>BMAW01017409.1:149426-252402 GCA_019974015.1 Nephila pilipes
TTTTCCATTTAAAATTACAGCTTTATATTCTCATAACCAACTTCAAAAGACAGAAATAACAGTTGAAAAAGTTTAGGATAAAATTTCCCAAACTTAGATTATTAGTAGCAAGCAAAAAGAAATCAAGTGGTAGTTAAACAAAAATTTCATTTGTGTATCCTCAATTTTTTGAGGTAAAAATCTGCTTATGTTTATTTGAAATGCCTGTAAAAAGTTTTATTTTAGAATTTTGTCGTTGATTTTTTTATTTTTATTTTTACTGTTAATTAAACCTTTTGTTATGTCTAAGAATAAAAATTCGTTTGCACTTCTGGTTAAGGTGTTATTTTGATTGAAAGTTGGATTTATCAAGTAAAAGTAAGGTGTATCTTCAATTGTTTGTGCCACTGTATATCATGAGCGTCGAGCAAAATTTAGATATTAATGTTGCATTTCAAACCGCTCTCAAACAGCGCATTTTATTTCCCACGACTACTAACGTTGGAAATGACTGCATTTATAACGTTGATCACAGAGCTGCCGATATTGGTTAGATACAATATTGATAGAGGGAGGAATATTCTTTCAAATACTTTTGTTTCACTATGTTTTTCGAATAGTCTTCGGACTCTAAAAACTATAGATTAGAATCGAATAGTAATTTGAAAGTACAAAGTTCGTCACCTTGAGGCTGAACTGACAAAATATCAAAACTTTCGTCCGAAAATAGTTTAACCGCAGTGCCATTCAAAACTCTAGTAGAATTTGAGACACATTGATTCCATTTCCGTCGCACTAAAAGCAACACAGAGCTATTGGCGATGGACCTCGTAATTCTAAACCTCTATCAAGTGACGAAGAGGACACCAGAGCTGGCCTCTCCCAACTTCTACGGAAGGACTTTCGACACACTTTCCCACAAACGGGAGGACTTTCGGCCCCCGATAGATTTCAAGTGCATCAGCCCCGGCTACACGCGGAGTCTTTAGTGGCATCAAGGCTCGAGTGAGTGAATGTAAAGTTTATTGGCGCAAGAGCCAGATATGGCTATGTTGCGCCAAACAAGATTAAACTGTGGTCTAGACGTGAAGTTGAAAAAAAAGGTGAATATGGTTGACAAGGAGGGTCGAAAATAGAGAAGGATCGCTAGGGTATCCCGGGAGTGCGTCACCCATGTTTACCAAAGACAGTAAACCCCATGGGAAAGAAAAAGATCACTAAGGTGCCTCGGGATCATGATGCCCGTACTTGCCTTCTTCATGTAAGTCCCTGAGGTCGCATCAAGGCTTGAATCCACGACTCACCGAAACCATCGGCTGCGATTCCGGTGCTTTAGCCGTTAAGCTACCGCGGCCACGTATAGATTCCAAAGTATTAAAGCTCGACACGCGATATTTTATTCCAATTATCATGCTATTACAGATTCAATTGAGCACCGACCAAGTATCCGAATATCATACTGGAACTAGTGTTAAATTACCGACGGAACTATTTTAACAGATAATTAAGGGCCTCATTTCAACCTCGTAAGAAAAAGCCGACGCTGGATTTGGATACTTCTTACCAAGACGAAATGAAGGCTTATTTGTATGCAAAAACAAGGTGCCTAGTACACAGTTTCAGTTTGGTGAAGAGACAAAATTGCGTCAATCTTAACCTGCAAGCCAAGCAAGATATTCTCGGTAACGTCAACATAAAGCATAGTTACCTCCATTTTCCCGCAAGACGCGTCATTTAAACATATTAGAGCACATCGCCAAACACGAAGTTATCAACCATATCTCTTGGAGACCGTATTCCAAATATAAAGCTGGAAGTCCTCGGACTATTGTTTAGCTTTCATTAACTTCGCACTAGAAGCAACACGAGGACTATTAGCGACGGAACCTCGCAATTTTGAACCTCAGTCAAGCAACGAGGACGACACTCGAGCTGGCACTTCCCCCCCCCCCGGACTATCGATCACTCTGCCAGCTATAGACTAGGCGTTCACGGAATCCTGGTCAAAATCCGAAATAACTTGTCGAGTCAAATTCTAGTTCTAAAAATTTATTGACGAAAATTAATCTTAATGCATCTTTCATAGAAATTGGAACATTAAAATACATGATTAATGAATCAAGTTTAAAGTACCAAGATTCTTCAGTTAAATTTTTTATACAACATCGTCAAGTACACACATTTTTCATGCAGTATTGTTAATCTGCAAAAGCAATTCACAATCATCGAGCATTTGGATCCCGCATGGGTTCGTCATCGGCTTTAGGTATGCACATAACAAGCACGCTTTGGAGAAGGTGTCCGTATCGAGTCGTCCAAAAGTGGAGATTCTACCCGAGAAGAGGAAGCACTTGCAGAGGACAATGAATCCTCATCATCTTCATCGCTTAAAACTGAAAAGGTACAGTAGTAATATAAAGCTCACTTAATTTAGTTTTATTAACGTCGCAATAGAAGCAACAAGAGGGCTAAGGGTGACGTAGCCCTCTTGTTCTCTCTTGACGTAGCTCGTAAGGGTTTCGTAACTTTGAACCAAGATCGAGTGACGAGGACGACACTCAAGTTGGAATCCCCTCTAACTTCCACACCACGGGAAGACTTTGGGCCCAATATAAAGCTCACAATGAGATTTCATTTGTATACTGCTCAACTCCATGCCTTACAGCTATGATTCCCTGCACTTGGACTCCAAATTTCCTACTTAGTCTCCAATACTAGTTTAGGGGGGCGTTGAAGAACTGCCTCCCCTTTGGTAATACTAGCAAGAACTTTTTGTAAAGCGCGATTAAAACCATAAGTCAAACATTTCAAGAAACAGTGAAACAAGTCTCCAAAGCAAGATCACTTTAAGAGTAGGTATTTATCATTGTTGTTCCATATACCCTTCACTAAAACATTGCGGTCCAGTGAAATTTATGGAGCAAAACTCTACATCTAACCATGCCGAGTTAAGTATCGTATCTTAACTAGACGTTCGGAAACTAAAAGTTATTTAATCACAGTGGTGAGCGAGTGATAGGCGCATTTAATAGTTCAAAAACCATATAAAACTATGCTTTATTTGGCTCTTTTACGATTAAACACCACTGTAAACGTTTAAGACTATTTTGAATTCCATGAACTGAAAAATATACGAACACCAAATTATGAAACTAGTACAACACTTAAAGCTTCAAATATGGTGTAAAAGTCCAATTTTTCTTAAAACAAATATGTCAAAACGGTCAACAAGTCAGGAGAGTTCAAAATTTATGAATTAAATACGTTACGAATGATAAACCGGGTAGTCAGTTAAAATGCGATGACTGGCGTAAAGTACTACATTTTATATTAGAACGTCTAATCCACAAAAGTTTAGTTTTTTTTATTAACGACGCACTAAAAGCAAAACAAGGGCTATTGGCGACGGACCTCGTAATTTTGAACCACGTTCAAGTGACGAGGAAGATACTCGAGCTGGCACCCCTCTCCTAACATCCACACCACGCCAACGGGAGGACTTTGGGCCCCGATAGATTTAACGTGCATCAGCCCCGGATACAAAGTTGGTCTTTAATGGCTAAGGATCAAACCCGCGACTGAACGAAAACCGCCACGAATCCGAAACCATGACCACTTGGCTACCGTGGCCCCGTATTCACCCGAACATTCCAAGCTCCTAAAAACTTAAAACGAAGCGAGGGAGAGACTGGAGACTTATGGCGCAAGAGCCAAAGCAGGCCATTTGTTTAAGTGAAGCGGAAAGGCTGTCCAAGTCAAGGATCTGTAAGCCACGGACATGGGACAAATCCGTAACATTTTCATAGGATATGGCTCTCGCCACAAGTTAGCCAACACTTTCTACAAGTCGATCACATATTTAGCAACACTTAAATTCTTTACAAGGCTTGAGGCTACGAACCCTTTCGTATAATCACTTTGGAAAATTGAAACTGGAAGTTAGCGCAGCCAAGAAACTTTGAAATCAGCCTACAAAAGAATTTACGACATTCTTTAAGTATAGATCAAAATAACACTTTTCAAAACTTACTATATCTGTCTTCTTTGAGTAATGCTTCTACTAGTATGAAGAAAAATCTCAAGACCTCATCGTCCGGCAGTAACACTCCTTGTGTATGAGCTCTTTGGGCCAACACCTCGACGTCTAGATCATCTTTCACATCTGAAAGAGATTCAACGAACTGAAAACTGAAATGGGGACTTATGGAGCACAAGAGCCAAGTCTGGTTCTACTTCGATAAACAATGGAAGAGATTTAGACGTTAGGAATAATTGATTGACGAGTAAGGTTTAAAATAAAGAATCGCTGTTCAATATCCTTTTTTCTTCTGAACGCGACGTTAATGAACACAAGAGATAATATTTTTCATTGGCGCAAAACTAGGAACTGCATCAACGTAAATCAGATTCAGATGCAAGAAAAATTACAAAAAGAATAAAAATTTGTTTATGAGGAGGGTCGAAAATAGTTGGATCACTCTAGTATTCCGGAGGCGCGTCACCTTGTTTACCAAAGACAGTACACCTCAAGGGAAGTAAAGATCGCTCGGGTTCATGATGCCCGTACCTATCTAAAGGAGCCTAATCTAGCAATGCCGAGCTAATCATGGCTGTGATCTACATAAAATGTAGAAATTTGACCAAGAGGGTTAATGTTGACGTCTTACGGTGCAAGAGCCAGATGTGGCCATACTGCGCCAAACAAGGTAAATCTGTGATCTATACGTTAAAACTATGAAAATAGCTTAGTAGACAAAAAGCGTCAAGTGAGAAGGCAAAGCCTATCGGAGCAAGAGCCAAACATGGGTATGCTGCACCAAACAAGATTAAACTGGTCTAGACATGAAGTTGAAAAAAAAAGGTAAAAATGGTTGACAAGGAGGGTCAAAAATAGAGAAGGATCGCTAGGGCATCCCGGGAGTGCGTCACCCCGGGATACCCTAGTGTTTACCAAAGACAGTAAACCCCCCCCCATGGGAAAGAAAAAGATCACCAAGGTGCCTCGGGTCATGATGCCCGCACTTACCTGAAGAAGGCAAGTCCCTGAGGTCCCCTGATATAATCACCAGGGGCAGGGTGCCCGGCTATACCCCCAAACGCTGGGTACCCATTTTAGTCGCCTTTTACAACATGCATGAACTACAGTGGGACTATTCTGTCATCCCAGGTCACCACACGGGTCGCTGCGTCAGACAAAGTAAGCGAGAGCAAACCTAGTAAAAAGTAAAACCGGTCTAGACGCATGAAAGTTTTATTAACGTTGTACTAGAAGTAACACGAGGGGTATTGGTGACGGACCTCGTAATTTTGAACCTCGTGTTTCGAAACTCACGGGTTAAAATTTAAGGGTGATAAAATACATCTAAAGCAATTTCACCTTAATTTAGTTTAGTTTAGTTTTTATTAACGTCGCAATAGAAGTAACATTGGGGCTATTGGCAACGGACCTCGTGATTTTGAACCACGGTCAAGTGACGAGGACGACACCTGAGCTGGCACCCCCTCTCCAAACATCCACACCACGGGAGGATTTCGGGCCCCGAACAGATTTAACGTGCATCAGCCCCGGCTACACGGCGGGTCTTTGGCGGCCAAGGATCGAACTCGCGACTGAACGAAAACTGCCAGTCGCTAGTCCACGACCTTGACCACTAGGCTACCGTGGCCCTCGACTTAAAGAGGACTTGGTACCTTTGCTCCTTCAGAAATTCGATATTTCAAATGATAGCGTGGAATGTTAGAAGCAGTTTAAGGTAAACCACTTCAAAATCTTACAATTATTACGCCCTGCGCAGTAAATATAATGGTTAAAAAAGACTTTCCATTAAATTCAGTGTAAACAAATTGCATCTCTCAGTTTGCATTTTCACACACGATTAAAAAGTTTTACATGTAGTTTTAAAATTTTACATTGGCGTTGTACTTATAGATCTTTATTCTGTGAACCTCATTTTTGTTAATGGGATGATCAGATTTTATAGCATGATAAATAAGTTGCTAGAATCAAATTTTACGACATTTAAATTTCAGTTTTTTAAATGAGAGGTAAATTTAAAATTTGCAGAATAAAAGCTTTATTTAGCTCCAATTTGGTACAAGAATGTTTCTACTGTACATCTTTCAAATGTCATCTTATGGGTAAGAAAAGGTAAGCTAATTTTTTAAATTTCCGCTCACATATTTAGTGTTGTTTAATAAGATATATCTATTTAATAGCAAAACATGATCCAATACTTTATTCATATTAATACACAAACATGCAAAGTTTCATATTAAAAAGAACAAAAATTGTCGATTTGTGATGAATTCGAATTGTGTCAATGTTCCATTTTTGTTTTGAAAAAGGTACCAAGTTTAGGTTTAAGTTGCACAAAATAACTTATATAAATGGTTATGAACCCAATACATTCTACTTTATCTCGTCAAAATTGTAAATAGGGGGAAGTTAAATATTGTAAAGCTAAAATTGAATTTTAAATTTCTTTTAGTATTCATGCAAGAAAACCTTTAACTATAAAAAAAATTTAACAGCCCATGTCTATAAGTGACAATCTGCAAATTTAAACGTAATCTACACTTGACTCTGATTACACTTAGCCATTCAAAGCTACTTCCCTTTGAATGGCTATATCTTTGAAACAGGAATATCAAACAAAGGTCAAAATTATTCAGAACAACCTACAATACATAAAAATATTAGAGTTTTAAGGCTCCCGACACCCCTTAACGCACATTACAACTGGCTACACGGTGGGCATTTTGTATCAAGACTCGACGAACATGCAAGCCCCGAGTTTGCGATCATTACTATATAGGCCACCACATCTACTTTATTGAAATCCAATCTCAAAATCCAGAATACCAACAGACAGACTTACCCCACATCTTATAAAGGAAGTCCATGGCATCCCCGATCGTTATTACCGTGAAATCCGTCGGAAGTGCTGCCGCTCCTGCAGCATCAGGCGTGCTATCGTTCCGGTCATTACTTATATCTTCCATGTCTCTGCTATAGGCTGAAAAGAAGTTGTTCCACCATTAAAACAAATCTGTTAAGCCATTAGTTAAAAGCAGTTCCGATTAAACATGCATGGGATTAAATAGGCCATTCGATTGCCAGTGAAAGCGGTTGTCAAGGGATATTTGCTTGAAAACCAATTGGACGCGGCAAGTTTAATTTCCATCTAGAAACCAACACATGAGCAATTTCGCACCATGCATTAATGAGGGGTAAATTACATTTAAGGATAGTCGTTTAGTTTATTACGTCTCACTGGAAGCAAGACGAGGGTTATTGGTGACGGACCTCGTAATTTTGAAACACGGTCAAGTGACGTGAACGACACCCGAGCTGGCACCCCCTCTCCTAACATCCACACCAACGCGAGGACTTTGGGCACCCGACAGATTTAACGTTCAGTCCCGGCTACACGGCGAGTCTTTAGCGGCTAAGGATCGAACCCGGGACTGAACAAAAACCGCCGGCCACGAATTTAAACCATGACCACTTGGCTACCGCGACCCAAGGATAGTTAATAGCTTCGCATTGCTTCCTACAAGCTTCAGATTTTAAACTCTGAATACAACGAAAGTAAAATTAACGTTGTAGGACCAAAATTTGGAATTCTAAAAGAAATTTGATCACAAGTCCTCAGTCGAACACCGAAGTTAAGGACTTCACATATTCTCTAAGAGAAAGTTAATCTTACAATACCACAGCGAGTTTCAGTAGTATTTGAACACCAAAAGGTACTATACTTTTAAATTTAAGAGTTTTATATGAAACTATTCTATCAAATACGCGCATCTTCAAACTACAATGAATTGCATACATTTATAAACAGCTGCATTTCCAGTCTATAGACAGTAGAATGTACCATTTAAACTCACGGAACCGCTGAATGATTTCCATGGACTTCCCCTCCCCACCATTGAAAGCACCAGTATCAAAGCTATGAACACTCAACTCTTTCACACATTAGGCGAGTCAGTGAATGTAAAGTTTACTGGCGCAAGAGCCAGATATGTATGCTGCACCAAACAAGATTAAACTGGTCTAGACGTGAAGTTGAAAAAAGGTAAAAGTGGTTGACAAGGAGGTTTGAATATAGAGAAGGATTGCTAGTTCACATTAGGAGACAGACTTTTAATGGCGCAAGAGCCAAACTTGAATTCTACACCAAACAAGTTGTAGCCAATCTAGACCTCCGACAAAATTGATAACTATATTTTAGCAAGTGTAGAAAAAGAATTAGTTTAGTTTTTATTAACGTCGCACTAGAAGCAACACGAGGGCTATTGGCGACGGACCTAGTAATTTCGAACCAAGGTCAAGTGACGAGGACGACACCCGATCTGGCACCCCCATGTAGAAAAAGAAACCCATCACTTTGGCATCTTGTACGCAAGACACCATGTAGTGAATTAGTTGCAAGAATAATCGACAGCATCTTAAACTAATCAACTGAATTTGAATTAAAGTTTTACAGAATTAATACACACAGAAGGTCTTGCGTGAAAGTTCAGAAGTCCTATTCTAATAAACTGTTTTGATCCAACGGGTGAGTGAGTGAATGCAAGGTTTATTGGCGCAAGAGCCATATATGGCTATGCTGCGCCAAACAAGATTAAACTGTGGTCTAGACAGGAAGTTGAAAAAAGGATAAAAGGGGTTTGCAAGAAGGAGGGTCGAAAATACCCCAAATATCCTCCCTATGAAACGTAAAGATAAAAGGTATCCCGGGAGTGCGTCACCCATGTTTACCGAAGACAGTAAACCCCATGGGAAAGTAAAGATCACTAAGGTGCCTCGGGGTCATGATTCCCGTACTTACCTGAAGAAAGCAAGTCCCCGAGGTCAGATCAAGATTCAGATTCAATTCCCAAAATTGTAAAAGCAAAAAAATTTACCTCCCCCAATTATGTTTAAAGTAAGCAAAAATTATAGACAACACCTCAAGGAAATTAGTCATGAATTACCTAAACTAAGAACTAGTCTTTCCGGCGAGTACATTAAATTATATACCGATACGCTAGATGACTATAGAAAACTTTCACACCTATTATCTACTAAGACTTATGAATATTACGTCATTCAACCAAAAATGTTGCGTCCATTGAAGATTTTTAAAGGTTTACCACGAGGTACTGAAATCCATGATATTCAGGAAGAACTAATTGAACTTGGATTCGACCCAATCAGGATAAATCAACTTACAAACAGGCGTACAAAAATTCCCCTTCCAATATTCTTAATAACACTACCTAGAAACGAAACCAGTAAGAAAATCTATGAAGTTAACCGCATATGCTATATGTCTATTACAGTTGACGAATACCGAAGTAACAAAGTCACTTAATGCTTCAACTGTAATCTTTTTCATCACAGTTCAGATAATTGCCATATGATCCCCAGATGCTTAAAATGCTCAGGCGCCCACGCAACCAGAGACTGTAACATCGAAGGAAAAATTAAAGAAATAAAATGTATTAACTGCAACGAAATTGGACACTCCGCCTCATACGGAGGATGCAAACTCTATCCCAAACCTCCAAAAGGATCAATTACTAAAAGCAACACACCCAAAACAAATACTGTTCGTGTAGACTACACTTTTGCAAATGCTTTAAAATCAAACCAACAGACGGCGCCCCAAACGGACGAAAACCCAGATTCATCAAAAAATTCAAAGAAAATCCCACAACATAATGCAAAAAGCCACCAGAAAAATCCTTTCAACAACATTTTTGAAGCTATCGAACAACTCAAAGCTCTTGCCGAAATCTTCTCAATCATTCCAGGACTGCTTACAAATCTCCATAAAATTCAAAATGCAAAAGGACAAGGCAAACAAAAAATTCGCCATCTTAGAAGCGGTTATGGATATCTCTGAAGAATAATGCAGCCAATTGCAGTCGTTTCTCCTCACCCATCGCAAGATCAACTTTTTCCCTCATGGAACTTCAAATTTTTCAAGTACATACTCATTAACTGCTAAACAGATGGCGCCAGCTATGCTGGGCTCATCAATCAGCTCATTTCTAAAGAACTTTTCATCTCTACTCTCCAAAATTTTACCCTCTCATCCGCAAGAAATTCCTCTCCACAATGTAAATTTCCATTTTATCCAAAGGACTTAATAAATACCAGATTTGGGCTTGTGGAGCGCTCCGCGCTCCTGGCGCCCATGGAATTTCAACGTCAACGTGGGTCGAAAATAGAGAAGGATCGCTAGGGAATTTTGATCCAACGGAACCGAGTTATTGACGTTACTTTTAATGGCGCCGAAGCCCGACATGGCCACGCTGCGCCAAACAAGGTTCTAAAATATTGAAAGATATCGACAAAGCAACATGGCTTCGTATGCCTTGTACCTACCATAAGATTGGAGCATCTCCTTGACGATCGTCAAAATAGACATAACAGTGTCATTTGAACGGTACACATCTCTTGCATAATCAATCCATGCTTCAGCTTTTAGTCTATGAATCAAGTCATACACAGAAGGGTCAATACCTTGACTGGCGGCAATTTTGTGCCCTGAAACATAAAATGCAATAATTCGCAATAAGAACACCATTACTTTAAATACATGAAAGTACCAGCTACATTTCAAAAGAAATTTTACTTCCATTCTTGTCTATATGCTAGAAAAGTGAAGAGGTAAAATGTGTTGACAGCGGTCGAATAGATAATAATCGCTAAAATATACAGAATGATTGTTAGGGTATCCCGGAGGAGCGTCATGCCTATGCACAATAAGACACTGTCACTAGACTACCAAGGGGTGTAGATGGCCACACTTAGCCAAATGATTCTCTGAAAATTTTGGAACCTTCTAGGAACCCTCAAATTTATTAGCGTATTAAAGCTTGTTGGTAGTCATTCGTAGAGTCTAAACTGTTTAACTATCGAATCTAAACAAGTCTACAGCGTTTCCTTTTGAAGTAACCATTTGAAATAGACAAGGTAATACATTACAGTATGCCTTTAACTTTGAAGCAATGATTACTTTGAGGAACTTGCGAGTTTTAGCCAATCTAACATCGAAGTAGATTAGATTGACAATCCATTCTACAACTTTAAGCTAAAATTATAAATACACAGCCTATATTCCAAGTCCTATTAATGAAAGGGACAGAGACCTTGATTAAGCGATTACATTTAGGTAATTTTTAGGCCGTGGAAAGGGAGAGTTGTGGTTGACCTTGGAGTGTCTATCGGTTTCAAATCTTGTTCTTGTGAATACAAAGAAAATTTGACCAGTCGCTTTTTGATGTGCCTTTCCCCCAGTGAGCGAGTTAATGTAAAGTTTATTGGCGCAAGAGCCATATATGGACATGCTGCGCCAAACAAGATTAAACTGTGGTCTAGATGTGAAGTTGAAAAGACGAAAAGTGGTTGAAAAGAAGGAGGGTCGAAAATAGAGAAGGGTCGCTAGGGTACCAGGGAGTGAGTCACCCGTGTTTACCAAAGACAGTAAACCCCATGGGAAAGAAAAAGATCACTAGGATGCCTCGGGGGTCATGATGCCCGTACTTAACTGAAGAAGGCAAGTCCCCGAGGTCCCCTGATATAATCCCCAGGGGCAGGGTGCCCAGCTATACCCCCAGACGCTGGGTATTCATTTTAGTCGCCTCTTACGACATGCATGAGCTCCAGTGGGACTATTCTGTCATCCCCGGGCACGACACGGGGCGCGCCCTCCCCCCCCCCCCCAACCAGACTAAAAAGAAGTATCTCGATAGTTATTAAAACACTAAGTTCTGGTGTTGAAGTGAGTGAATGTAAAGTTTATTGGCGCAAGAGCCGGATATGGCCATGCTGCGCCAAACAAGATTTAACTGTGGTCTAGAAGTGAAGTTGAAAAGTGGTTGACAAGTAGGAGGGTCGAAAATAGAGAAGGATCGCTAGGGTACCCCGGGAATGCGTCACCCTCTGGGGTTGAAGAGAGCCACTGCAATTCAATTTCTCGCTTTCCCATTTTAAGTATACTTACCAAATTCTTGAATGCTTGTCAGACCTATATTTACGACTTCATGTCTAATTATGCGGTCACAGTAGCATTCCTTGCGTCCCGCCCTTGCAAAATAACTGTATTGTAGATGCATATGCCTTCCAGCAAGGTCATCCCGATCTTTTTTCTTGCACTTCTTGCTATGCTTCTTCCTTTTTCCGATTTTATCATTATCCTTTCCCTCGTCCTTATGCCTTCTTTCGTCTTCACTGTTAACCCTTCCATCAACAGAAGCATCTAAAGAGATACGCAAGACACGAAGTTAGTGAAATCAGAAACCTGTAAAGTTTGCAGTAGAAATAGATGCACTACAATATGGAGATTCCTTTAGAGGAGATCATTACAATTTTGGAATCATTTTAAGGACATGATGGAATGGCAGACAAATTTCACTACCCTTCTTTTAGACTATAAAAATCAATTTTATGTTCTCGGTTACGATGGCATCTTACAAGTCTTCAGCTGAATTGTCTTCAGTAAAATTATACAAAGTGAAGTCTTCTTGCCGATATGTCTTTAAGAAAGTCAATAAATTAAGTTTATTAGTACATTATCGGTTAAACATTAAGGTTATATTTACAATTCATTTAGTATTCTAGAGACTGATCATATGCATGCGAGAAACAAGACTTTCATCCTAACCAAGTAAAATTCTTAATTATTCCAAAATTTGGGTACAAGGAACGCGCAAGCAGAATCGCCAGATTCTAAACAATTCTCTTCTGCATTTCAGGAAATGTCAAATTTACGATCGTAAATTTAGAATTCAAGGTTTAGTTTTTATTAACGTCGCACTAGAAGCAACACAAGGGCTATTGGCGACGGACCTCGTAATTTTGAACTACGGTCAAGTGACGAGGACAACACCCGAGCCGGCACCCCTCTCCTAACATCCACACCACGCCAACGGGAGGACTTTGGGCCCCGAACAGATTTAACGTGCATCAGTCCCGGCTACACGGCGAGTCTTTAGCAGCCAAGGATCGAACCCGGGACTGAACGAAAACCGCCGACTACGAATCCGAAGCCATGACCACTAGGCTACCGCGGTTATTTAGAATTCAAGGAAGCGTGTGCTAGTATACATGTTGACAAAAGAATAGACTCTGAAGAACTAAACGTTATTGTAACTTTTCGGACAAACTGAACTTAACATAGCATTCTAAAATTAATATTCAAAGAGACTAACGTCAGAAAAAAGAACAAAAATCTAGTCAATAGAACTTATCTTTCATCACGTTCCGCGTTAAAATTCCAATGGCTATAGTAATTAGAATTTCTAGCTGGATATAGTTTGTCGGCAGTAGCAAATAAAAATCTTTTAAATTACTCCAAAGAAAAAGTTTAGTTCAGTTTTTATTAACGTCGCACTAGAAGCAACACGAGGGCTACTGGCGACGGACCTCGTAATTTTGAGCCATGGTCAAGTGACGAGAACGACACCCGAGCTGGTACCCCCTCTCCTAATATTCACATCACGCCAACGAAAAAGTTAAATTAAGGCTTCTTGAGTGCCACAGATTAAGAGTAGAGTCATCAGCTCAGAGTATTTCACTGTATCATGTCACTACATATCGTTAGTGTCTGGTAATTGTTATATCGAGTATGGAGTGAGTGAATGACTGAGGTTTTATGGGGCAAGAGCCAAGGTAGGCTACGCTGCGCCATATATATCGAGTATGGATATTATAAATTTATATTTTCAGTTTGTCTAAAATGTTGCAACTTCTTTATCTTTGTAATTGCAACTCTTCATAGATATAATATCCTCTTATTACCACCCTGTATCATTAAACTTTAGATCCACTAATCATAGGGCAGTATCTAAAAATCAGAAAATACGAATCACTTGCGTGAAATAGCCCGTTACTTTACAATTTTTTTTAGACGCTAAAGATCCACTTAATTTCCATTTGATCTATATTAATAGTGAAATAGATTTCAGACAGCTGTGGCAGGAATTGCTCAAGTTATTAGGGATGTCCCTTTGTTTTCGTGACCATTGGAGAATTGCATTTTCATTACATTAAAAGCTTTTTTGCAATTTCTAGACATGTTTCCGAAATATACTCACAAAAAAGAATATTTTAGTAGAGACCCGCAAGAATATAAGAGTCTAGAACCTTCATGTTGATAACAGACTCAATTTTAGAGGACTTTATACTCAATACACTTCTTGTCGAGACAATAGACGAGATAGATTTTCTAAGATCAGCAACAAAGCGTAATAAAAGTTTCCGTAAGAGAATTATATTCCTCTAAACTGCCTTGACGAAAGTGCTAGGAAAGCTTATGAAATTAAGAAATATTTCTACAACAAACTTTGGCTCCGTTTTATTCTGCTTGCCACTCTTAAGATTCTCATAATATTTTTTACAGTACCCATTATGCTCTATTGATAGCCAAGAAGCTCTAGAAAGAAGTCACGAAAACTCTAGAAACGAACTTTTTTTTGCTCCATTATAAATTTGAAATAAATACAGAATAAAAAAATTCCGTTACTTATACTTCAAACAAGAATTATTTTAAAATTTTCATGCGAGATCTCAACAACAGTAACAAAACTCACCAGCAGTCATGTTGATTTCGAACTATTATTAACAGAAAAATAAATCGAAATACAGCCAGTTGTAATGATTCAGCTAACACTGTGGCTTCTAATTTATATGAGTATTCTTTATGACGTATGCTTTGAATAATATCCACCAAATTTTTAAAAGAAACTTGGTTGCAAGGCAATAAAATTCATTACCAATAGATTTTGAATTTGAGTCCCTACTTCATTTGGATATAGTCATTAGAGTTCAAAGTCCTAAATATACAGGGTTACTTTAATTTTTTTTTAAGTAACCCTTTTTCAAGTTTTTTAATTTTTTTTTATTTTGTTTGCTCAAGATTTCTTGTGGTCTTTTCATTTGTATTGTTCAAATTTTCGCTCTGCACACTTATCAATTTGAAATCGAATGACGAGATCAACACTTAAATTGGCACCCATTCTCTACATCCACACCAAGTCAAAGAGAAGGACAACCAACATTTATAAAGTTCATCCACCCTTGCTATTGGATGGTCTTTGCTTAGAATTATGAAATCATAATTCGCCATCGACCAGCAATGAGTCCGTTACTGTAGTCCCTAGATATCTGAAGAATGAAACATTGTTACAATACTCTGAGATACGTTATAAAAATCCATTAGGTAGATAATGAATCAAAAGGATATGTCTACTGTAGTTTGCAAAATTCCTTTTTGCAACAATAAGCAGTGTTATGGGTTCTTATCTGAATTCCATCATAAACTTTCGTGAGGAATAATAGGAACTTCTGCAAATTAAACAATTTAATAGGTCCTCAAAGTTATCACTGGGGAAAGAGGGAAGGTTAAGGAAGTGAGAGAGGTATCAGTGCAATGGTACTCTTGGTCACTTGAGTTCATTTCGCGTGAAGTGGTTCATTATAAATTCCGTCCCCATAATTAAAGGTATAGTTCTAGTTCAGAAAAAAATGGAGCTCTTGTCGAACATAACGAATCCAGAATTGAAACCATTCATAGTCATCGTATCCTAAAATCTCTTTTATAAATGTATGGTATGAATTTGGTTTGTTTTGAGATAGCGTTCCCCTTAGACAAATGTGAGAACAATTGGCGAGAAACCTCTTAATTGTGATTCATAGTTCAAATAGCAAAAACAACATCTGGATTGATGTCTCATTTTCTTAACATTGTTTGGTTGGTTGTAGGAAATTTCTGCACTTAATCCTCAAGGTACATATTGTACCAAACTCATTCAACATTTTAGCATCCCTGGACTTAATGTCCCCACGTCATAGATGGGTATCGAAGTCAAATTGAAGTTAACATGCAGCAGTATCTATTACTTTGCTCGAAAATTTTAGTAGAACCAGGAATCGTTAACACCACTACGTTTCATCAACATCAGCCATAAGCTTCCTACTATGACCATTATGTTACTTCTTCATGAATGTGGTATAAATTGATTGATTGTTTATTAACGTTGCGATTAGAAGCAATCCGAAAGCTATTGGAGATGGACCTGGTAATTTTGAACCTCGACAAGTGACGAAGGCGACACCTGAGCTGACACCACTCTATCCAAACTTCCATATTAACCTAATGTAAGCGCAATGAGCCTCTATGGATTTAACATGCATTAGCCGAGTTACACGATGGATATTTAGTGGCATCAGAACTCGAACCCACGACTGAACGGAAACAAAGCTTGACATGAGCTAGTCGTCTGACCACTCGGCTACCGTGACAGCTAATGTGGTATTCATTTCGACCCGTGTGATGACCGGGAAAGACAGAATAGTCCCACTGTAGCTCATACATATCGTAAGAGACGACTAAAATACATCTGGGGGTATAGCCGGGGGCCCTGCCCCTGGAGATTATATAAGTGACTTACCTTCTTTAGATAAGTGCGGTCATCATAAACCTGAGGCACCCTAGTGATCTTTCTCTTTCCCATGGGGTTTACTGTCTTTGGTAAACACGGGTGACGCACCCCCCCCCCCGGTTACCCTTGCGATCCTTCACTATTTTCGACCCTCCTTCTTGTCAATCAATTTTTGTCTTTTTTTTTTCTTTCAATTTCTTCCCGTCTAGACCACAGCTAGATCTTGTTTGGAGCAGCATAGCCATATCTGGCTCTTGCGCCAATAAATTCCCGTTCACTCACTGTGGTATTCATTTCCAAATGTCAGCATTACAAATGTATAATTTAAAATAATAATGAAAACAGAATTCAATTTATTCAAAACATCACAAAAAGTATTTAAAACCTGATGTCGCTTTCCTTTAAATATGATTCTAAGCGATGACTTAAATTTAAGGAAAATAATAAATAAATCTGTTGTGAATAAAGCAAGAAAAATATTCAAGTAAAGGAATTTTTTTTTTTATTTTCTTTTGTGCAAATATTAAAATGTGTTTTATTTCTTACTATAGCTAGTTAAATTTTAATAACTATATTTCTTTCTATTTTATATAAAAATGTCTTATGAGATTTTATTCAATTCTCTCCATATCTGCCCCCTGAACCCTCAAATCTAAAGTGTATTTCTGTGTGTTCTTATTACTTCTCCGTTCCTTTTAAAAACCTTTCCACTGTTTAGTTAAATTGTATAAGTGCCCCTAGCGAGTCTACTGATGAATCAGGATCGGTTCCATCATTTTGATTTTAAGGACTCGAAAATGACGTTTATTGTACTTATTATAATGGCAGGGATAAAGACTCTAATAATATTTGAAACCCTATATCGTATAGTAAGTAGAAATAAGACCTATAGAATCGTGGAAAGACTGTGTGGTTCTAGCTCGACAGCTTATTCCATTATTCGATATTCCCTCCAAACAAAGTCACCCGTGGGGTGACCGGGTGTGAAAGAATAGTCCCACTGTAACTAAAATGGATACCAAGTGTCTGGGGCATCCTGCCTCTGGGGGTTACATCAGGAGATTTCAGAAAAAAATTTACCCTAGTAATATTTTTTTTTCCATGGTGATTACTGTTTTTGGTAAACACGGGTGACGGGCTCCATGGGATAATCCAGAAATCCTTCTCTATTTTCGACTCTCCTTATCGAATTGTTTATCTTTTTTCCATTTTTTTTTCAAACTTCAGACCACAGTTACATCTTATTTGGCTCAGCATAGCCTTGTTTGACTCTTGCATCATTAAACTTCATTTTCACTCAGTCAATCAAAACAAAGCTCGAATTTGCTTTTCTAAGAGTAGCCACGGTAGCCGAATGGTAATAGTCGCTAGCTCAGGGTCAGCGTTGTTTTGTCCTGTAATGGGCTCGATCCTGATGCCATAATTAGAGTCTCTAATTTCATACAAATAATAGTAAGCGAACAATACACTACAAAATAAATAAGAAAAAAAGCATGTGTGGTTCTTTTCAAGAATGTAATACACAGTATTATGATTGGGTGGCATAGTAAAAGCATTTGTATATAAATAATGAACACATTCACAGTTATGAATTCTTTTATTCCCTAAAATGGTCCAACGATAATCTACTTCTGCGATGTGTATTGATAGAAGCATAGGTGGCCGTGATTGCCTAGTGGTCATGCGCGGACCCGTAAGTAGCATTGTTGTCGTAGGGGCGCGGGTCAAGTCGTCGATTCCTGATACCACTAAAGATCCTCCGAATAGCGCAGCTGATGCTTTGATTGAGGTCCAAGTCTTCCAGTTGGTGTGGTGTAGTATTTGGAAAGGAAAGTGTCAGCTCATATGTCGTTCTCTTCATATGACGGAGGTTCAAAATTATGATGCCTATCACCAATAGCCCTCGTGTTGCTTCTCAGTGGAGCGTTAACGGATAATCAATTAATCAAGCAACATTAATAAATAGTCAATCAAATCATCAAGAAATAAAGTTTAAAACACTATAAAGCAGCAAACGAAAATATTTCCAGATCCGATTCCCACTAATTATTAAAGTTTTGATTAGAGGAGATTTGAATAATGATTGTTTCTTCACTTGACATATGGTTTAATACTCTGTTAGAAAGTAGCAAGAAGTTAAAACTCTTTCAAGCTCAGACCGTGATCATTAAGTCTACTTGCTTCGCACGAACTCCTATGATTGGTCAGATATTTGATGCTTTTCCAGTTTTATACAGGGACCATGATCATGGGTATTGAACTTGTTGCCAGCGTTATTTACGTCGAGTCGCGCGTTCGATCCCAGGTGATATTGAAGACCTACCCTGGGCTGTTGCTCATTAAATCTGTCGAGGTCCTAAATCCTCTTTTTAGCGCAAAGTAGAAGTTTTGATCGGGGTATAGTTAACAGTTCAGATGTCCTCAACACTTGACCTAGATTCATAATCACGAGTTTCGTTGTCAATATCCCTCGTTTTGCTTCACAATATGACGTTAATAAACAAACAATCAAAAACCCAAATTTACATCTTGGTGGGAATAAGGTTTATCATCCGATCAGACACCTAAACATGACTACACTAAATGGAGTACGGTGTTTTTTCCTATGGATATGGCAGCAATGAGATAATCCCATCTGTTACAGTGGCATCATCACTTACGTTAGTGTGATAGGGAACTATGAGTGCTATCAAATACGATTCTTATTTGAGAAGCAGTGGATTCCGCCACCGGCGTGATGAACACAGATCGCTTGATGAAAATATTCGGTACAGTGTAAGCTATCCTAAAGACAGAAAATGTGTCGGTTTCGTTGGAGACTGGGGCTCTGGCAGAAACACGCTTTCCTTACGAATGGCAAACATTGAAATTGAAGGCCCTAAACAAAAATATAGAACAAGCAATATATTTCAAGTCGATTTGCAAAAATTTCCTGTATTGCAGGAAACCAGAAAAATGGAGTTATTAATTAGAAGCATACCAGGAAATGTGGATTATCTAGATAAAGAAGCAGAGTTTTTCAAAACAAGACAAGCTGGGTTTCAGGACTTCAATGTCTTTGCTTTCTGTTTTGCCTTGAACAATCGATGTAGTTTCCGTAATGTTATCGACAAGTGGATTCCAGAAGCTATGAACTGCTTAAGGGGGGAATTTCCAGCTTTTATACTGGTCGGCATGAAATCTGATCTACGAACATACCCAGAAAGAAATCCATCGTTAATTGACCGGGAAGAAGGCGAAAATGCTAGGATAGAAGTCGGGGCTTGTGGATATTATGAATGCGCTGCGAAATATGATGAAGGCGTTGATAGTATCTTGATTGCCATTTTGAAATTACTTTTGCAAAGTGATTAGACACTGGAGCTTGAGAAATGTTCAATGTTCAAATATTTATTTAGTTATTGCCCATTTTATGATCGCTGTACCATTTTCAGATTTTAGAAAATCTGAGATTGTAATGCCAATTGAAATTTGTTCCACTCTTTTTAATTTATTCTGTAACCCTGGACTGTTATTACAGATATTGTTTAAAGTTGCCTTTTAATTAAACAAAAAGTATGCATGAATGTATGAAATCACTTTCCCATATCCTTGCATATCAAATTGCTTACTTTGATTTCATGTCAAATTCTTAGCCTAAGTAAATTTTAACAATAGGATCACAAAGCCATTTGGATTTATATTCAAAATAGAATAAATACTTTCTCGCACTTTTAACTAGTTATTCATTATAATTTCAGTATTGATGAATTTAATTTTCTGTGCACACTCGAATCAAAGATATTTTCAATGTTTACTGCAATTCCATTTTGTATTATCAATTAAGTCGCGCTCAACTAAAGCTGCTTTCAATGTTAAAGAATGAAATCTAATCTTAAATCCTTTTTTTAGCTTGAAAATCACTTTCATATAATTGTCATCTTGCAACACGTTCTTTTCTGGTTACTTCTGAACATATACGAGTATAGTTGGATTTCTGGAGGCATGGCGAGGTACAGTAATCAGGATATGAATCCTAAAAGCCACGATAGAAAAGACGAAATGTAAGAAACTTCGCGCTTCATATTTTCCATTACAGTGCCGTCTAAAGGTCCAACGTTTACTCTATGTCTATGCATTTTAAGGTGAAAATTGGGTCGCGATAGCCTGGTGGTCACGGTCGTGGACTAGCAGCCGGCGGTTTGAGTTCAGTCACCGGTTCGATCCTTGGCCGCCAAAGACCCGCCGTGTAGCCGGGGTTGATGCACGTTAAATCTGTTCGTGGCCCAAAGTCTTCCCGTTGGCGTTGTGTGGATATTAGGAGAGAGGGTGCCAGCTCAGGTGTCGTCCTCGTCACTTGACCGTGGTTCAAAATCACGAGGTCCGTTGCCAATAGCCCCAATGTTACTTCTATTGCGACGTTAATAAAAACTAAACTAAACTAAATTAAGGTGAAATTGCTTTAGATGTATTTTATCACCCTTAAATTTTAACCCGTGAGTTTCGAAACACCCCTGTATGCCCTATCAATTTAGGGTTGATGTAGTGTGGATGTTAGGAAAGGGGAGTGCCAGCTCAGGTGTCGTCCTCGTCACTTGACCGTGGTTCAAAATTACGAGGTCCGTCGCCAATAGCTCTCGTGTTGCTTCTAGTCGATGTTAATCAAAAAAAAACTAAACTAAACCTATCAATTTAGGCCAAATGCATTTTTTACTTCATGCATTGAATGTATCAAAGTTTTTTAGGAAACTAAGTATAAAGTGGGCAATGGGATAAAGTCACGCTAACTTGTATTGGGACATTTTTATGCATTAAAAATGGCGATTTCTTTTCTGTAATGCCTACTTTTAGTCCATACTCTTCAGTTTATGGTTTTCTTTAGAGTTGATCTGGAACCTTTTTCAAATACAGTATCTCAAAAAATATTGGTGCAAAACATACTTTCACAAATTTTTTGAAACAAAAATAAACTCTAATTTTAAATTGTTTTTCTTGGATATTATACCTGATAACTAAACTTCAAACCCTTAGATCATAGATATAACTTGTTTGGCGCAGTATAGCCATATGTGGTTCGTGCACCATTTTATTCTACATCACTCACATACTGAGGAGTAAATAAAAAAATTTTAAAGTTCAATTAACTTAAAACATAGTACATCAGTGTTTATTGATTTTTACAAACTAAAAAAGGTGGCCACGGTAGCTTAGTGGTTATGACAGTGAACTCGCGGCCGGCGGTTTTCGTCCAGTTGCGGGTTCGAGCCTTGATGCCACAAAATACTCGCCGTGTAGTCGGGGCTGATGCACTTTAAATCTGTTGGGGCCAAAAGCCCTCCCCTTGCCGTGGTATGGAAGTTGGGAGAGGGGGTGCCAGCTCAGATATAATTCTCGTTTTTTGACGAAGGCTCGAGTGGTGTCGCCAATATCCCTCGTGTTGCTTCTAGTGCAACGTTAAAAAAAAAAACGAAAGAACTCTGACGTTTTTGTAACTTCATTTAGACTTTTAAGCATAGATCTCATCAGATTTTCATAACCTCAATAGCCTAGTGGTTACGTTCACGAACTCGTAACAGGCATTCTTTCTGTAGTTCATGAATAGGAGTCCCAATGGCGCTAATGGATCACTGTGTAACAGGGCTGATGCATGTTATACGTATCTGGCGGTATCTAACACACGTTTGGTGACCGGGTGCGAAAGAATAGTCCTACTGTAGCTCATACATGTCGTAAGAGGTGAATGAAAAGGGTACCTACTGTTTGGGGGTATGGCACCTTTCCCCAGTGGATTATATCAGAACTTCAGGGTTGCTTTCATCAGGTGGATACAGGCATCATGACCCCGAGGAACTCTAATGATCTTTTTCTTTCCCTTAGGGTTCACAATCTTTTTTAAACACGAAAGACGCATCCCCGGGATACCCTAGTGATCTTTCTCTACTTTTGATCCAACTTCTAGTCAAACTTTTTTATCTTTTTTCCCTTTTTTTCCAGACGTCTGAACCATAGTTATATCTTGTTTGGTGCAACATAACCACATCTACGTCTTTTTTCGATACACTCACTGGCGATATCCAAATCCTCCTGATGGCGTGATATAGAAGTTCGGAGAGAATGATGAAATCTCGGGTGTCATCCTCGTCACATGAACAAGTTTCAGAATTACGAGGTTCGACGCCAAAAGCCCTCGTTTTGCTTCTAAGTACGACATTAATAAATTTTCAATTCATTAGGTTTTTCACAAATTTCCTTCTACTTTTTCCTGTTCTGATATGAGCCTTTCTTTAAGTCCGTTTTTGTTCCAATTCTTAAATTTATGGATTCTATTTTCAAATTGATTACATACGTACTGCATAATATTGAGATCTCGACCTCATGCAGGTGTTCTATATACTTGGACGTACTTACATTACTATGAACGATTATACAAAATCTAAAATCTGCAAATGTGAACATTGTTTCGGGTCATTATCCTGATATAGCTTAAAATTTGATATCATGCCCATTTCTGAGCGTTTCTACCCATTTCGGAGAAAAAATCCGTTATGTGGCAATTTTTTTGTGGAACTATGGCTTAAACCCACGACTCGAAGCCAGCAACACTGACCGCGAGTTAGCGCCTGTGATCAGTAGTTTACTAAAGCCAAGTTCTCTGGTTAAAGTGTTGTGAAAATTTGAAGAGGAAGGTGCTATTCAGGTGTCGTCCTCGGCACTTGACGACCCGTGTGGTGACCGGGGATGACAGAATAGTCCCTCTGTAGCTCATGCATGTCGTAAGAGGCGACTAAAATGGGTACCCAGCGTCTGGGGGTATAGCCGGGCCCCCTGCCCCTGGAGATTATATAAGGGGGGACTTACCTTCCTTAGGTAAGTACAGGCATCATGACCCAGAGGAACCCTAGTGATCTTTCTCTTTCCCATTGAGGCCACGGTAGCCTAGTCGTCAAGGTCGTGGACTAACGGCCGGCGGTTTTCGTTCAGTCGCGGGTTCGATCCTTGGCCGCCAAAGACCCGCCGTGTAGCTGGGGTTGATGCACGTTAAATCTGTTCGGGGTCCAAAGTCCTCCCGTTGGCGTGGTGGGGATGTTAGGAGAGAGGGGTGCCAGCTCAGGTGTCGTCCTTGTCACTTGACCGTGGTTCAAAATTACGAGGTCTGTCGCCAATAGCCCTCATGTTGCTTCTAGCGCGACTTTATTAAAACTAAACTAAACTTCTCTTTCCCATGGGGTTTACTGTCTTTGGTAAACACGGGGGACGCGCCCCGGGTAACCCTAGCGATCTTTATCTATTTCCGACCCTCCTTCTTGTCAACCAATTTGTCTTTTCTTCAATTTCTTCTCGTCTAGACCACAGTTAAATCTTGTTTGGCGCAGCATAGCCATATCTGGCTCCTGCGCCAATAAACTTTACTTTCTCACTTTACCCTTCTTGTTGAACATTGTTCATTTCATTGTTTTACAGTCTAGGTCACAGATTTACCTCATTTGGCGCAGTATGGCCACGTTTGGCTCTTGCTCCAATAAAACTTCTCTATCATCATCCTCGGCACTTGACTGGGGTTCAGAATTACGGGATCCGCTGTCACTAGCCCTTGTGCTGCTTCTCAGTATGACATTCATAAACATCAGCCATCACTTCCAAACAAATTGGATCTGCTATCAGCTGCAAAAATGATCTATCGACTTTTCTGTGTAGGTTTTGGTGAATAGTAGTCGGGTATTTTTGTCTATTTCATTTTTGAATGAGGGGGTGGATGCAACTCCCTGACAAAAATTATACTTTATTAAAATGTTTCTGACAGTTTCTGTGTAAGAAGACTTATTGAACTTTTGGCGCACTTTTCCAATGTCGATACTATTGCACTGAGTTTTGGACTGCAAGCAATATTTCTAACAATCTTGCATTCATCGTGTTCAGTGAAACAATTTGGTGAATGAATTTATTTTCAACTAAATTTGTTTTCTTGTATATCGTTAATAATGTTATGAAGTACAAATTTACATACATTTAAAATCTCTCACCTGTTTTCCTCTCTGGTTTTACATGTTTTCTTTGATGAATTCTAAATTTTCGGATGCCATCAGAAAGAGAAACTTCAAAAGTATTTCACCCATATTAACAATGTGACTCTTATATATGAAATGGCGGCAGTAGCTTAGTGGTCACACTCACGGCCAGCGGTTTTCATCGAGTCGTGGGTTCGAGCCTTGATGCAGGGGCCACGGTAGGCTACTGGTCATGGCTTCGGATTCGTGGACGACGGTTTTCGTTCAGTCGCGGGTTTGATCCTTGGCCGCTAAAGACCCGCCGTGTAGCCGGGGCTGATGCACGTTAAATCTGTCTTGGCCCAAAGTACTCCCTTTGGCGTGGTGTAGATGTTAGGAGAGGGGGGGTGCCAGCTCGGGTGTCGTCCTAGTCACTTGACCGTGGCTCAAAATTACGAGGTCCATCGCTAAAAGCCCTGTGTTGCTTCTAGGGCAACGTTAATAAAACCAGTCAAACGTACATATAAAAATTTGAGCTTCAAATAAAGTTTGAAATTACAAAATCCCTCGTGAGAGAGAGAGTAGCATTCGTGTTTCTGTAATGCGATGGAAATAAAAAAATCTTCTTAGCTTCAAATCAAATTTCAAATGAGGTAAAAAAATCTTTTCATACAATTAATCTGCCATAATTGGGTGTATGTGGCACTTATTTCTGCAATGCCAGAATAATTTTCTGATTACTAATTTAAGTTATACGAGAAATGAATAATTTAATCATTATTTGACACCATTTTAAGATAATATTGAACTTTCTTTAAAAAAAAAAATATTTAGTCACCTGATATATGTTAGAAAAACAATTTGTTAAAATTAAACAGTTGATTTTTTTTTTTTCTAAAATGGCTGAATGTCTATTACCTTTAAGTCATTGTATATTTGTAGTATATTGGATAATTTTAGTTTTGTATGAATGCAACGAGCAACCTGAATGGTTATTAACCCACTGTGTAGCCGAGCTGACGCATAGTAAGGCTCCCGTCTACCAGCTGTTTCGATTTGTTGGACGTAATGTTAATCCTATGTAATTTTTCTACTACCGCTCTCGAACCTAAGTTATTTCATCTATTTGAATGCAGAAAAAAAATCACATGAAAAAGCAAAAAATAATGAAGGTTTCTGCGGAATCACATTTTCCCTCCGATTCTTAAAATTATTTTTACTCATATTTTATTTATTCGTTTCTGAGTTTTCTGGTCTTAAAAAATATTTTCAAAAATCTGGAAGAAAATATAATTCTGCAGAAACCTTCATTGTTTTTAATTAAAACAAATAAACCACTTCTGGAAAAGTATATCTAGTGAAAAATACAACTGGATAAATAAAAGTTTCAATAAAATGGTAAGACTTTTGAGTAATTTCGAGAATGTGTCCTAGGTTGAGCCCAAAATATATGGTGAGCCTACTCAAAGATCTCACGCAGTTTAGTAAGAAAATGTCATTTTCATCCCTTGACTATGGGGCTCCCTATTTCATCTTCATTACCTCTCGTATTGCTCTAACTCAACCATAAACAAAACCAAAAGCAAAAAAATCTTCAGTTATGTACTTTTTTTCCAACTATTCAGACCCACAAGGGTTAATCTACGTATGACCAATTGATATGACACTCTCGTATAGAATGTTTTACTTTGAGCCATATAACATTAAGCATTATTTCTACATCTTTTAAATTACTTAAACAAGTATATTTAAATAACGTGAATTGCAACTCTCATATTACTTACACAACTAGGTTCGGAAAATCCCTAAGTTCCAACATAATGCTCTTAATCGTGGTCGGCGGTTTTCTTTCAGTAGCGGGTTCGATCCTTGGCTGCTCATGACCCGCCGTGTAGCCGGGGCTAATGCACGTTAAATCTGTAGGGGCCCAAAGTCCTCCCTTTGGTGTGGTACGGGTGTTAAGAGAGGGAGGTACTAGCTCAGGTATCGTCCTAGTCACTTGACCGTGGTTCAAAATTACGAGGTCCGTCGCCAATAGCCCTCGTGTTGCTTCTAGTGGGACGTTAATAAAAACTAAACTAAATTAAAAGCTCTTAATTTTTATATACAGGAAAATTCATCTGAAGAAAAAAAGCCTGTGCGATTTCGTAAATATATGACTGGATGTTGTAAACATTGGTAATAATCTATTACGTTAGGATTTTGTCATCCATTTGCGTGTTAAATTTTTCGAATTTAAAAAATTCGGTGGGATGAAAATTGTCTAATCTTTCTCTGCTTTTGGGGAAGATGGCTTGTATTTATGTTTTTATGTTGCGAAAGGAATGTATGCTTTTGAAGCAACATACTAACTTTGAACTCGAGATTTTCATTATTTATGTTTTTAACATGATTAGAAGAACCCTATTAAATTTAACCATAGTTGTATTTTAAGGGTGCATTTGTTATATATGTTTAGATGATAAACAAACTACACATTCACAAATGAAAATTGTTGAAATCTTTAATGATTTTCAATTTAAATACTAATGATGGTATACATTGAGGAAATCTTTATTTAAATTGCAATTTACACCATTCTAATGTTTCAAAAATATGATTATTCAATCTTATTTATAATTATTATTTCTATATAACTCGTTTTAAAACCATTCGAACCTTGTCGCGCCACTTTTCACTCAAATCAAATAATCATTGCTCGTGTCGCCATCTACTGACATCAAAGTGATTTGTAACTAGAGAAAATCGACAAAGGGTGCAAAATGGCATTTTTATTTCCAAGTAACTGATAATAAAAAATGCATGAAATAATTATCAGAAAGGAAGACCAACTAGAGCTAATTGAAAGATTTTAAGACCTTTCGGATATCACCAATAACTACATTTCTCTATATAGTACAATATTTTTTAATAAGAAAATACGGCCGAATGCAATAACCGTAAAAGAATATCAAATGTATACGTTTTTATGCTAAAAAAAGGAGAATTTTATACGCACATTTCTCTCTGCAAGTGATTACAAGTGATTAAATGCTTCCATCAGGCTGTTGGTTTGAGTCCTAATACTTATAAAGACATATCACGTTGCGGATCTTATGCGAATTAAATCTATCCATGTTCAATGTCCACAGGAAAAGAGGACTTTGAAATTTGGAAAGTGAGGTGTAATCTCAGGTGTCATCTTCGATGTTTGACAGAGGTTCATCAATATTAACCCTCATATTGTTTCTATTTATTACATTTGATCTGTTATTAAAACATAATAAATTAATCTGTTAAAACATAATAAATTAATCTGTTATTAATCTGTTAAAACATAATAAATTAATCTGTTATTTAATCTGTTATTTAACATAATAAATTTTTGAGGTCAATGAATGTTAACTTCAATAATAAGGAAATCAGTTATCGTAAGTCAGATAGGGTAGTCGAGTCTCGGGTTCACGTCCTTGTTTGACTTTCATATAGAATAATCAATGTTAGTGCACGTTACTTCATTTCGCATCCAAGACTTTTCACGGCGTGGTATGGAGTTAGACGAATCAGGGGCTACCTAGGGTCTCGTACAGAATCAGAATAACGATGCTTAGCTCCTGTACCCCATGTTTCGTTTACGAGTGAAGTTAGTTCAGCCATTGAATCTAACTTTCATCAGAGAGAACATTTCTACAAGGAAATAGGTATGGATTACGTGTTGTAATTTTTAACGACGTTGCCTTAATTTTTTTTCTTTCTCAAAGACAAAGTAATAATGTTGTTACAGGGCTCTACAACAGAGTTGACTAACTTTTTGCGAACCATGGGCCAATTTTTCATTTAAGAGTTTAGATGCTCCAATTAACTTGAGCGCTTTTTATACCGCTTTACGTTCAGAGTTAGGGATTAGTAAATAGAGATAAGAGTATAATGTGTTAATTTAGGGAAGGAAAAAGGATAAATTAATCATGCAGTTAAATTAATTAATTTACGCCAGTTTAATGAAGCACCAACCTACAATAATCAGAAATAGTTTCTTCAGAAAGAGGTTGATCATGATCATTAGCTGCCAAAGATTCTCGTTTGGTGAAGATAGCTCTGGACTACAGTTGTTGACACAAAGAGCGAAGTCATCTTAGAACCTAGATTTGCCTGTTTCCTCTGCTTTCCAGAAGGAGTCCTGTATAATGTTCGATAACCTTTTTAATAGAAGTATATTTATAGACAAATTAACTTTTTATTATTATATTTGAAACATAATTACAAAACATAAACTTCTAACATACTATGTCTTTTTAACTTACTACTTCATCACATATATTTTGTCTTTTGATTTCTCCTTCTTTCTTAGTCACATATTCTTTTGGCAACTCAACTCAAAAAACAAACTTCTTTTTTTTTTTCTTCTTTTATCTGAATCTGTTACTGTGTTTTATATGTCTATTAAGATCGTGTCTTCTGCTATATGAAAAAAAAAACTTTCATAAGCAATGCAAAACCATTTTTCTGGTGAATTTACTGTAAATAATAACATTTTCCCACTGTTTAATAAATTAAACCCTACTATCCCTTTCTGCTCTTCTTTTGGTTATTTTATTTTACACTGCAATGGATAAAAGGGAATTTAAAAAAAAAAGCATAGAAAAGTACAAAACTCTAACAAATAATGAAAAAGAGTAAATAGATCACAGTTACGCACATCGTATCACACAAAATAAAACACACACACACAAAACGTACTCGCAAAAATTCTGCTTCAAACCGCAACACCGTGATGGCTCTTTCACAACTGAGTAAAGCGCCAAGTGTAATCCTCCGCTGAGCCAGGTTTGGCGAAAGCGCCACGGTTTGGCTACCCCTGCTCCAGAAGCCCATATAATCAATTGCACAACATTTAACGGTGTCAAACATTTAAAGTGTATGCAGTGGGCAGGTCATAGCAAGCAATGGACCACCCCAAAGGCAGAATGACACGAAGGCTCAAAAGTGCTGGAACCAATGATTTCTGCAAGAAACAACCATCAAAAAATTAATGGGAAACTGAAAAACTTCTGCAATTTTTATCACAGCTAGTCACAATAGGTATCAGTATTAATAGTTCAAAGAGATCGAAATTTTTATTAACACAACAAATAAACTTCTAAAACAGATTTACCATTTACAAAAGGTATCCTTTTTTTTTTCCAAAAATTAGGCAGAGAGTTGTCTAAATAATATATGTTCCACAAATCTTATTTGAAACGAACGTTAATTACCTGAGATAATCGGTAAAAACTTTCAGATGGCTATATGCTAGATTACTTCGCGCAAAAAATTCATAATATTTTTCTCTTTGTTAGTGCAACGCTATAAAGAGATCGATAAATATGATTAGTGAATTAGTATTAAGGCGCCATAAAACTCTGGGATTTCCAGTCGTACTTTCAAAATCGAATATTTCATGAATTATTGCAAGAGATTTTGGTTTTCAGAGTTTCATGGCATAGGAGTATAAATATGTAATGATTTTGGAATATCACGATTCACTTTTTTTTTTCGTAACTGCATTTAATAATTCATAATTTCATAATACTACTTCATTCAATTTTTAAAAATATTTTTTACAATTGGAAAACAATTGCTGGGCTTAAAAAGTGTCCAGAAGAATTTTTTTTCTCTTCAAATGTTTAATTGAAACAAAAGAAATATTTTCCATTTAGACTCATATATTGAATACCTTTAACTCAAATATCGCTCAACCAGAATTTTAATATATATATATATATATATATATAAGGTTTGATTCATAAGTAAAATAATTCTCTTGCCTGGCTGTAGCAATATTATTTGTAGACAATTTGCGCCGACACGTGACTGGTCCGGCAAACGTGCCACAGTAAAATTGTAGTAGCTGGTGTCGGAGCCAGCTTTGGTGGCAGCTTTCACCTCTATGTCAGAATGGAAGTGATGCTCCATATTTTTTTTTTTCGGGGGGAGGGGGGAAGAGATGAAATTTGCACGATTCAAGGTTGGGTGATATGACGCCTCGCTGCTTGAACGTCATTTCCCAGTGGGTGTCCCTCTTCTTCAATCCTCAGTACATCAACGACGCATGGAAACAAGTAAAAACAAATATGTTACATAAAAAACCCATGTACAATAATAATGTCAAAAATTTGGTAGTAAATAATGAAATCATGATCATGATTGTGCAGGCATCATGCATGTGTGTGTGTGTGTCTCAGTGATATGTTGAAACTGACTTGAAATTGTGCAACCGCTCTTTTCAACAACGGTGATAGAATTTAAAATATCTTAATAACTAGTCCGAAGAGGAATTTCTTTTGGTTTAGAAGATTCCAAACGCTGCTTGCATTGAAAATCAATTGTCCTTCCCCGTCACGGTGCGGATGATATAAGAAAGCATCGTCCCGCCGAATTGGTGACACAGAGCTTAAACACTAGATGACTGCACAGCCCAGAACTACTGATTGCGTGTGACTCCGAAGCAAAACTCTACCACTGTGTGTCTAGCTCAGACAGAGAGGGAATCTCTTTTAGTCTAGTTGATAAGAGCTTCACAAAAAGTGATCAGAAAACTTTTCTTTGGACTTAAAAGATTAAAAGTTTGAAACGCCATCGGCACTCAAGGTCAACTATCCTCCCCCGTCATGGCACAGAAAAATATTTCCCTATGCAATGAGGAGGCATCATCCCACCTAAACTATAAATATGCATTCACAATTTCAATAAAATCAGACACATTTTTCTTGCAGTTTTGATCTTCAAATAGGGTTTTTATTTTATTTATTTGCTATTCGAAATATTAAACTCAGAATTGTAACACCTTGGTTAAAGTGCATGACTTAAGAATCTTACTCACTAGCAATAAAGTTTGTTCTAAGTTTATTGCCTCACTGAAAAGTATAATGAATTTTGTCACTTAAATTTTTTTTTACAAATATGCTTTCAATAAAGTTTCGTTTTTAAAATAGACATAAAAGTGTCTAGAACATCATAATAATAATAATTCAGTTAACAGTAATCTTTTACGTATGTTTAGTTTCCTTTATAAAAAGTTCATCAGAAAGTAAAGAAGTTTTTTAAACTGGAATGATCTGTAAATTTTAATTTTGTCGAGAGAATTAAGAGTATCTATAAATATTAATGAAGAAGGAAAACAAAGAATGAATTTCAACAAGAAATAGTCGCACGACTACTTTAATTTATAAATAATAAATGCTCAAAAATTCAAACGCCCATTATTTCAATAAAATCAAACAATTTTGTATTTATATGAAGGAGCCCGAGTGCTAAAAAATACTTTCTAACTGTTCGAAGTTTCAATTTTAATATTGTCATTTCAAGTCACGATAGATTTCTGTCATTTTGTCAAACAAATTTCATTCAAGAACTAATCCGTTTCTAAAAACATCTGCTTTAAAATTTTAAAAGAGTGTTTCAAGCAGATGTAGGATTCGTCTTCATTCAATAATAATTTTTTTTAAAAAAAAAGAATTTCATTTTTATCTGGCTACAGTGAAATTTTACAATGCAGGGCGGTATTTTTTCATAATTTGATTTAAAATAACGTATACAACAGCACCTGTTTTTTATTCAAATAATTCAAAATATAATGTAATAATTCCAAATATGCTCTCTCATCTATCAAAAGAACTTAATGGAAATTCGTGAGGTTGATGAACTTATGTCTCGAGAAATTCTACTTTTATCGTGAAGTTAGGTTTATGAATACTTTCGTCTGACTCATCTGTGTGCTATGAAAACTACTATTTTTAAGGCATTTATATCAGAAAAATATTTAAACAGTTATTAAACATCTGCTTTAAAACTATTTGCTTCTAGGTGTGGCACATAACAATTTTCTTTAGCGTCTGCATTTAAATTTGGCGGTATCGAAATTTTAAGAGCAACCGCCATTTTATTTTATTTTCATAATAATTAATCATATCTGTAGCATGTAATTTATTTATCATTTCACTTATGTCTAATTTATATTTTTTAATGTTAACATGACTGCAGAAACGTTGGTGCAGTCGGATGCATCAACAACTATAAAGAATTCTACAAAATAAACGACATTGATTCTTTATTTTTCTACTAATCAACCTTCAAGTTGAATCATATTCAACAGAAGAGTTACATTATTTCTCCTTTAAAATGGGTGATGATTTAAACTGACCCAACAATCTGTTTTTGTAATGTGATTGACTCATCCAAAAAGTGTAATGTGCTTGATCCGAAAGATATCGAATTAAGGGTACCTTGGGAAATAGTGGAATACCGAATTAAAGAAACCTAGTTCTTGCGACACATATATACTTTAAAATTATTAGTAAAGCTTAGATTTGTGTATGTGTGTCGAATAATGATAGTTCAATCGTTTTATAAAACTATTAAACTAAATTTTTAGTCAAAAATGTTTTTTTTTTCTTCTTCTCAGTTCAAAATGGACGTGATTTTTGAGACATATTTATCATCGTGAGATTTAAAAGTCGTCGTGATTATTTAAGTACAATTTTTAAAAATTCTGTTCTTTAAATACAAAAACATTTTACTCCTCATATTCCAAGCAATTCATACAAATATTGAACCAACTATTTTAATTATATCACTGTATAGTTAATTCGAAAAAACTGTCGAATGTTGTTATTTTGGAAATTTTAATCTTTTCTTTTTTTCATATAAAAAGATCCTTTTTTTTTTTAAATTTAGATATTATTTAGAGAAAAAAAACATTTACTGTTCACGATATACACAGATATTCTACAAAAAGGTATTGCGATCAATGTTGTAAAGTCACCATTTATGAGGCGAATACACAAACGACACCCAATCAGAAGATAACTAATATCACACAACAAGATTGACGCCCCACATGCCAACTGCAATGGTTTCTTAAAAACATTTAAAAAGAATTTAAATTCAGGACAATCATAAGCTGACGGTCTGACAGTTAATAATAAGAAAGAAAGTACAAGAAGAAAGAACCGGGAAACTTCAATGCAATTCCTCTCGCGATTGTTTTTTAGTACTACTTTGTATACTGGGTAACAGAAGAAATCGAGTTCACTTTAGCTTCACATCACTTCAGTTGACTTACCTTGCCAGAATATCCGACTCGTTCTCATAGTGGTAGAATGACAGTAAGCTAGAACTTTGGTATATCACCAGTCGCCACAGAGGCATAAAAAAATTGGAGCCATGTAGTGTAATACGTTTTCTAAATGGTTCCTAAATGAAAATATGTCTCAAATTATGACCACATTCAACTAAGACATTTCAAGAAGATTCAGAAAACATTTTCTGTCTAAAAAATTACTTTTTTAGTTCTATAGAGTAAATAAATATCATTATTAGGCACACAAAAAATGCTACGCTCCAATACTAATGGCAAACGATATAAATCACAAGAACGAGGAGCCTTAAATATGGTCGAATACTATTACTCGCATGTTCTTCTACCCTTAATACACGAGTTGATAAAAAAAAAAACAATGAATGTTCGTCAAGTGATGGTTTTAGAGATCCATCATTTGAGCTATAAATATTCGAAGGCTGGTGATTTTCCAACCCTTCGAGGGGAAGAGTGTTAGGTATGACCTTGGAGTGCCAGCGATTTTTTCGAACCCTGGACTAGTGGGTACAAAGAAAGCTGACAGTTCGCTTTCTGATGTGCCTTTATCAACAAAGCTAAAGAAGACGTCTTATTCTGACTAGTTAGTAAGGCGTTTTAACTTCTGACGTTGTTATTGAAGAGAGTCACTGCATACTTCCCCTCCACTATCATCGTGATTATACAAAGAAAATTATTGGTATTTGTAGAGTAGGTTGCTTTTTCAGCCACTACTACAATTGATATACATCCCCTCCCTGTTGATTTGAATTTTGTTTCAGAAAGTTTCAGTCGGGATTTATGTGCGGTTTTCTTAGTTAGACACACTGAGGCAAATGTTTTGCATCAGGGGCATACACAATTGGTAATTATAGGCTGTGCCGCCATCTAGTGTTTAAGTCCTAAGTCACCACTTCGGCGGCTGATGATTTTTTGAAACATCGGCGGATGTTTTTCTACCCCGTGGAGGAGGAGAGAGTTGGTGGTCTTGGAAACAGGTGGTTTTATGGAACCCTGATCCATTGGGTCCGAAGAAGATCAACCGATCACTTTTTTTTAACTTCGTCTTTACCAACCAGGCTGAAAGAGACGTCTCATTCTGACTAGTTAGCAAGGCGTTTTAACTTCTGGCGTTGTAGTTGAAGAGAGTCACTGCAAATAAAATAAAGTACAAATTTTCTTAACACAATATTCTCGAGGATGAAAGGAAGCACGAGCGGACTAAAACCATTGTTATGTTAGAGAAAACTGCTAACAAACTGATTGTTTATTAGCATCGTACTTTGAAGCAACATGAGTGCTATTGCTGAAGAACCTCATAATTTTGAACTGTAGATCAGTGACTACGACACCTGAGCTTTCAACCTACTTTAAAAGTTTCTACACCGTGTCAGCATGAACACTTTGTGCATTAACAGATTTAACGAGCACCAGCTCCTCTACATGACGGTTTTTTAGTGGGACCTCCACTGGAATCCACGACTTGATTTATACAACGTTGGTGTTTCAGCTTGGATGTTTTCTGACCCTTTGGAAGGGGTGAGCTCTTAAGGAACGGCTTTTTCGATCCCTGGTCGAATGGACCCAGAGAGGAGTCGACCAGTCGCTTTTTGCTATTCCTTTACCAACCAGACTAAAAGAGACATCTCTCTCGGGGTAGTTAATAAGGCGTTTTAACTTTTAGCGTTGTTGTTGAAGAGAGCCGCTGCAATACCATGAGCTCGCGACCATGACCACTTGGCTACTGCAGCCACAAATGTAAATAGAACACACCTGAATGATCGTAACCACTAACAGATATTTAGTTAAGTAGCCATAGCTACTAGTACAAAAATAAGCGAAATGTAAGTCTTCTAAAAAGTGATCAGCCAGAAAAAAAACCTCCCCAAAAAAGAGGCTACTGCAAAAATAAGGTCAATAGGTCAAAGCATTTTCGCAAGAAATGCTTCCGCAATTTTTATTAGTTCAGTAAGAAAGAATTTTTAAATGTTGTAGTATTATAACGATGTTTTATTTTCTCCTTTTTTTCATTTCTTATCCATTCATTTAGCTTTAGACAATTTTCGATAAAAATAGTAATTTGAGGTGTATGTGTGATTTATGTTAAACTATGAATTTAAGAACATAAAAATAATTATGTAATTAAAGAATGCTTGAAATTATCCTAAATTATCAACAGGTTAATTTAACCCAATGACCGCACTGATGTCAGGAATTTTCATACCCAGTGTCGGATTAATAATTAGTCCATATTATGTTCTAATTACTTAAATTTTTTTTAAAAAAAATAATTAAATTCCCTAAGATACGCGGAAATACGAAGTTGGGCTATTAAATAACGAGACAGAGCTGTAAAACATTTTATTTCAATTTCATACATATTTACTCACGAGTATTATCTTCAAGAAAAACCCCGCCTCTACCCCAAGAAAGCTCTATGCGAATCTTCCTTTGTTCGAAACAGGGTTGGAAGTCCCTCAGAAGGCGTGCCGCTTTCTCTTTCACAACTTCAATGAACTCAAATCTTGTTCCTTGTAATTCATATTTCACCTTAGGAAACAGACTGAAGTCGCATGGTTCAAGATTTGGCGAATTAGGCGGATGCTCTTACAAAGGGATGCTGTACTTGGAGAGAAACTTCTTGTCACACAATGGGGAATGAGACGGCGCATTGTTTCGATGAAAAAAATTGCCATACGGATTCTTTGTTAATTTCTACAATCTCAGCAATCATACAAAAACTTAACCGGCGGTCAGATCAAACCAGATTACCAATTTTTTTCTATACTGTCATCCGTTTTTGACGCGGAAGGGCGACCCGAAGTGAATCATCTTCAATGTCGGTCATCTTGAAACCGCTTAAGCCACTCAAAACAAGTGCATGTAATAAACATTCATTACCATACACTTCTTCCAATAAATTATGTTTCAGTGGCGATTTTTCCAAGTTTCATGAGAAATTTCAAGGTTATTCGTTACTCACTTATCATTTGTCAGGCGAAACAAAAATAATAGCTCTAATGCAACGAAGGCTGCTGGTAAATAGATTTGTTTACAGAAACAAGAGTCACTGCATTCGAAAGAGAAGGCTTCACCCTAAATAGCTGTCGGTCTCTGGCACTTGGTCCATGCTTTCTTCTGTAACATAGTCAGTCCGTTCATTTAATAGCCGCACCTCGAGGATTTCTTTACATAAAATAATGCCGCTTTTTCCATTTATTAGCTGTCAAATTCGTATTATAAATTGACAGTTAAAACATCCATATTTTTTTTTAAATACTTAATCATTAACTTCTGACATTAAAAAAAAAATGCAGGACTTCAAAAGACTGGGAGATATAGCCTTTGTTGTTCTATACGCCATAAAATCAATTCAAATTACAGCTTTTATAAGTTATAAATAAGTTCATACTTATGTATTAAATTGCTAGTATAATATTTTTCTAATCCATTTGATCGTAGAAAACAACAATCAGTTTGATTGTATCACCTTAATTTGCTATTCGAAGCGTTCTTAGAAACCAAAAACCCTCGGCATCATTAATCTGAAATTTTTATTTACCGAAAATCCTAATATTTCCTTTTGATACATCAACTAGTTTTCTGATTTGCTCATTGAAATGGAAAGTAAGACATTTGACCTTCAGTATTATGCTTGAATGCTCAAATACGATAACAATGGTGTTTACTGCATTTTATTGCTGAAAAACGTCACGAATATATTTCAGTTATGTCTATTTAAACTTTTACGTTTTACACAACTATTTGTCTTTTATATACTTATGATGCTAAATACGCAGTTTCCTCCTGTGAAAGAAGAACGATGTTCAAACTTTTATCTTCAAAGTCCTGAATATTACATTTTGGTTACATTTTTGAATGTATTACATATATTTAAACATAATGCCTATGCTATTTCAAAACCACTATACACTTTTTGTTTTAGTTCATTTCTAAAGTTTTATTATCATTTGAAAAAATAACACCGGTATAAAAACGAGTTTTTTGAACATGGGTTTTCTTTCAAACGTTCTATAAAAATTAAAATTAAAAATTCATTTTTTGGTAATTTTTAACAAAATAAAAATTTACAAAAAAAAAAGTTTAAGCAAAGACCTCCCCACCTTGACTACGGAATTGGTGAGAAATTTAATTCTTTAAACAATTAATTTTAATCAATTAATTATTATTAATTTCAATTAAATTATCGCATTGCTATCCTAAACAATGGTGTTTTGAAAATTTCAGCTTAATTGAGCTCTTTAAAATTTGAGAAAAAAAAACTTGTAAGGTTTTGATGTAGACATACAATGTGAATAGAAGAAAACCCATCGATAATTAGTTTTAATAAATTAATTTTTGTTAATTATTTATTATAATAAAATTATCATATTATCATCCAAAGCAATCGGGTGTAAAAAAAGTTTCATGGGGTACTTACGGGGCAATAGGGCTCGAGCCCACGACTCGGCGAAAGCGTTGTTGGCCGCGAGTCCGTGATCATAACCTCTAGGATACTACGACCGAGGAAAATATCTTTGGAACATCCTGTGTTTATTTATTTATTATTAACATCTGAAGCTGTATTTAAGTGCTGTATAAATGTATAGAAAATATAGAAAGTACTCGTACAAGAACGTTTTAGCGAAAAACTGGTTGAGGTATGCTGATTAGAATAAAATTCATTCAACAAATTAATTATTTTTTATTTTGATTTTATATATTTAATGTTGCACTATAAGCAACACGAGGGCTGTTGGCGGCGAGTCTCGTAATGTTGAACCTCGGTCAAATGACGAGAATGACACCTGAACTAGCATCTCCCATCTCAAAACTTCCACGACCCGTGTGGTGACTGGGAATGACAGAATAGTCCCTCTGTAGCTCATGCATGTCGTAAGAGGCGACTAAAATGGGTACCCAGCTTCTGGGGGGTATAGTCGGGTACCCTGCCCCTGGGGACTATATCAGAGGACCTCAGGTAAGTACGGACCTTCTTCAAGTAAGTACGGGCATCATGACCCCGAGGCACCTTAGTGATCTTTTTCTTTCCCATAGGGTTTACTGTCTTTGGTAAACACGGGTGACGCACTCCCGAGATACCCTAGCGTTGCTTCTCTGTTTTCGACCCTCCTTCTTGTCAATCACTTTTTATCTTTTTTCAACTTCACGTCTAGACCCCAGTTTAATCTTGTTTGGCGCAGCATAGCCATATCTGGCTCTTGCGCCAATAAACTTTACATTCACTCACTCACTGAAAACTTCCACACCACGCCTATGGGGAATTTGAGCCTTGAAAGCTTTAATTCAACAAGAGGTAACATCGGAAAAACGCAGTTTTTCAAACATAAATGAGGGGTAAAACGAAATATATTTTGAATTGTGATCAAAGATTGTTGGATATTAGTTCCATTTCAACCATGGATTTCTGGAGGAATGGGGGGTGCAGTTATCAGGAAAAGGTCATGCTTCCTGAAATCCATGGCAGAAACGACGATGTGCAAGAAAACTCGCGCCATATGCTTTCCATAACAGCGCCGTCTAGCGGTTCACTGCTTGTTCTTCTTTTTTGCATTAAATGGTGAAAATTGCTTGTTTAGGTGTTTTCTATTTCTCTTTAAATTTTTCCCCGTGAGTTTTGAAACACCCTTATTTTAAATTCTGAAGAAATAGGATATTGCCACACCCATTACCATAAAAATTTACTCCCAAAGAAAGAGTTGGCAGAATAAAATAAAATTTTACATTTGTAAGTATAATGTTGATGTAAGATAGTGATTGCAAAATCAAAACAAAGTAATCATTTACTGTGGGGAAAATGACACATGAATGATGGTTTTAGTACCCTGTTGGACCAACTCTAACATGAATGTATAATTTGATATGGTTAGGTTTGATGCATACAAGTCTCGTATGATCTTCTGCGATATCTCGTTCCTCAATTATTGTAAACGAGCCTTTAAATCGACCAAACTAATAGGCTATCCAGTTTGCTGTCCTAAATGATACTAGATATGCTGGATCGGTGACAAATCCATGGATCAAGCAGGCCAGAGAAGGTTGGAAATGTAGGGGAGGCAGTCCAGTGAAACCCTTGTTGTGTGTCGACGAGTGTTCTCCTGTTGAAAAACGGCTCCTGCGAGCCTTGCCGAGTGGCAACACATGTTGCTGAAGAATGTCATGAACGTATCTCTGGACAGTCATGGTGCTGCGGATCAATAATAAGGTTGATCGTGTGTCGTATGCGATGGCACCCCATACCATCACACCAGTTGTGAGAGCGGTGTGCCGCTGAACAGTGAAGGCAGGAATGAGACGTTCACCAAAGGACCTCCACACACGTACAGGATTGCCATCACTGTTCAAATTGAATCTGGATCCGTCGCTAAAGACGACCTGATTCCATTCAGTCCATTCCTTTCGAAAGCGACACCATTCCAAACGGAGTTGACGATGAGTGGGTGTCAATGGCAGTAGACGTAGTGGGCGTCGCGATAGAAAATGTCCTTTATCTAGGCACCTTGTGATGGTACGGACTGACACAGAGGCCCGTAGTGAAAGTGCTGCTTGTGTATGGTTGGTAGGCAACGAGACAGTTGACGCTATACATGCGTGTCGTACGTTGCGACAGTCTTCCCGATTATTAGTCTGTCGAGGGTGTTCTGAGCCTGATGCCGTGTAACAGATTTCTCTCTCTTGCCCACTAATCCCAACACCTCCTCACAGTAAAGTCAGAACAGCCTAGGTAGTAAGCTACTTGCCGAGCTGACCACCTGGTTTCCATCATCCTTATGAATCTTCCCCTCTTGAACTCCGATAGCAGCTCATATTGTCTCCGATGGTGGTGTGATGGCATTTTAGTTAAAAAGTGACCCTCTGCAACAGATTGAATACACTCAAACAAGCTCTGATTACCTATTTCATAATCCGAGGAGAACTAAGTTGAGTGCCCTCTGGGGGCATTACGCAAGGCGCAATCACGCTGCATTTCTAATCATTTACATGTCTGCCTCACACATATCTTCAGGCTAAGTCTCTTAACAATCCCACTCTTACTTCTTGGTGCGCAAATTTTTATGGCAATGAGTGTGATTGTGTTTGATACTTTAACTGAATAGTAAATTTTATCTTAACAGTAAACTGAATTTAAACTTCTTGCTCCTAATTTAAGAACATTAGACTAATTACAGGTATTAAAATAAAATTTTTATTAACTGTAGTTAAATTTTTTAATATGATCCTTTCATACGAAATTATTCTGAAAAATATTTCTCGAAATAAAAAGATGATCAAAACAAGTTTCTTTGATTCTTGGAATAATATAGGAAACACATAAATATTTCCTGGAATAAAAGTGACTTACTTTGTAGATACTACCATTTTCAAGTTTTTTCCCTCAAAGAATATAATGGACAACTATGTCACAAAGATTAAAGATACAATTAAATTTCCTCATTGCCATTAAAATGTCATTTTGTTCAGTAATTAGTATATCTACCCTGTTGTCTAAGTCATTGAAATACTAGTATAGGATAGAACAAGGAACTATTTTTATTCCGTAGGATAGGAGCAAAAAAAACCTTTTTGTTACACTATTTCCTTAATATTTTTCGAATATAGTTGTTGGGAAGATTATTGTAAAACATATTACATGTTATGTGTACAACTCATGTAGTTAAAAGATGTCTATTGAAAAAGCATTGCTTTTATATTTAAATTTGATTCGTTCTCTCTTCCTATATTTTAATTTGATCTTCTTACATGATTGTTCTTTAATTTAAGTATTTAAAATATTAGTGATGAAATAACATAATTTACAAAGGAATGAAAATTTTTAAAAGACTTACGAATTTCTATTTGTGAGATTCTAGATAGTAACTCAACTAAATCTTAGAGGGAATACAAGGATTTTGCAAGTAATTTTAAAAATTGAAGAGGTTTAAACCCTACAAAATTGCTCTGCCAATATGAGATGCGAATGTGTGTGTGCGTGTGTGCGCGCGCATACATTGTAATCTAGAAATCAAGGATAACTTTAAAAATTAATATTTCACGAATGAATAAAGATAAAAAGCTCCGTTTGCACCAATTGATGGAAAAGAAGTGGGGCTTTTATGTCGATGTTTAAAAAAAAACTGCTTGTATATTTTCTTTATTTGAGCACCAGATGGCGTACGATGACAAATCGTTGACATGTTATATAGAGACTTACAACTAGCCAATGGGCTGTCCGTTATTCAGAAGCTCTGGTGTCAGACGAGACACAAGACCATTTACTACATTAAGTAACACTTCTTACTGTATGGCAGACACTTGTTGGTATCTTTAAGCGTTAACAATTACATCGTTTTGTCTTGGTATACTTGTGACTTCATGAATCTCCACAACCAAAAGTCACTCGGTGTCATATCGGGAAATCTGGGAGGTGGGAGGGGAGCAGATTCGAGACTGATAACACAATCCTTACTAAATGTTGAGCGCAGAAATTGAAAAGCCATAGGAGTGCCATGATTTTGGGGGAGAACATGGAGGCAGTTGAAACTTCATTTGCGGTGGAGCTTCATCTTGCATAAAGGTAACTGTGTGTCACTACTGCAGTTCTGGAATGATGTTCTGTGACAATATTGCATAAAACTCACCAGTAACAATAACGTCCGTATGGTTTCTTTGAAAACAATAGACTGGTTAAGATATTAGTGGTAACGCCACTCCAGACTTTCACTTTTGGCTGATACAGGTGTTCTAGAACAAATGCACGTGGATTTCATGCGCTCTACACACACAAACAGTATGAAATGTTTTTTATCCATCCAAAATACAGTATAAAGCCAATCGTAATTTTGATCGATGTTACTGAATACCCAATTCTCAAATTCTTGACGAGTGACACTGTTACTAGGTGTCAGATTTGCATTTAGTATGGATATCGTTTCAACAGGATTCTCAGGCTCACCAGACTAATTTGTTTGACAAACCTTCTTATTTAGAACTTCTCGAGCACTGCATTCTCCATGTGCAGAAACCGTCGACACATAGAATGTACTTTCTGCTTGACTAGGCAACACTAAAAGTTGCTAAAGGCAGGCCACTTCTTGGGAGCAGAAGCCAAATAATCTGTAGCTTCAAATTTCTGTATGATTTGTACAGTACAGAAAATGGGATTGGTCCTTTATCATCTTGCATATCATGCATCCAGTGATATGCTCACAATGCCGCAGTGAAGCTTTATGAATTCTTATGAAAGAGTTTCATCGATAAGATGTTCTCCCCTATAGACAGCATTTCTATGCGTACAGTTTCATTTAGTGCCATCTGATGCAGCAGCCATTTTTATATATCTACTACGCTATCTAAATATATAACACAGATATATCCATTCAAGGATGAATATCTTATTCATTACCTAATAGCATCAACCGACACACCACATTGAGATAAATCACCATCCTTTCCATTACCTCTAAATTCAACTTCATTTATTGTATTACATGCTATGGTGCTAACAACAATTTCTAAGTTCTTTCTCCAGGTAACCAATTACTTTCTTTGATGGAACCTTTACATTGAGAGCAGAACTAAGTTTTTTGGCCGCAGAATATCCCTTACCAATGATTTTTATGCCAAAAATAAATGCAAAATTATCATTATACAATTTGTTACTTTTTCAGAGGTACAGAATGAGCAGAAATATACAGTCACTGTTTTCACATTTTAAAGTCATAAAAATTAGCTAATTCAAACACAAGTTCTCTTGTGCCACACAAACTCTTTTTTTTTTCAAAACACACAGGGTAACATAATAACGAAATTACATTACTAAGAATTCCTTAGTTAAAAACAACATTTTTTCAACGTTTTCTTGAACATCTGTAAGTTTTAAAGAATTTATTAATTTTGGTTCACTCATAGTTGAAATGTCTAAATAATAACTAATTTTTTTTCTTTCTTAGAAATTGGAACATTACTAGAATACTTATTTCGTTTTAGCATACGTTTATGGGAATAACTTTTATTTTTTTTATTTTCCATAACTTTAAAAATACTAATACCAGCTCTAATAATTCAGTGATATTCTATCAAATAAGAGCTGATAGCTTTTGTTTCACAACAAAACAAGAATAGTTGTTAATAAGTCAAACTGCTTGTAAACAAAACAAGTATTGACAGATTTAATTAAATTTTACGTTGTTAGAACCCTCTTAAAATGCGTAATTATTTTAAATATTAAATCAAAAGTATGTTCAAACTATATGTAAAAAAATGTAGCATTTTGATACTATTTGACAAATTTAATGGCATTTAAATTCTGACTTCTAGTTATTTAAAAAAAACATCCAGTTTTTAAATCTTTAATAATTCTTTAATATCTTGACTTTATAGCAAATATCAATGTGTGACGTCCCCCCCCGACCCGGGCGTCCTCTTCTGCCATCACTAGATTCAATTATTAAACACTACGACACAAATAATTACAGAACCACCACAACAATGCTTCAACAATTTATTAGTATATATTTACTATAACAGAAAAGATTGTGCTCTCTCGGGTAAGCTTTCTAATACCTTAGTTCAACCCACCAATAGTAATCTAACAGACTCTTATCACTAGTCCTTCCTCGACTGCAAATCAGACTCTGGAACAACTGTTGAAAACACTAGGAAATATCCTTCTAGCAACAATCCTTGCTCGAACCCTCTACTGTAAACTTTAATTCCTCCTTTCTCTTATCTAACACTTCAGCTTCACCTCATCTCACCTACAGCTTCTCTCTCAGATACTCTACTCCTTCCGACGGAGTTTATATATTTCTCAACTCGACCGCTTCACTTCATTCCTAACTGCTTTACATACTAACTTTATTTATCACGTTTCATTTTTGGTTGGGCAAAGGTTGTTTAGTGAAAGCAATCAATCTCAATTGAAAGTCCCCAAGGTTAGTGAAGAGAAACTGCGGATAGCCCAATGTCACAAATGTATTTCAAAAAATTTTCTCCGAAGGTGTACGGTTACCTTAAACGATGCATCCTATTTCAAATTTTAATCATATTCTTCCAGCAGTCTCTTCAGAAATGATTTCAATTTTAAAATAATAAAAAAAATCTGACCCCGTTGTAAATTTTATTACTTTTATCCTAGAGGAGTATTTCACTGTGAGATTCATTCTATACATAAAATAGTAAGATTAATCAATAATTTTAACAATAAATAGAAATTCGAGACGAAGAGAAACGTGAGAAATGCACGACTTGAAGAGAAAAGAAATTTTGAAATTCGAACGGCGTTATTTTTTAAAAATATAGAAAAACATACATCAACAAAAATAGCATCGTGATCAACGTGTTTGCATGCAAACAAGCAAAAAAGACATTCAGACATTTCTACGTATTTCACTATAGCAACGACATAATTTGCTCACGCACGGCTGGTCTCAAACTAAAATCGTTACTTCTATCAACTGCTTGTCGCCATTTTTAAAATAAATTTAAAAGAAAAATCCTGAAATGAAAATAAAAAAATGTAAATGAAAAGAGTTAACTCAAAATAGAATTTATTAGTCCTTGGATTTATAGACTCTCTTGTTTTCAAGGTCCTGCATACCCAGAATAAATATAAGGCTCAAAAATCTAATAAACATTATTGTTCACGTTATAGAATCTATGTCAGAAGAAGAATGCCTTTTTGCGCCTGAAATATTTTAAGATTTGAGATATAATCAGTGGCGGGGGGTGACGCTGCTCACTTGCTCACCAAAATTGTTTGGGAGAAATTAAATTTTTACTCGATTTCATCAGCCTAATACTAAGAATTATAAAAAATAGAAAACATTCATACATAAAAGCAACAGCTGTTTTATTACCAAAATTATCTTTCCTTTCATCTTTTTAAATATTTAAGAATTTACTAATAGAAAAATAAGCAGAAAACGCTACACCTTCCATCACAACATTGTTGTTGGACCCTACGTCACGGCTTGCCGTTTTGTGAAGCTCCAACCTTCCTGATTGGATTTAGGAAAATTATTACTTTTTTTATGTATTTAAAACAAACCATAGCTTTTAATGAAATAATCGCTTATCACTTTTGATTTCTCCAAATGTCTTATACGGCCAAAGACTTTAAATCTATCAATACAAATGTATTAATGTTAACACTAGATGAAGGCATATTTATCAGGAAGGGTGGACGAATGAGAAAGGACAGAAAATATTCCCTTTTTGTTTCTCCAGGTATGTAAAATTAAGGGTTGTAAAGATCACATGGCAATAGATGTAGGAAATTTTAGGCATTTTATATGGATTCTGAGTATCTGGTAGGGAACTCTATTCCTATTAGCTCAAATCATGGGAAATGCTGATCTAAGCATTTATGGAAATCGCATGATTTGCTTGCATTAAAAGATCAAAAGAATGGGATAACAAAGTAATGGTGAACGCAATACTATGGCAGTTAAAATATAAGGTAAATCAGAAAATTAATTATATTCGAGGGAAATCGTTTCAATCCTCCCTCCCTGCAAGACGCGGGTGTGTGTTAAGCCTTTAAACACAACTGTTCCTTACAGGGATATTTAAATAAGAAATTTAAATTTAATTAGAGTTACGAGCCTGAAATTCGTAATCTAAAAATCTATTCACATTTATATAAACTTATAAGCAATTTCTAATAAAAAGATCAAAAATGTTAAATGATTATATATATAAAATTTTTGTGTCGTGTGCGGTTAGAATTTTTACTTTGATTGTTGTTGTGTAACATTATATGCAAAATATTTGTATTCAGCGGTATAATTTTGTATCTTTTGACATGAATTCTTGAAATTAAAAAATGTAAACAACTAACAAATATATGAGTGTGGCATATATTTGTTTGTTGTAAATTAAGAATTTACGTAGTCCAATAACATTCAATTTTTACACATATGAAAATTTTCATTGTAAACAGAACATTACTCTAATTATTTAAATGTATGTAAATGTAAAAGATTATAACTTAGGTGGTTTTAATGTGTGTGTATTGCATCACAAATACAGCGTTAGTTGGCAAACACAACACAGCACTGTAAGCACACTTGAGAATAATTTTTATTGAAATTCAAAATTATTTTAAAAATATGTTTGTAATCTAGTCGTTTTATGATCTAGCCTAGAACAATTTCTCAACCATAACATTATTATATTTGGTGCTGAAAAAGTGTGGTCTGTTGCGACAAAACTTTGCCACACTTGTCTGTAAGTCATACTTTATGCAATTGCCTAGTTTATTTACTTATTTATTTATACTATACTATGCATTTTTTTTACATTAATTCATCTTACCCTTGAAACACCATATATGAGAAATCTTCTAAGCCAGATGTTCGTTTATTGTAATACAAAATATATTTTAAAACTAAAATAATAAAAATTACTCTGTTTTAAAAATGTACTTTCATTTCAAAACAAAATACATGTTAAATATTCCTTTCAAAACAAAACATAAAATTTATCATTTCCCATTTAATCATTTTAATAATAGAATGTGTTTCATTTGACTCAAAAAGTATGTAAAATCAAAAATATATCTAATAATATCCATTTTATATTGCTACCATATATATCAAAATAAAATACTGTTTTAAACATTTTTATAAATATTGCATAGCCGTAAAGGCATCAAATTATTTTCATTTTTTATTTTAAGTCACACAATATTCAATTTTTTAGTACTTCAAGAACGTTAAAAGCCCCACATATTTCATATTGAAGGATTTCCAAATTATAGAATAATACACAACACATTTCATTTTGAAATCATATGTTCATTAGGTTAAATATTAATATTAATTTATGTTCATTTTCTCATTTTGTGTATCTACTAGTTAATCCATGATTACATTTCATTTATTATTGTTGATTACCCTTCTCGACCTTAATAGCATTAATTGGCATTTAAATCTGACACTGAAAAATATCTCAACTTTATGTACTAACTCTTAGTTTAATTATCACAATATTTTAAATGGTTTCATGTTTATAAATATTCGATTAATACACATATAATTCCAGACTGAAACTTAGATAACACTCATTCAGGTTCAAAAGCACAATTAACAACCATAATTTTAATAGCCCCGCAGAACAATCCTGCTGGCTTAATTATAATAATATTTCTTCTGTACTTTTTTAAATATTGACCTGAAAACATGCTTTGTACCTATGTAGTGTACTGTATAGAAACTTCATAACTGAAAGAGTAATGAATTTATTTTATATTCTAAGAATTATACAGATCACATGGTAATAGTTGTAGGGATCTTTAGATATTTTACATGTGGTCTGAGTGTCAGATAGGGAATATCCATATCAGTACAAAGCGTGAGAAATGCTATTTAAAAATTTTAGGAAATTGAATGAACTAAAAGAGTAAAAGGAATGGGAACACGAAACAACAATGGTTGTCGAACTATGGCAGTTAAAATATAGTGTGAATTGAGAAATTAATTAAATTTAAGAGGGAAATAATTTCACACTCAGACTTTCCGCCAATTACCTCTACTATCATCGCTGATGAGACTGCCTTTGCAGAGCAGTAAACATCCTCCATTCCTCATCCGATTGTACTGTAAGAAAACCTTTGATATTTAGGAAAAGGAATGTAATCGAAACTAGAAAGCAACTTTACTTTTTGGAACTGTTCTTATGAAATCTCCGAAATACGCACTCCTTACAAGCCTTTTTAGAACTGTATGATGTAAGTAACCGCGAATAAAATACCGGATTAAATACACATACTATATAATACGAAAGAATATATTTTTACGAAGAGAAAAGAAAATCGATTTGAAGCAGATTTTTGATTTGTGGTGACTCTCTTCATCAGCAACGCCAGAAGTTCAAAAGCCTTAATAACTAGCCCGACAGGGAATTCCTTTTGGTACAATTGATAAGAGCGCAGCAAAAAGCGCCTAGATAACATTCATGTGATCTACGTATTGAGGATATCAAATATGCCACTAATACGTAATTATACGTATACGCCACCGGCACTTCAGATCAGCTGTTTTCCTTCGCCACGGGGCAGAAAACCCAATCTCCAGTGCAATGAGGAAACCATCATACACCGAAGATTGATTGATTGCTTATTAACATCACTCTTAAGACACCGAAGATTGATTGATTGCCTATTAACATCACTCTTAAAGCAAGCTCAGAATTATGATCCACTGACACCTGAACTGTAACCTCATTATCCAAACATCCTCATTATGCCAAAGTGAAAACAGTTTAATATGCATCAACCCCTCTACACAACGAGTCTTTTGTGGAGGACCAGTAAAGATCCAATGATTGACAGAAACAACGCCTTCCAAAAACTCATGACCGTGACCACTTGGCTACAGCAGCCGCAAATTAAATTGGAAATCATGGTTATTCTCGAAAAAAAGAGCATTATTGAAATTTTGGTAAGAAACTAGCACAAACTTATTATTCAACGACTTTGTCCTAAATATTTCGGAAGCATTTAAAAAATAGGTTTTGAAATATTAATATTTTCAACATTTCAATTATTTTCAAAATTTCTTCAAATAAATTCTAACAAAAGTTAAATAATTCCTTTTGTGCAAGACTCTTTTAAAATGATAATGTATTTAACAATAAACATCCAAGGAAATTTCTTTATTATTTCAATATTTTCTTGAAATAAAATATAAAAGCTTCAAAGTTTTTTAACTGAATAGTTAAGTTAGCTAGCTTTATAAATGGGTGTGATAAAAAAAAAAGTGTAGTTTCGTCTTGGTTTTATTAAAATTCTTTTAAGCAGAAAAATAGGACTGCTGTGTGTTACTCTGAATTAGATATCTGAATTCACAACAGGCATGGTGGGAAGTGGAACTTTGGCAACGCGATCAGATATCATTTTGTCACGTGACTAGGGTTAAAAATCACCAGTCTGTCTCCAATATTCCTGGATTAGCTGTAGAGTGGAATAATTTGAATTAACCAACTAAGACTTTTTTGCAGTGTTGCTTGACTGGTAATTATGACCAAATATTAATTTAACTTTTTTAAAGTACAATTGTTAAAATTAAGGAGTACTGACTTAAAGTCTTTTGAAAACTACATATATTTAATCGATAAGCAAAAAAAAAAAAAAAAAATCTAATAATAAGAAGATTTTATCAGAGATGTGTATTACACCAAATGCGCCTTTTGAGTAATTATTATCAAATAATTATAATGATTTTAATCATAAGTTAATTAAATTTAATTTTGATACAGCCTTGTGAAAAGAATAGCGTATTAGATTTAACACAGACAATTCGAATTATTAATTAGTTATTATGACTGGTTATTAACATCATATTGAGAAACAACACGAGGGTTTCTAGCAATAGACCTAGTAATTTTGAGCCTCTGTCAGATGATGAGGATAATACCTGAGCTGACAACTTCTCCAATCTTCCATGGGGGATTCTTAAGTAGCATCGGGAGAAGCGGCCTGCAACTCAACGAAAACAACGCCGGTCGCGAATCAGCGATCATGACCACAAGGCTTCCACTGCCAATATATTACTAATTAAAGAAAAGACTAGCTTATCATTAATGAAATATGATAAACATAATTTTCACAAGCTGCACAAAATTCTGTAAATTTTGAAACAAATATATCACGAATTTTTTAGAGCTTAGCACTTCATTAAATATCAAAACAACATTTTTTTTAACTGGAGAAGTGTTTTTAGCGATTTCCTTGAATTCGGAGATTTATTTGAATATTTTAGTTATAAAATTCATGGATTGATGACCTTATAACATTTTTTTCTTTTAATTACGTGACACTTACACATTTGCTTGAAACAGAATTCCATTTGACGTTTCATATGTATTTAATTAACTAAAAAAATAATTTGTTTTATTATAAATATATTACTTAATGTACACATTTACCTCAATTTCAACTCTGTGAGATGAAATGCTTGGAAGAATAACAAATTTTAAAAAGTGGCGAACATAATTTTAATTAAAATAAATATTTGTTTTAATTAAAATCAAGTCATTCACTTTTTTTTCTATCTCTATCTTTAATTATCCTTCCAATCGAAATTTTAACCACAAATTTTTTAGATACTGTTTTACCTCCTCGAGCAAAACGTCTGCACTTAATTTATTACTCAATTCCTTAGACTCTTCTTCCCTGGATTTCCCTCTTGGCAAAAAAAAAAGAAAGAATAACCTATAAAACGAGTTGTGAAATGTTCGATTCGCTGGCTGCGAAAGGAAAAGTGACCGGCCCATAACAACGAAACGATTAAACAACAAAGTAGCCAAGCAACTCCATTCAAAGAGCGAATCACGCCTGCGCAGAACGGTACATGCGCAGTCGGCTCACGCGCCTGCTTTTTCCTCATTCGTCGCTGTTTGTTTACTGAACAGATGCTCTCACATGAGAGTTTTCGAGTACTAGGGATTTTGTTTTCTCCGCATCAATCACTTCTGCTATTCGGAAAAATTGCATTGGATTATTCAGTTAATATCTCGGAATAATTTTAGGCACTCTTTTCAAATAAGTTTGAATTTTTGAACAAAAGGTAAATTTTGACATTTCTTTCAATACTCTTTTATTCATTGCATTTCGGAATAAATTAATGCAATTAAATACCGCATCAATTTATTCCGAATATTTTGTTATTTGATATATTCTCTTATAATTCTTAGCAACCGATTATTAAATTGTGTTATTATTTCTGCATTACTCTCGGTTAAAAAATATATTGATAATTATTATAATAAACATTTAAAAGAGTGATGGGTATTTTTTCTCTCATGATTTAGAAATATTCAATATTCTTACTTGAAAATAGAATAACGTAGGCAAGAACTCTGTTATGTTCCTAGAATTTGATCTACGAATGAAATTATGACAACTAATTCCCTACTTATTAAAATTTATTAAATCAATTTTTTTGTAAATTCTTTATTTTCTAGTTTCAATACAAATTCTCAATGAATTGAACATTTTTCATATCTTATTTTGTAAGTAAATTGCATGTTATTTTAAAACCGAAAAAATATTGATAATAAAATTATAAAAAATACCTACATATTTTTAAAAAGAACTTCAATATATTTTGTTTTTAACATATAACACAAAATTGCAACATTTTTGCATATTCCTAAATGTTCTTAGAATTATTTAATGCTTTATATAATTAGTAAATATTTGCATTTTTATGTTAATTAAAAATAGAGGACAAATTTCGTTAACATTTGTTGAAAATTCCCGCAATACTGAAGACATTTTTTTTGTGAATTATTAATTATAAGTATGTTTCCTGGAGATTTCATATTCGATGCTTTATGAAATAATTTTCCCAGCAGTTTTCTTCATCCATTAAATTTTAAATAGAATGCAAGTAAATGGGGGAAATTTTTTTCTTGAACATTTAAAATACAAATTCCAAAAGGAAAAAATAAGAAATTGAAGATTAAATACCAATCCAACTCATCACCCCACATTAATAAATCGCAAAATAGTATTAAAAAAATTGACCAAACCCATCACAAAAGGAAAAGAACTATTGTATGTTACACAAGCTGTATTAAAAACTAAAAATCATAAAAATGGAATAAATTGATGCTATCATCTATGAATACCGAAGCGACTAGACAGATTTTTTTTTTTTAAATCTGAAACTAGACAACTGGTCGAACGGCTGAATATGCAAACGGAATTGCTTAAGCATTCGAAAATCATGATTGAAATTCAGTTTTCAATTTATGCTTAATTATTTCGCATTTCCTGAATTAAAAAAAAATTATCGTAGATATTAAAAAGTGCTGTTTTTGTTAATGTTTATTGTGTTTGTGTGATTGTAAATTTATCTTTGTTTCATCTATTATTATTCTCTTTGAGCAACATATTTTAAACAAGTATTCGAATTTCCGTACTTGGATTATGAAAGTGTTTTGATACGTTTCCTATATTGTCTGGTCGGCAGCCAAAGCAGGTGGTTTTTCACAGCTGGACTTTGTATGAATTTACTTAGTCACACTCAAAGGAGGCGCTCGAAATTGTAACATAATTTTACATTTAATCTTTCATGTATTTCTGTGGTATATTTTTGACAGAAAGAATCGAACTTTTATACAATGTTTCTAATAATTATATGTTAGTTATCCTTTCAAAGTCGTAGGAAAATCTTAGGAATTTCAATTAGAATTTCATTTTTCTTTTAGTTTCAAAACTTTTTCTCTAAAAAAATTCAAATTCTAATATAATATGATTTTTTTAATATATAAATGTAGAAGAAAATTAAGTTACAGATTTCCAAAGTGATTTTATTTCAGTTTTTTTTTATATATATAAAGCCAACTCTACCTACTAAACATCATTTATCAAAACATATACTCCTAAAGAAATATTTTTTATTCTTAATGCAAAGGATACTATGATTATATTTCTCCTTATCTATTCACCTTAGATGTTGGATGAAAGTAGCTTGAAAATTTTATGGAAATGTGTAATGAATATAATGAGCATATATGTGTTGAATTTTTAATCGCGATCTCTCTTTAAACATTAATGGATATTAAAACATTTAAATAAAGCATTTTCAGGGAAGTCAGAATCTCTTTTTTATATTTGGGTAATATAAACGATAAATTTTATTTTTCTTAAAACCTTAATAAAAACTTAACTCTAGCAAACGGCAAATATATATATATATATATATATATATATATATATATATATATATATATATATATATATATATATATATATATATATAAAATACACTTTTTAAATAACTTCAAATCATATTCTTTGATTTGAAAATATTCATTTTAAAATGAGCTAACTTAAATAAAATTTTCATAACTTAAAAACTGTTTGAGTTATTTAACTATATTATGTATACAAATGTTCATGGTCGTGAACTCACCATTGGCGTTGCTTCTATCGAGTCGTGGGTTAGAGTCCTGATGCCACTAACAATATATCGGTAGAAAGATTGATGTAAACTGAACCTGTAAAATCATGGCATAGTGTGATTGTCTAGAATGGAAGGGTCAACTCATGTGTCATCATCGTCACTTGATCAAAATTCAAAATTATGAGGTCTGTCTCCACTACGTCTCGTGTTGCTTCTAAATGCGATATTAACAAATCGAAACAATTTTTTTTCGTTACCAAGTTTATGTATAAGACAGCAAAATGAATTAAATAAAATTGTATGATTGCAATTATCTGTCATACTTCATTATTTAAGATGTAATTGGATATTTACAGTGAAATATTTAGAAAGTAAAAAAAAGAAATCTTTATAAGTAATTAATTTTCCATAAAATTGCTTAATAATTTTTAAAAAATAAAACTTACTTAAAACTAGTATTTCTATTCAAGAATAATTGTCCATATTAATCGCTTCAAAATTCCTAAGTATCATAAAAGTATTTTTTTTTATTTCTACATTTTCAGAAAATGAATTAATTACTGGCTGTTTCAAAGAAGAATTGAATGAATGAGTGCTTGTGTTTGAATAAATATTTTACATCATAAATATTTTAGCATGCTAAAAAACTATTAAATTTGAAAATTATGATAATTTTTTAAAAAGTAATTCATTCTTAAAAATTAAACATTTTAAATATATGTAATTTGCATTTCTGCCCTAGCATTTAAATATGTTCAATTAGTTTGCATTAAAAAATTTGTAGATTTGTAACATTTCTGAAGATCAAAGTTATATTTCTTAAAGAAATATTGGAATGTAGTTTCCAAATGCGACTAAACTTTCTTTAAATACTTTTTTTAGACATTTCAGGTCGGTTTATTACTTCATGAACTCTTTATAAGTAAACTATCTAAAAATGATGAAAATGGAATGAGAGAAATGTAAAATTTTATTTTATTTTGCAAGGACTAATTCAGACGTTAGGTTAAAACTGATTGCTAAACAGGGCGAAACCACTTTCTAGTTATCAGAGAGCACCCGATAACAATTATTCTACTAACAAAAAATGAAGAATAGTGAATTTTTATGCAAATATCCATACCTTAAATCAAGATGTGTGACAGGAATTTTACTCAGTCCAAGCAAGTTAGTCGACAAGTGACGGGACAATTTGCCGTCAAAACTGCACCATTGTTTTCTCGGGAGAAAAAAAGTCGGAAATCATTCTGGAGGTTTTCCAAGTTACGCTTTCACCCAAATATTCATTCAAATGCAAGTTTGTCAAGCGAAAAACCTTCTTCCATAATGGGGAAAGAAAGTCAGAAGGGAATATGCACACAAATCTTATACATCATTTTTTTCATATTGTTTCCAATACGTCGTACTTTCCATAATTGAGTAAAACTTAGTATTTCGCCAGGCGAGTTGTAGGTGTTCTTTGTAAACATTGAAATATGCTTTTTAGGTTTAAATATCAGTGTGACCTACGCATAAAAATGTTATTCATCGAAGATTTATATTATAATGGGGATTAAATTATTCGTATAGATTTTTGGCAAGAGTTTATATCGTATAGTGTGACTCGATACGTAGTAAAATAGGTAATTGTGGCTATTCCGAACAGTGTGCATTGAAATGCAGTATAATGATAGGCCTTAACGAGGTACAATCTTTGAAAATGGGTATTATTTCTCTTGGAAAAAGTACTCTCTATCACATATGATTATACGAATTCGATTTGCAAAATTTATGGAGCTAAATTGAAGCGTTTTGCTGCAGAATCTACATTGTTTAAAGGTCGAATATCCCTTTTTATATCAGTAAATGTTGCGCCAATAGCCTTAAATTAACTATTGTTTCGAAAGGTTCATAGTTAATGGTAATAAGTTATTTTGAAATCTACATTCGAATAATTTATTTCATGGAAATGATGCAAGACGCTGGTAATGACACTGTTTCAAAAAACATTGTTAAAAATATTCATTTTAACATATTCATTTATCTGTTTTGAATTCACTGGATATTGTTAATTTTCAAATTAAAAATGCTATGTATTAGACTTAAGTTTCGTATAGTATAAATTTGGACTCATAATGAACCTTTCGGTTTATCGTAAAATCTTTCATACAGTCTTAATATTTTTATTGAACTGATTTAGCTAAGATTTTGCATTAAAGATTTTATTTATATATGTTTTGATTAACTGAAGCATGTTTTATATTTTAAATGTATATTTGTATACTTTTATAATTAAAACAGTTAAGTGTATATGGTATTTAGTAAAGGATATTGTCTAAGATGTATAGTTCCCGCGATTTATCTGAATGCAACTGATATAACTATAATAGTTATCTTAACAAACTCGGTACAAACGGTATCTGCATTAGTCATAATAGTTTCAGCCTCGTTTATTTTTACAATTAAAAATTTCTAACTGTCGGAAAATAAAATGTAATGAATCTAAGATGAATGTTTAATTAATTTATGCTGTTTTGTATTATAATAGCTGTAATAGGGCCATCTTAACAAAATGCGGTTCAACTAGCAGCTGCATTTCTCATACCATGTTTCATCCACTAGAAGTGACCACCTAGTTTTAGTTAAATACTGAAAACTTAGTTCAGCAATGGGCACGTAGCTATGCGATATTCGGATACTTTAACAATTAAAAACAGTTAACTATCAGAATATAAAAATTAACTAATCAAAGATTAATAAGTAGTAAATTCATGCGTTTTATATAAATGCTGTTATACTTATGTATTAGTACTCTTTTTAATAAAATTCGATTCAACTAGCTGCTAGCAACGAATATTATGGATCGAACAATCTCACTCGGCATAATTACTTTGATCCAAAATAGTAAGAAACAAAATATAATCAAATCTCCATGTATAATGAAGTAATTAAACTTGAAGTAAGATATGAATGAATTAATTAATTAGTAATTAAGAATGAAGTAATTATACTTGCTAAATTCTTAGCCCAGCAGTGGGTGTGTTGTTATGTGGTATTCGTATGCATTCATAATCAAAATTGTAAATTATAGGAATATGAAAAGGAACTAGTCTAAAATTATATATATGAAAAATAATATTATATATATAGTTTATTCACTCAATTTGTCTAAATGCAAGTGTTATAATTATAACAGAGCTCTCTTAACAGATCTCGGTTCAAGTAGCTGCTGCATTTGTCATAACATGTTTCAGCCGCTAGGAATGACCTCCTAGTTTGTTAGTTAAATGTTTTACTCATAGACTCAGCTCAGGAGTAGGTACATTGTTATTGTTTTATGTGATAAGCATCTGTAGTTATTTTTTAGTTATTTAATATTTATTTAATGTATCTTGACTCAAATTACATTTTCTCTAACTCTAGTGTTATAGTGCCTTTATAAGGGGACACTGGCAGTAATTCGACATAAAAGTTTTGAAAAATTTGTGTTCTATGAAAGGATTAAATATTTCTGAATCTTTTAAAACAACGTTTTTCCTCCTTTCTCAGAGAATCTGAATATCATTCACTTAACTTGACCTTGATTATTTTTAAATAAAAAAAAATTAATGTAACTTAAGCTATTGCATTATTCAGTATTATCTTTCTACAATACAATAGAAAATTAATTCCATTGTTGCTTTTCCAGTTGTGTGGAAATGTGAAACCCTTCGTAAGAAAACGTCAAAGTGATCCTCTTCTAAGTAGACCATGACTTATTTATAAGTGTTTTTTGCTAATGTCCACAAGAGAAGAAAATGCCTTTACAAATGGATATACTCGCTCTGCATAGATGGTGCAATTTTTGTGTTGTGTTTTGTGTAGTTATATTGTGTGCGTGGTTACAAATATCTGCTTCTGAAACTAGGATATTCACCGCCGGTCAGTGGGACGGAACAGGCGAAGAAAATGAATATTATTATGCAAGTAACAGGAATATCCTCCATGATAATCCGTAAGTGTTTCGAGTATTTTTCCTATTTACTTGTCTGTGGATTAATATGTGTTATATCTATGTGATATTTTTTGTAAACATGTGATAGCTTTCCTTCCTTATTTATTTCCACCGCCATCATTCATTTTAATTAAATAGTCAATAATTAATTGAAGGAATGCAAGAGCAAGAGAAAATACTTTATTAACCACTAAAGCATAGGTTTGGTTGCTCAATCTCGAATCTCTCTTAACTCGTCAATCCTCGATTATGATCTAATAATAAAATCTTAGCTTACCAAATCACCCGTTATGATGGAAACACATCTTTCCAACAGCAGTTTCCTATCTTAGTTAGTACATAGACTATTAGTCACTTCAATCTAAAAGATTTATTTCGATGCCTTAATACAATTTGCAAATATTTATCAATCTGGCATTATCCTCTATATCCCTCTTTTTCTTTCTTTCAGTCCTATTTTTCTTATTTATAACTACCTTGAATTCAGTTCATTTAATTTACCTATTCACATTTCATTTTGTTTAGGAAGAAATTGTAATTTTATGCAATTCAAAGTACCAAAAAGTCCCGAGAATTGTGAAGAGAAATTGGGAATAGTGTAATATTACAAATAGGCTTAATTTATATTATTTTCATTATTATTAAAGGTGGTGTACTCTCTCTCTCTCTCTTTTATTTCGCTTCATTAGCTCTAATTATATGCTCATATTTAAAACTTGGAACATTATTTTAGCAATAATTGATTTAATACCGAAGTCCCATTTCAATAATTTTATAATGCTCCATCCATTATATTGTTAGGTTTTATGCTTCGATAAATAATAGTCGAAATAAAAGAAAAGTATTTATCTTTGAATGGGATTCATGGTACCAATACATAAGGAATTATTTTTACCCATTTCTTGTAAAAATGGTTTATTTGTATCATTAATGGTTCATTAATGATACCAATTTAATTATTAAAATGTCATTAAAATGTTCTCAATGTAATGCTCAAAATTTTATCTAACAGTGAAAATTTCATAATTTCAAAGCAATCTCAATTCTTAATATTTGGGTTTGTTATGTAAGAGAACATGTTTTGTATTATTTTGGAAAAATTGTAATATTTATTAGGGAAGAAAACACTTTTTATGCGTCAAATATTTTAGTGTCGCTAACTTATTCATTTTTTGTCATTGTAAACACATTATTAATTCAAGTACGCTTTCATTCTCTTTACATTCACTACTTTTAATTCCATAACTTAGTACGAACCTAAAATGTCTTGTTGAAATTTCAGGAGTTTTAACAAGGTAAGAAAAGTCACTTAAATGCTATATATATACATCGAAATATTTTTGGAAAAAGAAAAACATTATTTAAAAAAAACTAATATGCATTTACTATTGCAACTCAAAATATGATATTCATTGCTAGCGAGAAATAACAATATACCTAAATTTTATTAAAAAAATGAACTCATTCTCGGAAAATGAGACATTTTTGCCGTCAAAGAGTTCAAATGCAAAGGAAAAGAAAATGTTTTATGCTTAGTTATGTAATATTATCTGGGTAGCGAATCACTTGGACTAGCATCTTAAATACAATAGTATTTTCCTGTATAAGAAACAAACGAAAGCAACGTAGTGAATATAGTTAATTAAATCGCTAAATATTAGGAAAGGATATTCAGACTTCAGTGATGATTTAGTAGCGAAACCCTCAGCTATAATAGGCCTCAGAATAGCTAAATAACGTTGAGGAATGGGATAGAACATAGGGAAAAAAATACTTGATGAAAAGCGAGGAAAAATTTTCCTTGAAGTTTTTTTTTTTATCTTTTCGCTTACAGTAAGTCGTTCTTTTCGTCTTATTCGCCGCGTTCCTTGATTTATTAATAATTATTCAAATTGTCTATTTTTATATGGATATCTCTGATATACAAAGATTTGAAAAGTTATTATGTGGTAAAAAATTTTAAAAATTAAAGTAATTTTTCTCTTCGTCACATCGCCGCCTTTTTTAATGACCAGACGCATCACCATTTATTTTTGAGAATGGAATTTTCGTATGTGCTCTAACTTCTCTCAATATGAGGGAGTTCTCTTTAAGAACTGTCTATTCACAAATTATCGAATTCATAAAGTATTACATAAGCAAAGTTAGTTTTAAAAAATATATTCTTTCTACAGCATCAATTTAAAATTCATATGACTGTATATTTATGGATAATTTAAAATATGCGTTTTCACATTATAGGGTAATATTGATTTTAAAATTTCTTACTCGTAGAATCTAAGGCATTTAAAATCCTGTGAAGAAATTATTTCTACCAAAATATTACTTTATCTTACGTTTGGTAAAAAATTCGGTCATAAATCCTATAGGAAGTGTATTTTTCTAAATTATTTTTACACAAATTACTTTATCTTTTACTTTTGGCACCAAAGCTTTTTTTTCCAAGTTCATTTATTTGGGTGCGATAGCTTAGTGGTCATACTTACAAACTCGTGCTCGGAGTTGTTTCCTTCGAGTCGCGAGTTCGAGTCCAGGTGGCATTGTAGACTCGTCGTGTAAGTGGCTGATGCACGTTGAATCTTTCGAATTCTAAAGTCCTCTCGTTGGCGTGATATGGACGTTTGGAAAAGAAGATGTCTGCTCAGATGTCATCCTCGTCACTTGACCGAGGTTCAAAATTACGAATTCGGTCGCCAATAGCCCTCTTTTTGCTTCCAAGTGACATCAATAAAAATAAACAACCAATCATCACGTTTCTTATGCTACAGGACTTTGTTAATATATCCAAAATAATTAAACTTGATCAACTCATTCGCAAATTCAAAATGTATTTGACAACTTCAGTTTCGTTAACATCTATTTTAGCGAACTTTAATTATTCGGTTCTTCTTATAGATTGTGACTTTTTTTGCGTAGATCGTTAAAGGAAGTTGTGTTTTTTCAAGGTTCCAACTTAAGAAGTATCCTTCTAACACTGCTAGAACTTTTATATACTTTTGACTCAAAATTTACTTTATGATATTCTTTAACTTCTCGCATAATGAGTATTTCGTTGACAGTTTCTTGAAACGGCCACATCTAAGTCTATTTTCTACAATTTCCATTGAATTAAAGTTTATTATGTTATGAATGACTATTTTAGTTTATTGATTATTTTCAAATTTACATCGAAGATAATGGTGAATCGTAGTTTTTTTTTCCTCTCTAACTGGAATTTCTTCACCTGATTTCTGAGATTTTCCAAAGTTATTCAAAACAATTGCCTCAAACGAACAAGAATAAACGTAATAAAACTGAACGTTTTGGTATTTCTAAGAACAAGCAAATAACTAGAAATTTTGAATATTATTTAGATTTTTGAATTCATTGCTTGCTTCTCAGTAATAGATTTTAATAAACAAATTGTTATTTTTTGTTTTTTAATTACTGAGAAAAAATATAAATTGCAATGAAAAGTACGCATTATTACCTAAAATTTAACAAATGGATTCCTTTTTCTTTATTTTCCAAATATATCAGCTATTATATGAGAAATGGCAATGAATAATAAGTTGTATTTTAGAATGATAAAACATAAAACCATTGCAAGCAGTTTCTTAAAACTTTAATATATTGTAATGTAAGACTGCATGTTATATATAATTAACATAGTCTTAACTCCATGAAAGCTGCTTTTAGGCGTTAATAGATCAGTCAATGTCTACACTAAAAATAATAATGTCAGGAATGAAAAATAATTTGTTATTAGTAATGGAAAATATATGAATGAGGTAATTGACTGTTGTGGTATCTATTGATCGCATTTCCTTTTTCAAAAAGTCCATGAGTGCTTAGCGTTTCGCATCCCAAAAAATCATCGACATAACTTTTCCTGCCGATGGGACAGTTCTTCGCCTTCTTTGGAGCGGATCCCCCAGAAACAATTTGTTGTTTTGCTTGTTTCGTGGCTTTCTGTGAATAATGAGGAATCTAGGTCTCATCGAGGGTAACAGTGTGAGGCGAAATGACGTCAACCACACTCGCAGCACCAATCAAATATTAATTTGGCAGCAAATTTTTGAAAATCAAAACTTTTGGTGAAATACTATTCCTATTTGTCTCTTGTGCCATAGCTAAACTCAATATACTAACACTAAGAGTCAATAAGTCGTTCAAGAAGAGATTAGACAGGTTTCACACACTAAATTTATTGGATAACTTACTACTAAAACGACAAATGCATATCGACTCTCCCAAAGTATCACCTTAGGTATATTCACTTGTTCCACCAATATCTAATTTAACGGATCTTACTAATACATTAGAGTTGAGGCTGTCTCGACTTCTGAGCTTTACTATGCCGTCGATAACTTGTAGCAATTTTCTACCCCGTCTTCGACTCTGGAACAATTGCCAAACTCTAGAACCACTCGATCTCTATCGAAAGTCTCAAGCTTAGTTTATATACTTCTTATCTCCATCGCTTCACTTTATTTCTACCTGCCTGTAATTTAAATATTCACGTTTCATTTTTGGTTGGGGAAAAGTTGTTTAGAAAAAGCAATCAACCTTAATTAAAAATCCACAAGGTTACTGAAGAGAAAACCACGAATAGCCCAAAGTCACAAACTAACCAATGAATCAGTGTCAGATTTGTTTTGGCACCTTTATTTTATGCAACATACAATAGTAGTACCAGTTTCATTGGCAGTAAAAAAAAAATCAAAAAAACGTATTCTTTTTCATCAGCCATCGTTAAATATTGTTTATAATGAAATGAGTATGATTGATAAAGTTCATAGAGTAATAGTAAGTAGAGTGTTATATGGTAGCTTAACCCTTGGTGAACAAATAAGTTTGCTTGAGCGAAGCCAGCAGTATGGATCTGATAGCTTGTATGACGCAGTTACAGTATATGTCACACAGCGTTAATTTAAGAACATTTTAGAGACATGTTCATATCAGTAGGTGATAACAATTCACACCGTTCTTTTAAATATGCCTTTGAAATTATTTTAAAAGATTATTCTTAATAACACGTTCAATAAACTACTATAGAATTGCAATTTATATTCAAAGCATTTTATAAACTGTCTTAAGGTATTATCTCCATAAATTAATCAAGTAATCGCAATTATTACAATTACAATTTTAAACAAGTAATTATTAATCATTTTTAAAAAAGTATCATAGCAGTTTTCAATTTCAAATTGTGTAGTTGTAATACCTGAGTACACACGAATATATATATATATATATATATATATATATATATATAACAAGTAAATAGAATCATTCTTTTGAATTCTCTCAACAATTAACATATTTTTAATCAAACATCTAATCGAATAAGTAATTAAATTTCAATTTGGAGAAGAGGACAATTCAAATCTAAAAAGAAAAAGGTTCATGTGCGATAAAATTAGGTCATCAAAAAAATGTAAGAAAGGAATTCCATCGAATATTGTTTCGCTATCCATAATTTGTCTCTTTTTCTTCTCAAAAATATAAAGCTATTGTGTGTATAATTACGAGTGGAAACAAATTTTAGCGTCCTGATTCGACAAATGTCAAAGTTATTGTGAGAACACGTACTTTATTAACAAGGAAATAACGTGTTGAATAGACTATTTAAAGCAAAGTATAGAAATGTGCTGATGATGTTATTTTATAAAAGAGTTCTGGGTCAACACATTATCAAATGAAAAAATTTCTATTATCACACGATTTGAAAACGAGAAAGGTGACTTTCTAGATTTATTGAATGCTTTATATGAAAAGAATCTTCATAAGAAAATATTAAGCATATGAATTACATAAATGACTCTTATTGTATTAAATTGCAAAAAAGTATTAAGATTATTTATCTTTTGCCAAAAACAAGACAAATGCTCTTGCATCTATTTATTTATTTTATTTTATATTTTAATTCAAATTACAAAACTATAATAAGCGCTCTTTAATACGAAATTCGATGACTCGGCATATTTTATAATTCATCTCAAATAAAGCTATGTTCTTTTGTATATTTTCTTGTGGTTTTGGTTTCAGAACTTATAGATTCACAAAACATTGTGAACTCTCAAGAAGCCCAGGTTCCGGAGAGAGAATCGGATGAAAAAGGAATCACGAAAAATAAACTTTAAGCCTCGTGGCTGCTAATTTCGTGATGCATTAATAAAATTTGCAGAATCTAACAAAAATGTCTACAGATTTCATAAATATGTGCATAATTCATATTGGCTTTTTGAGAAATATATTCGAATCATGAAAGCAAAGTGTTATCAGATACGTTTTTGAACAATAATGTTCATTCTTGACATATAGTAGTTTGCCACAAATTATTTTAACTACTATCATATTGTATTATTTTTTTTATACTGTGTTTTTTATCAACACAAGAATATTTAAATATGTTCAATGTTTGGATTTAATTTTTTAGTTTCTAGAATGACGAAATGCTTTGTCGGATATTTAAATTATCTACACATGTTCAGAATATGTGTGAACATATTGAATAGTTTTAATCGATTTCTTTTAAATTTTTATCTAAAGTGGTTGATCTTCAGCATCCTCAAATCCAGCAGAGTCATAGTCCCGATCGGATTAAAGTGTGTGTTTATAAGTATTTAATTATTACATTGATCTTAAGAAACATAAATATTACTAAAACTTACACAATAGAAATCAAGAACAAAATAAGATAGAAATGTCGAAAATGGAGATAAAGCAATTTAAAATGCTATCTCAAGCGTGAGAATGAGATGTGTGCCTATACGAATATTATGGATCGAACCATCCACTCATCATAACTACTTTGATCCAAAATATAATCAAATCTCCATGTACAATGAAGTAATTAAACTTAGGAAATTAAAAAAAAAAAAGAAAACTTAAAGGAATAAAAATTCATTATAGACAAATTAAAAGAGCCATTAAAAATCAATTGTGCATTTTACACTTTTTAAAAATCACAAGGCTTAAACAGTTATAAAACTCTTATCCTTTCAAACTCTTACCTATGTTCTTTGCATAACCTGTAGACTGTAAATTGCGCTTATTAACAAAATAAACCGTCTTTTCTGCATGATTGATCGCTTGTTTAATTTTATAAAATAAAGCTCACAAAAAATCAATAAATCCAAAACAAATTTTACCATACAAAAAAATCTTATTATACAAAAAGATATGGTTATAAAAAGTATAGATTCTAAGAAAAATTTTAATGAACAGCTTAATTGTTCGTTATAATTAAATTTAAATCTACATTATGGAGAATCTTGATCAAGAGTCGTCATCTATTGCTTAAGAACTGAATGAAGTAAATTTCTAATTAACAAAAAGCCAAAAATTATACTAATAATAGTTTATAATGTGATAAAGGCCTGTATATATATATATATATATATATATATATACATTAAATTTGTATTTAAAATTAGTCTTGAAGCAGCTCATGAAAAGCTTCTTATAATAATAATTATTTTAAGTATAGAAATTGATACTAGTTATTATTTAGTTTAATATATTTAAAGATAAAATTTCTAAAAATAAAAATTTGTGTGAAACTCTTCCAGAAAAAATAGCCATATTAATATAAAATTTAAAACTTTCTCTCTTATCATAAATGTTACTAATAATTTTCCTACAGGTTACAAAGTTGACCTTAGCATGCCTCGCGAGCCGCGTGTGATTCTTTCAGGCTATTGGTGTAGCTCTTTTGCAAAGGCAAGGTATATACGAAACGTAGTTAGCTAAATCATTCAACATTCAAAAATAATAAATTCATTTCATTTCATTTTACAGAGTTATTAGTAAACTTAACTAGGTTAATGTCCAAAATAATTTTTTTTTATTTCACTTATTTTTAGTTAAGTGAACTTAGTATTTTTTTTCAAAAAAAAAAACACACACACAGAAAAAAAGCATTGCTCTGATTTTATCAAACAATTTTGCAAACAATATCTTTAAAATTAAATATGGTTGAGGTTACTTTACGAATGTTGTCCATCTTTGCAGTTAGCTGCCAAAATTGTGATTCGTTAGGATAGTTCGTATGAGCTCATTTAAATGCAGATAAGTTAAATTAACTATCGTTTAGTTTTAACAAATTTAAGTATTAAATACAAGTACTCATAACTTAACAGGGAAAAAAGTACCAAAAACTAAAATAAGCTTCAGTGCACTCCCTTTGGTTTTAGGATATTTTTGTTCCGGAATCCGTTTCCAAAGCATAAAAGTTGAAACGCCGGTTCGTCTTGGAAAAACTGTCTTCAGAAAAAATTCACAAAGTAGTATCATTTGGGAGGGGGGAGAGAAAATGTAATTTAGGGAAATTTACAATTTTCGTTTGGTAATATTGTATAAACGGCAGTTTCGAATATTTCTGTCTGAAATGTGGCTTCCAAAAGCAATGTAGTTAGGCTACACCTGTTCTATGATTTTCAATTTAGTGCCTAAATAATTTGCTTTAGATTTATTATTATTGATTTGAATTAATTTAAGTATAGAGGATAGAAAGATAAAGTTTCAGAATGCATGTTTCAATTCAAAATAAGTAGATCATCTATTCATAAATAATAAAATTAATTTTGTCTATTTAATTTTGTACAAAAAAGTGTAAGTAAGTATTAACCAAGTTATTGCAAGACCTCCTCGTGGAATACTTTTATTTATATTTTATCAGTATATATATAATTTTCTTTAAGTATGAGATTGACTATAAAATATTTTTATTGAAAATAAAATTATTAATATTGCAATTCTTATTAATAATTCTATAGTATTATATCATCTATATATGTAGAATTAAAGAGGTCTTCAAAGTCATAACTATGTATAGCAAATAAATCTTTGTCATTTATATCCCTAATTATATCTATAAAATTTTCATTTACTGTAGGCTTATTCAATTTATTAATAGTATCTTGTAATATTTTTTTGCAATATTTTAAATACTTTTGCAATGTAAGTGTTGTATCCATTTGGGACTGTTCTAAGAATTTGATGGTGTGTATGTTAAATTTTAGGAGTTATACAGATCTGTGTATATTTAAATTTATTTGTTTGTAGGCCTTTTTAAAAAAAACAGAAGTAATTCTTTTATTAATTTCTTGGTCACTGAAATTATATTTTTTAAACTATCGTTGTTTGCTTTCAGATGTTTATAAGTAATTAAATTATAGTAATATTTTTGCAAATAATTACATAATTACTTGGTACTTCATTAAAATAACCTTAAGTATTTCTTGTAATTCTATAATATGTTTTTTAATTCATGAATTTTATAATGTCTTAGTCTTTATATTATTAATATAAAGAATTTTTAGCTTATATTATTAATATTGCTCTATATTCATTAAATGCTTCTGCTAATAACTGTATTTAATAACAAGGTTATTGATAAAATTAGTTAATTCAAAAAAATTTCTCTAAATGAATTGGTTACTATTAGAAATCATAACCTTTAATTAAGGATGACATAATTCATTATATTACTCAATTTTTATATTGAGCAATATAATTTATTATATCTTTCAAAACTTATATTTTTAAAATGCTCATATCACCTATCTTTTTTAATTACATGTGTATATGTTTGTGTGTCATAAATTTGGTAGGAAGGGTAGAAATGAACAAAAATAAATGTAATAGAAGATTTTATAGGACTAAAAAGATTTAATTTAAATGGCATTACTATTTTCTGAAATCTATTAAGTTCTGCGAGCAATCACAGATTTATTTTTTATTTTTATTTTCGTAATTTTGATACCTAATGTTTTAAAGAAATATTAAGGACTATCATTAAACAGTATTTTTCAGTAAAAAAGATCTTATTTTCCACTTTTTAAATACTAACAATGAAATTAGCTTTGTTTATTCAATGATTTTCAAAATCTACAAATTTGAGAACTCTTTAAAAGGATTTTTTTTTTCATATTATATTGCCTTTAGCTTTGTATAAACTGTTTCAATACTTTAATTTATTAATTTGCTATTCTGGATTTCTCAAACACTATTAATATCATACGAAAGGATATGCTCTAATCCCCACCAAATATATTCTCCAATGTATATTTTAAAATTTATATTATATTTCCCCTTCTTCTTTAAAAATAATACTCATTTAATAATACATTAATAATATTTAATAAAACATAAACGTTTTGTTTATTTATGTGGAAATATGCCAAAATCAATAAACAAATTTCAATAATATTTGAGGTACTTCGGTACCTAATATAAACTCATTAAATAACTTAAGGCTGCCTTTGCCTTATGTCAAGGACCTAATCCATACTAGAAACGTATCTTCAGGCAGAAAAATGCCCTAATTTTCATAATAATCAGTTCAAGATGTTGGCACAAGTAGGTGTATGTGCTCTCCAATATACAGACAAAAAGTGTTTTTAAAATTGTGAAATATTACAGAAATATAAATTTTTAATTTTTTCCTTGAACATGTTAAGTGAAATATGGAATATTAAATATGATATATATATATATATATATATATATACATACATACATACATACATACATACATGTGTTTGTGTATACTAGAAAAATAAATTGATTTAGATAGAAATGATGAGCATAATAAAATTTTTAAAATTATTTTAATTGAATATTAAATTAAATTTTTTAATCGTATAACTAAATTGTACTTAAGCGTGCATTCTGATATTTTTAATACATTCATTCTACTCTGAATGAGAGAAAGAGACAGAAAATGCTAATCGAGAAAAGTATACAGTTTTTGTATGAAAAAGGAGTAAGAAAGTAGTGAAGATTATTTTGATAAGATTGTTTGATTTCTTAATAATTATACAAGTAAATTTAATGAAAAATATAACTTTATTCAAATTAGAGATAAACTATTGCAACTTCACGTCTGATCTGTTTGAAACTAAATTTTGGAAAACATTTATTGTATGTTATGTATTTCAGTGAGTAATTACATTAAATTAATTTAATTATGATAAATTATTAACTCATATTTAAATAAGTGAATAAATATTGGAAGATATATTTTAGAATAACAACTACATGATACTCTGTGGTTGTATTGTTATTAATAATTCAGCAAGTTAAAATTATACATAAATTAAATATCAATATAAAAAGAAATATATTTTTACTGATTAGTTTTGCACTTTATTAAGCAGTTCAGTATTACAAGAGCAGAATAAATATTAATTACAAATAAAAAGGTTTTTCTTATAATTGGTTGTTATTTATTTATTTTTTGTAAATTGTAAATGATTATGAAGTTCTTGTTTCTGCTATTCGGTAAAAGTATTCGATTATTGTGCAAATAAAAGTGAATAGAATGAATTATAAAATTTAATACCGCTGAAACAAAAGATGGAACCTATTTCTATAAGTATTCTTCTATTTAACTGTTAATATATTATTGTTTATTATTAATTAACATTTTCATCAAGATGGTATTCTTAAATGATTGTAATTGAAGTTATGGGAAGTACTTAATTATTTAATCAAAAAGAAATTTCAATTTTTTTAAAATCCGCTACACTAGGTTTAAAATTATTTTTAGTTAAATATCATTTACACAAAATCAAAATGCCGAGCGATAATTAGTTTGACGATTCCACCACATATATATATCATTTATCAGAGAGAATCAATCAATCTTCTTTTAATACACACTAACAATTGTAAACTCGCAATTATGCAAATAACCTACATCATCACATGCACTTTAATGCAAATCCTTGATGACTACCGTTGAACCAAGGTTATAAGTAAACCAAACACTTGTCCAAGGCCTGTGTTTTGCATATAAAACATGAACACTTAGTTGTACCGGCTCTACGTAATAAACGAGGATGAGGCTCTACGCTACATCGCACTGTCTCATACATTACTATTTCAAACACGCACTATCAAGGTTCATATGCATACGGTATTTGGATTATACAAATGACAGTTTCGCAAGTGAGCAAAAAAAATCTGAATCAAAGCAATTCATTTATTACGACTCTTTGTGTAATTTTGATTTATTGCAAATGTCCCTGTCGGATCAATGGGGGAATTTAGCGTATTTAATGAAGAATTCCGTGAGGCTTCACGAAAAGTTTTTTGATTGGTAATAAAGTTTTGTTTTTGGCCTAAGTTTGCATGAGATTCGTAGATTAATAGGTTTTTTACGATGTCCTTTTTTGTCTGCGTATTATTTAAGGGTAATTCAGTTTCCCACCACAAGAAAAAGTTTTCGCTAGAAAGAATGCCTTTTGCCTAATTCATTTTAACAGGTCTTTTTGTTACACCCAGGAGAAAATTAGTAGTTGCGTTTTTTATATCACGTTTCTAGCATTTATTGTTGTATGCCTTTTTGTAGATAATAACCATCAATGATTATATGTTTTAAAGAAAGTCATTTTTCCTGCGTAATTGCTTATATCTAAAGTCGTTTAAAAGTTGTTTCTGGGACAATAAATTTTATTCGAAATTTTTTCCACACTGCTGCCTGTATTTTGTACTATTTTTAAATAAGTATTACAAAATAATTAAGAGCAATATGTTTTCGAAAATGCAAATATTATGAATTATTTCAAATTTATAAGGTGAAATAACCAAGCTATAAAAAATATCGCGTATTGTTTTGATTATTATTGTTTACTAAACTTTAAAAGACGATGGACCAGTTATCAGATGCAAGGGCTGAAATAACAATGGATAAATGTTCTTAAAGGCAGGGGGAAATGCAGAAAAATAATATAAGTTTAAAAATATTGTAGATACCCTTTTAATTGTACAAACAAACTCAAGTCCACAGACCAAGTGACGAAATAAACAATTAAATCAAATTATTTTTCATACGCATAAAATTGCACATATTAAATAAAAAAATATATACATATACTTTCAATAAAAAATAGTTACATCTTTCTAAAATAATTTGTCCATAATTTAAAGAAATACATTATTTAATAAAAAAACTGAAGACTAAACCCAAATACGTGTCGATAGATATGCCTTGCGCTCGCGAATGAATCACATCCTGAGACATCATTTAACCTAAATTTAACACGGTTCATCCCCAATAGCCCTTGTATTGCTTCTAAGAGAGCGATACTAATAAAAAATCAGTCAACTGATCCTTATATTCTTAAATTGTGTTTAAACTAAATTTAGTGCTATATTTTCAATGCATATTAGTAAATTGTGGATCATTTGTTTTAAAATTATATCATAACTTTAAAATGTCTAATTAAAAAGTTTAAAACATTCAAAGATAAATACCTAAGTTGGAAAATATATTCAATTTACGTAATGATTGTATAATTCAACGAATTTGGAAATTTTATCGAAAAATTTTCCACTTGTATTTTATTCATTGAAGTCCATTGATCTTTTTTTTTATTTACTTCAATAGAAATATTCGAATTATTTATAAATGTACATGACAGGAAACTAAATAATGATAGCATACATTGACTGTTTCGGAATTTTCCCAGACTTTCACAAATTGCTGTAAAATATTACCTTCCTTATTATACTTACCTTATTATACAAATGTTCTTAAGGCAATTTTGTGTTACGCAACCTTTATAAGACCGGTTACCTTCCATTAAACAGTCTAATATCTTTAGATTTACTTTCACCTGTATTATTACTTCAATCAGCCTGTCTAAATTAGGATTATAAATTTAAAGAAGCTGGATATTACAAAAAGCAATCAAATGGAATTAAAAATAAAGAAGTAAATTACATACATAAATTACTTTTGAAGATGCTCTAAAGTATTTTCTACTTCCCTTTGGTTGTTATGAAATCGAAAATTAAATTTGTCCACTGTCTGACGATTTATGAGCACGGCTTAAAAATGTTTAACTTGAGAAATTATGCTTCAAATTTAGGTCGACTGTAATTTAATCAGAAGCCAAGTTTTTGTTTTGTGATGTATCACAAAAAATACCACAAATTTGCAACTTAAGGAAAAAAAACTGTACACATTAAAACGTTTTCATGTATTAAAAATGTTAATTGTGCTACATAGAATGAATGGATATTGTAATAGTATACTGTGTATGATGGGTTTCTTGAATAATATATGAAACTGGAAATAATTTCATTATTGACTGATACAAATCATTTAAAATTACACAAGTAGTCCTGCCATAATAAAAAGAGCTTTCAAGCGTTATTTTTTTAGTAACACATTTATGAGTATCCATTAAAATGTATTTGAAGCAAGTATCTGTAGTTGTAACCATTTCTTTAAATTCATTCCATGTTTTAATTCTCAATTTTAATTAATTAAAAGCTTCAAATATGATATTGCTATCTAGTAATTGGAATGTTGAGCATTCAAATCTCACTTACAAATTAAGCCTTCATATAGAATAACAGATTTTATGGCAAATTAAAACTTCTACTGCGATCTCGACACTCCTCCGTGGCTTGTTCTGAAAATGTAAAGAAAGTGGTATTTATCTACAGTGGGTAATATTCATAATGTGATCGAAATTTAGAACTTAGATATATCTTGCAACAATTTTTCTCTAATACGTTAATCAAACTTATCTTCTATATTTTTTCAATAACTTACTTTCATTGTTACAGTTAACGATACCATATCCATATAGGAAACTAGATCAGCAATATTTTGGTAATATCTAGTAATGTATTCATAACACCTAACAATCTCAATTTTGATACAATCATTCTCTTGCTTAAAATCCATTATTTACTTGAGATGAATGAGATAAGAGAATTTAAAATAAAATACATTTGCAAAATGTCAAAATAATATACAAAATAAATACTAATTGTAATCTAACACATCAATCAATAACTCCCGAGACTAACATTGAAAACAACATTTTTTTTGCAAAATTTTTTTTATTCATCAACATAACACCTTTTGTTAATCACCTTTTAGGGTGATACAATCGTTCCAACGCTTTTCCAAATCTTTTTTTTTTTTTTTTTCGCAAGAAATCTTTTTTGTTGCGAGTAAATAGCGATAAACAGCTTTCTGAATCATCGACTCGTTGCTGTTTTTGTTCCATCGAAAGCAATCGCGGCACCCACTTGGAAAAAACCTTTTTCATGCTCAATTTTTCATGAAGGATAGTAAATACACTTCCATATGATATCTGTGTCATCTCAGCAATCTCACGGAGCTTCACTTTACGATCTTTCATTATAATTTTTGTCACTTCACTCACATTTTCCGGTGTAACGGCTTCCACAGGTCTACCCGAGCGTTCCGCGTCATTTGTGTCGGTACGACCACGTTTAAACTCGGCAAACCACCGACAAATCGTTGCTTTTGATGGACAAGAGTCCGGGTAACATTTTTCAATCCATTGTTTCGCTTGCACGGTGTTTTTACCCATTAAAAAACAATGTTTTATCAGAACACGAAACTCGGTTTTTTCCATTTTTTAAACAAATTACAAAACGACTTTACTCCAACCTCGATAACTCAGATGTTTCTGGTCCGATCGACTTAAAATTTTGACACGTTTCAAGCAAAGGTTAGTACTCTAGAAAGACCTGGTTACTGGTTTACTACGAGCGCCATCTCTGGGTTAGTCTCGGGAGTTATTGATTGATACAATATGTTTAAAAAAACCATCTCTTTTTGTTAATATATTTATTTATAACACGTATTACAATTAATTGAACGCTCTGTTAGAATTTTCTTCTGCTGCCATCATTAATTGATTAAATAGCCGCTTATCAATCACCCAATGGATAGTAAATCAAACATTTTGAATTCAGATATATGGATACATACAAGTCATTCTCTGTCTCATTTTATCTGTGGAAAGGGTCCCTATACGCAAGTGATCGAACGTTTAATAACATAGTTTAATATTTATCTTACCGAACCAATTGGGGTCGAGTCCTTAGAAGATTTATAGGAGAGGGTTCGAATCCTTGGCCCTTTGTAGATTCTTTCTGTGTTCACTTCTGAAGTTTTTTACTCAACGCAGATAAAATACAAATCTCTCACGTTGACAACTCTATCTTACTATTTCTACTTCCAACTAATTTAGTACTTTTGAAACTTTGACTCTTCGCTGTTCAAAAAATGCATTTTTTCAAACCTATTCCCTACACCTCAATAAATCTAATCTATATAAGTCACGTTTCATGTTTTGGAACAAATTTAAATTCAGCCATATTCATTTAAAGTTTAGTTGGAGGGTTGAACACGATTCCATGTTATATCAGTCTAAATTTTCCTGATTTTCAGGTATGTCAGTCCAGTACAATGTAATATTTTGAAATACATTCATTTGCATCTTTTTCGCTTGCTCCCATTGATTTAGTGAACTAATTATTTACATCTATCAAACAATAATATTTGTAGTATTTCATTAAATATATTAATTTTTTGCCACCATTTTTTTGGGTAAAGTTATGTTTCAAACTTCGGATTTATTAGTCACCGGATCATGATTGTGCCGCAAGGTTATCATTTACTTAAGAAAGTAGGGAAAATATTCTTATTTTATGTTTAAAAAAAGCATGCATTTAAAAGGTTTTTATTTCAAGAATATTTAGAATGAAAATTTCCCCCATTAAGATATTTAAGTATAATAATTTTATACTTGAAGAAAAGAAAAATTACAAACATGTACCTTTGTATTATTTTATGAATTTCTATTCTCTCTCATATTACATATATAATTATCAATTTGTCCGATTTTTTGAAATATGTCTGTTAAAGCTAATTAAAGGGGGAAGGGGATTGATTTATTGAGAAGGTCAATCATAATGAATGATAGAGAAATGAATCATTTTAAAGTCAACTAGTTTGACTGTATTAAAAAAAAATTAAAATAAGTACAATAAAAATAAATAGCGTTACTTCAAAAAGAAATATTTTTCTAAATTATTACATTAGAAGAATATGTATTTCTAAGCCCTCAATGAAAAATCTTGAAGTATTATAAGCAAACGTTTCTGCATTTTTCATGTTATCTAAAGAAATTCCGAACAATCTACAAAAACGAAAACTAACATAAATTAAAATACTCTTATGGAATTTAATTCTTCAATATATATTGTAAACCGATAATCATTTTTATTGCTTATACAGACTATTGCACATGCATAAATATCTAAAAATATGTCAAATTACGAAAATCTTGAAGATCTAAAAATTACTACATCCATTCTCAATAAAAAAAAAAAAACGTATAATTTTAATAAAAGCAGAATTTATAAATTAATATAACAAAATCCTTATTTTAGCTTAGAGTATCTAAATAAATCTAAGAAATCGTCCATTCAAAACTAAATTAACATTTGATTACATTTTAAAGAAATAATTTAAATATTTTCGTTACTTTTTTTTTCAAGAAAACGATAAATTCGCGGTTTACACAACGGTTAAGTGGCCAGAGTAACACTTGAACTTGCACCCAGCACTGCAAATTTGCATATCACTTCGAAACTCTAGTGCAAGTTGAATTAAATTGATAAATAATTTTTAAGCAGCAATAAAAACTCTCATTTGATATTCCATACAGTCCTACCCAAGATAATGTGAAAAAAAAGTTTTTTAATGAATTAGTTTTTTATGGACATATTACACATATATTCCATGCATAGCTTACGAGCTGTCACTAATTGCATAATTAATTATTCGGTACATTTTTCAATGTTAAAAATACAAAATGTAATCTTTCAAATCAAAGTGAGTAAAAAGACAAATGAGTTTATTTCATTAATAGCAGCTTAATCAACACATACAAGGAAAATAATTAGACTCAAAAAAAGAGTATCACTATAGCAAAAATTAACAATTTAAAAAAAAAATTATACAATTTAGTAAACTATTTTAATAAAGTAAAATTATACTGGAAAAACTATTTATAATAAGTTTTTAATAAAGTAAAAACTATTTTAATAAAGTAAAACTATACAGGGAAATTTATTTTCCTTGTTGTAAAGTTTACAAAATGTCGGATTCAATTAAAACTTGACATTTGTTTAGAATCCCAAAGCTGAAAAATGCTATCTTTGAATCAAAATTTAGCAAAGAGACATCTGGAGGGCTTTCATTACCCACACATTCAACGAAAAGGAAATCGGCTTCACCTTTACACAGTGGACAAAGTAAACAGCACGCGCATCGTAATTATTTTTATATTCCAAGGTCGTGCCATAGTCTGCACATAAAGAAATCAGGAAGATAGATGGTAATCAAGACATCAAAACATTGTGTCCTCCACTCAAGCGTCCACTCGATAGGCTTTTACTTTTTTTACTTCATGAGGAAAAGATGGTTGCAGCAGATTTAACAATGACCTTAAGAAAGATCCAATTCCGGTTTGGTTCTGTAGAGACTTTCTCTTTTTCTTCAAATTTCTTTAAAATGCGAATCATATACTTATATGTATTTGTTATTAGTAAAAGTATGAACTTTTAATGCTTTAATCGTTTTTTAATTATGTACTTTAGTCTAGGTGTAAGGCTTGTACTTCCAATTTAAATCGATTATAACTTAAACATTCTGTAAGTGTAATATTAATATTGTGGGATCTTCTAAATATAAGTCAAAACTGGATTTTTAAAATTATTTCATTTTTAAGAAATGTATTCGAAGAAGTAAAAGGAGAAGATTTCTGTGTATTAAATTCCTTTTCTAGCCATTAAAATAATTCTCTTTTTTTTCGTTATATTAATTATTTATAAACTCAGAAATAATTTACCAAAAAAGTTCTGAATTTTTTTTTAAAAATATCTCTCCTGTTTTCATTTTATGAAATGTGTGTGTGCGTGCATACAATTTCTTCGGTAAATTTCTCTTCTTTTTTCTCCTCGAAATTGTTCATTTACTTCAGTGAAGAAGTAAATGTATTCAAACTTAAGTATTAAAAATATATAAAAGATTGTATAAATATATATTTTACTTGTGTATGATAAATATTGCTTCTCTAATTATTTAGGTACTTCATGTTTTTATACTACATAGTTAAATTTTTTTTTAACTTATTATATATTGAGTTTCTTTAAAAGATGTAAGTGAATTTTTAAATGAGTCTATATTAATATCAATACATAAGGCATTAATTTTTCTTTTCATTCAACGTCTTTAATTCTTTGAATATTGTAAAATAGAATAGTGCAAAAAGTTTGTAATACCCCTTCATAATTCATTTCTGTTGGCTTCTCCCCAATAACTTAAATAGTACTTATGCAACAATAAGTTTACAATTTGTTAAAGAAACTTCAGAAAAGAGTTAAATCATTTTATTAGTAATAATTTTAATTAGTTGTCTCTTTTTGTGTATGCCTACCATCGAGGCGCTTGAATCAGAATTAAACAATAAATATCTAGTTTACCAACTCATTCGTGCCGAATGAGCTACTTCTCTCTCTTTCTCTCTCTCACACACACAAACACTTCTTACTTATTCTTACCAGGAATCACTTCACACCGAATTTAATCACAGTAGATTAGCTACTGCACGTCACTTACATTTCTAACGTACAAGTATCTACTGATTACCATTAACTACCCACCTTCTCTTTCAATTCTATTTCGTTTTCACATGACTAGCTTGAAATCAATTCATTACATTTTTTTACATTCATCTAATTTACGTAATCCCGTTTCCTTTGACTGGAAATATGTTGATAATTTAAATATAAAATTAGAAAGTAATTCAAAATATTAGAGAAAGGTTCGCGAATAACTCGACGTTACAAGTTTCTAGTTCTTATATTTTAAAAATAAAATCAAGTGAGTCTTATATGTACTTTATGAAAATGGCATTATGATTTTCTTTTAAATTCATTTGCTCTTAATATTTTTATGTATAATGTTTAATACGAGTAAAACACTATCTTATTACTTTCTATGCAGATTTAAACAGAAATTGCATTTATTCGGAAGGAAGTAACACTTTCCACTCACAAAATAGCGATAAAGGAACAGTATCTTTTGAAATGGGTTTAATTATTTTGAATTTCCCTTTGCATTCGATCCGAAACAATATTTGTATTATTTATATCCGATTGATTAAAAGGAGATATATTTTACCAATGTCAATAAAGCATACAAACCTAAACAAAGTAAATATTTCCAAAATGCTCTATTCAAAAGTAAAATAATAATAATGTATTGCTACGAGTAAAACAAAGCTAAGTGGTTGAAGTTCAACTAACATAATTTAAAAGCATAGACAAGCTCATAAAAATCATTTTTCTGGGGTTCTATCAGTCAAAACCTTGAAAGGTTTTTAAAGAAGTTGTGAATTTTTTTGATTCTGAGGTGGAATAAAGTTTATTTAGCATATGCTGCAATATTAAAAACTTCATATGTCCCTTTTAAGTTCCCTGACATTCAAAGATGGCAGATCAGGATCAAAGGGTGAGGACTAACATCATTTCAATCGGGTCACACATCTATCCAACCTGTATTCATTCTCATTGTCTCTGAAGAACCATTTACTTTATTTCCTTTGAGGCTGGGCGTTATAACCAGAATATCCACATCGCATGGAGGCCTAAGACAGGGACGCAGTTATTAAATCATTTCGTTAATACCGTGTCAGGTTTCAGAACACTTAATTGCAACACATTAGCCCTAGGAATCATTACTGGTTCATGAACCTATGTGCTATTAACTTGACTCGTGTCATATTTACAATCCATTCTTTTCAGAAAGACAAAGAGTGACCACGCATTTTACGATTTTGGATAAATAGTTTGCATAGTGAATTAAACTAAGATAAAAAAATTTCAGAAAGTAAAATTTTTAAACTTTTAATAGCATTTTAACAATTTATATTATATGTAGAATATACATATTTATTGAACAAAATGATTATGTGATAGAACAGTAGCTTTTGTTGGTCCCTTTATATCACAGCCCAATCAATCAATCCAGGTCTTGTGAAGCTTTTCATCTAAAAGATATTGCTGCACTTTTTTTTAAGAATACCCTTTTAAATAATTATTAAAATGTATCTTAATCCACCTCGATTCAGTGTGTAAATCTAACTATAATATTTATTCTGCTATATTTATTTAATTGCAAAACAATTCTTCATCCATTATACAAACATTAAAAGATTTCTTTTTCGCAATAATTTGAAATTATGTATAGAAGCATGTGATCCTGGTTTGTACAGAAAATGTTTGGAGGTCAACAAACAGCCTGATATAGTCTGGCTTCAACTATATATTGACGGGGGAAATATTGAGAACTTCTGCTTGTTAAACTCAACTAGGTTTCACATCCCTTACATATATGATGAAAAAGAACTGCGAATTTAAATGTTAAAATGTGATTCTTAATTACGACTCCTGTCTTCAATATACTTTTTGTTCTTATAAAATACTAACTTAAAAACCACTATGAGCAGATATGTTATTATACAATAGTTGTAATGTAAGGAACATCCAAAAAACGCCCTTGTGCAAATTAATTGAAACAAACTCTAAACATAAAAAGAAAAAATTCTATTTTATTTACTTTTATTCAAAATAAAATGTTTTTAGTACATAATATGATCCCCATGATTATTTATAAACATTTTGATGCCATTCAGCTTGAATTCCATCAATTTTTTACCATCATTTATGATATTTGTGTCCTTATATCACACTTGAATTAGCGATGTGATTAGCTTCTCCATAGTTGAACAGTCCATATTTAATAGGCGATTCTGGCAAATAGACCTGATATCCTCTATTGGAATGATATTAAGAGAGTTTTCCATGGTCATTCCAATGTCTCAATTTGGTTCTGAAACATGAATTTCTTGACCACTTTCGACGTATGGTACGGGGCTTAATCCTGTTGAAAAACCCCTAATCCATCAGAGTATAGTTTCTTTAACTTTGGAATAACTTTTTTGTCCAAAACAGTAATATATTGCTGAGAACGCATCATACCTTCGTCAAGCTGCAAAGAACCAACTCCATTGTAACCGAAACAGCTCCAAAATATCTTCTATAGAAGGTGTCTCATAAATTTGGTTAATGTAGCAATCCCTAATATTTTCGCCTCTTGATCTACGCACGTGTTGAGTTCACTGGCCTTGGACGAAAAACGGCTTGCGTACCTAAATAGAACTTTCTTCCAAATATCAACTGTCCATTTCTTATATTTTAACGCCCACTAGTAGCGCATTTTGCCTCATTGTTTGAATTAGAAGCTATTTCTTTAGATGCCAATAGGCTGCAAGAAGACGCCTTCAAACAGCAGATGAGCTAATATTTATCACATGCTCTTTTAAATTTCTATTAAGTGAAGCACTAGTCTTTCGAAGGTATTTTTTGCATTGTATAAGTAGAAAACTGTCATCTATAGGTGTTGTTTTCTTTTTTTCGGCCACATTTCCCTCTCCGCTTTGGAGATATGGATTTCTTTATTTTATTTTATGATACGGCTCACAGATGTAATATTAACGCCAACTATCTTTGAAATCTCTCTATACGTCTTTGGCCTATGTTCGGAGAGAGTAACAATATTTGTACGCTTTCGTGGCGTCATCCATCTCTGACGGTAGTGAATTCTCAATTGATTTGATCATAGTTGGAGCTTTCACTATGAAAGTTCCTGCGCATGCGCTCTCTAATTCCTATGATATATGGGGCCGCCGTAGCCTAGTGGACAAGGTCGTGGACTAGCGACCGACGGTTTCGTGCAGTCGCGGATTCGATCCTTGGCCGCCAAAGACCCGCCGTGTAGCCGGAGCTGATGCACGTTAAATCTGTTCGGGGTCCAAAGTCCTCCCGTTGGAGTGGTGTGGATGTTAGGAGAGGGGGTGCCAGCAGGTGTCGTTCTCGTCGCTTGACCGTGGTTCAAAATTACGAGGTCCGTCGCCAATAGCCCTCGTGTTGCTTCTAGTGCGACGTTATTAAAAACTAAACTAAAACTCTTCTGATATATGGGAATTATTGCTAGGTGAAGGATTTATTCAACCCACCCACATTTTTACATATTTTAGTATGATTGTTGAAGAATAATATGAAGGATTTCAAAATTAGCGAAAAAAATTGTTTGTTTCTATTAATTTGCATAAGGGTGTATGTCCCATTTTATGCGAAGCAAGTTGTAGATTATTTACAGAAATCTTTATTAAACTAGTACTAATTATTTGCTAGGTTTCACTTCCTATGGCTGCGATTGAGAATTAGAAAGGAAGCATAGGAACAAAACAATTTATTGATAATAAAAAAAACGGGGATCTAGCGACTAGAAGGGGGAAGTAGATATAAAATTTAGCTACAAAAGGGTAGGTTTTGATGCTTTCAGAGCGAATTTGGACAGAGAAGCAGAAATTCTTATTACTAGTTCTTATTCTGCAACAGAGAAGCAGAAGTTAAAAAATTTTATTCGTCTTATACACTATAACTTTCGTTAAAGGAAAAATATTATTAATGTATTATACTTAAATAAAAGTATTTCAAGAATTCAAAAATGATCAGTGATTATTTCCTTCAAAAAAAAGTATAACTTCTTTAAAATAAATACCAAAAAAAAAAAAGGTTATTTTCCAAAATTCAACCAGTGAATTAAATAAATACCTTTTTCATACCCCATTACATAATAAAATATGCTAGTAAAAAGAAAAAAAAATATTTTTATAGATTGCTTGAGTTTAATAACATTTAATTAAGCGTTCAAAGCGATACAATTAATTACGCTATAAATAGAAAGATATACAATATTGAATTAATTTCCCGCTCTGACAACTGTGTTGTCATGCAGTTATTGCATTTTAAGCATATCTCTGCTTGAGAAATAAAAAGAAAGATAATTAGTTGATAGTATAATGGGCCTTATACAAATTTTTGTTTATATAATGCCTAATGTTAGGCTGCTAAAAGGGGAAAAATTTATTTTTTTCAAAGAAAAGGAACAAGAATTATAAATAACAACGGTTTTAATTACAATTTGAAAAATAAAATAATAATTTACCAGTAAATATTTTGCATTTTAATTACATCACAACTATTGCAGAACGGCAGTTTCAATTCTTAAATAACTGTTGCATAAATCACTGAATTCCATCAAAGATTTTGTATACAGAAAGGATATTGTTTTGATATTATTTATAAACTAAAAACTGATACAATTTTTTTAAGAAAATTACTTTTTAGAGTAAAAGTTTTGAAATGCAAAATTTATGTTTGGGTTTTTAAAATTGTATAGCACAATTTCATTAATCATATATTCTTAAAAATAAAATATTTATTTTACAATGCAAAATACTGTTTTTAAAATATAAAAATGCATTTACAAAGCTTAAAATTGAAGAAATAAAAACATAACTAATTAAACTAGCCTATAATGACAAAAATTGTTTTTTTTTAAAAAAAAAATTCACAACTGTTTATCTTAACATCATTATTTCTAAATTCAAATTTAAAAAAAGAAGACTTCAAAAGATGTATGGTTCATTCTTTCTTTAAGACAAATGTGATGAAAAGTCCTTTCTTATTAACAATGCTGTCCTTTCTTTACTTGGACTACAATTTGCATAACTGATTAAGCGTATGTCATTCAAGACTGAAACACCCAAGAAGATTAGAGACACGGGTGGAATATAAAAAGTGTTAATTAATTGGTCCATATACGTCATCTTGTGTTCTTTAATATCTAATACAATATCTTGACAAATGATAATTTAATGTATTTTGTATTTTCATCGCATGAGGGATTGAAGTATGATGTGGACAAACTTTAATGCGTAATCTTTGACAGCAGACACGTGGATCTTAAAAAACCTGTTTTTGCATGAAAAGGATGTTTCTTGGACCTGAAAAAGGGGGAAATGTTTTTTGTAATTTCAACAAATTAAGAAGAATCTTATATCAGTGCTTTTTTTTTTTTCATTTCAGCACATTTCGACCGCGTCTATTTCGAAAACAAATATTTTGTAAAAAAAATTGATGTAGTACAGCTATAAAAATTACCGAATTATTAAATTCATAAAATTATTTTTAATGCAATACAACTTCTAAGGCTATTTTTGTAACGAATATAACATTTTGAGATATTTTTCTTGTTGTGTAGTATAATTTTGCGAATGGATTTAAGGATTTAGATTAACAGTTATTTTTTTAAACTAATTGTAAAAACCACGAAATTCGATATAACTGTTTGTTGATGTTTTTTATAGAGTCTAATGGAAGCAAATTTGTAAAACTATAAATAATACTAGTACAACAAACCAATGCACGTAATTGTGTGAAAGGTCTCTAAGAAGTTGAACAAAACATTGTTTAAAAATATTAAAATTTGTAGGATTAGTTGGAATCTTTAAATACTGAGAGAGAAAAAATTAAAATTTTAAATAATTGTTTACATAAAATGGTTCCCCCCCCCTTTCTGAAATACGCATTTGAAGTGTATTAAAATAGGATGAATAAAAATCTTTTCTTATAAATATCTACCTTTAAAATAGCTGCTGGCAGGGGGGGAGTACTGCGTCTCCTTAAAAAAGCTGTCAATGTGCAATACGATATACATAATTGAAATATGTTATTTACAGTGCTCCTCACGCATAACATATTATTATTATTGGATGCACTTTAATGACATTCATCAAAACTATCATATTATTTGAAGCTCTGCATAGCATTTAAAAAAGAAAATTATTTTAAAATGACAAATTTAATGGTTAGCTGGAAGCCACGGTATTTAGTTGGCAGAGATACGAATTACGTTTGGCATATGGAAGAAAGGCCAAGTCTTGTTTTCATCGTAACCCAGGTATGCAGTAATTTGGGCTGCTGAACAGTACTTTAACAGAATTCTCAATTTACTCAGACTGTTAAATGGAAATCTGGAGAGTGAAGAACGAGCTTAGGTGTTATCTCTCTTCGTTTCTGATTAGGGTACAAAATAATTTAACCGTCCCCCGGTTCTTTAATACAGATTTTAATATTTGGAAAATTAACGCACAATAGTTCCCGCATTTGTCAATTTTATTACACCGTAGTGATAGTGATTGTTTATTAACATTGTACTGAGAAGCAATACGAGGGCTATTGGCAATGGACCTCATAATTTTGAATAATGGTCAAGGGATGAGGACAACACCTGAGCTGGTACCTTCCTTCCCAAAGTTACCTCGCCAACCGGGGGTCTTGAGACCTCGTCCAGATTCAACGTGCATGAGCCCTGCTACTAAACAGGTCTTTACACCTATCACGTAGTGGGATGACAAGTCGAGAATTCAAGTTGGAACTCGAATCCTTGCCTCGACAAAAACTAAGCCGGCCATTACAATGGTCATGATCGCGAACTATTACACATTAGAGAAATGTACTTGACTACAAATGATCATGAAGAGAATCATTAATCCTGATCAGATCAATACTAAAGATAAAAGCAATGCTAAAAAAAACCTTAATTCTTCCTTGAAGTATTTTTTGAATGAATCAGGTACATATCGTGTGAAACATAAAACATAGGTAGTAAAAGAATTATGTTTCGTAAAACTGAATATTATACTTTCCCAATTACATTTACAAATTAAGTTCAGAGTCCCGAACTGTTCAAAGTCTCTAAAGTCAAAAGAGGTTCTTATTTCAATGCACCTGTTTGTTTTCCTAATAAGGTTTTTCGTTCACGGATTTTGAAAATATTAATTTGAGAGACACGATTTTCTCTCTTTCCAAAATTACTTTGTAAATCATTCTCTGTTGCATGCAAGGGTTATAATTGCGATTTTTATTAAAATAGAACTCATCTATTTAAAAGAATCATTCACGATCTTATGGTAGATATCAATCTTCCTAGTCTGTTTATTTCATGATTCTGTTTACATTTTGATGCTACTAGAAACAAGGTGTTTAAAAATAATTTGATTTTTACGCAATTTTGGTTTGGTTTTGATTTGGTTGGAAGCATATTTTTATTTAAGCATTAACGTTTTTGAGTCTATTAATTTTTTTCTTCTTTAAAATGAGTTCTAAATTTCATCTCCTAAGCTTTAAATCTAAAACAAATTTACGATTATTTTAGAATTAAAATATGTTTCGTTTTGACACAAATTATCATCGAGAGTGGACCTCTTCTTTCCAACAATAAAAATAGTTTATCATTCATCTGACTTAATAATTTTAAGGGGGGGAGATAAGGTTGTGAATAAATAAATATTTATAATTTAATATATTATAAATATTTATATTATTAAGCTTGTGAATAAAAAAAATATTTAATAATATCGCAAAATCAGTATTATAGCAATTTTCACCTGATATTTAAGAATAAGACCCAAATACTCAAAATATTGTTACAATTAGAAAAATACTCCTTAATATTAATAGCATTTTTGGATTTCTTAAATTATACAGAAATCGGTATATTTTTTACGTGCGATTTGTTTCTAGTTTAATGAATAAATAGCTATTGTATAAGACACGTTCCATATTTCCTCTCCTTTACTTAAATGGTAAATGGAATGAATTGAGTAAGTATCATATTCAAGTTTTTACAGAAAACAGCATATTTTAAAGTAAAATTATTTGTTATTTGAATAATGTTGTTTAAAATATATATTTGGCGGTTCACCTCCCATACTTTAATCCAGAATATATATATATATATATATATATATACCCTATTTTAATAATTCTTATGTTTAATTTCTTAATTTAATAATTAATATTAAAAAGTATCAACTTTAGTAGCTAAATCTGTCTTTGAAAAACTTTGCATGAAACAATTTTTTATTAAATATTTTCTAACTTTTAAATATACTATATATTATTAATCTATGTATTACACACATACACACACACACACACATATATATATATATATATATATATATATATATATATATATATATATATATATATATATATATATACAGAGAGAGAGAGAGAGATTTTATGATTGCACAACGTTATGCTAATATTGAAGCATTACCTATCTGATACTTATCGGAAACGGTGTTCCACATTTGAATTTGGCTGCATAAGAATAAGCCCTTAAGGTTAGCTTAAAACGTGGGATGTTTATAAGATTAAACACATGTGCAAACATCGATTAGATATTTGTATAACTTGGAATCTTCGAAGTGCTGAAAAATAATATTTGTATATCGCTTAATGTTTTCTTAATAATCGTGTTTTTATGAATAATAATGCTCCTCTTGCATTTCACGGCTGCTGTTTTATTTTGCTAGTCAGCCTGACCTCGTATAAAAATATTGAGAGAGGTAGTTAAACTGTATACTTTACCGTGCTGACAAGGACAACTGTAAAAGCAGAACTAGTCTTATAAAACATCAATCTTGGCAAATTGTGAAGTTTGATGAAGAATTAATCATACTTAGTATATAAAACAGGAAACTAAATTTTTTTTTGTGTAGATGGATATATGGGTTGGTTGAAAATCACATTCTAGATATACATATTTTTTTCTTCTATTAAATACTTTTATGCAGAATCCATTAGGGCATATGTGTTATTATATTGCGGCAAAGTCAATAAACAAGCATTAGGGATTGTATTTGTTTGTGAATTTTTTCCCCAGATAATGAATATTTATATTTGTTTTTTGGTTTTGTAAATTAATATACGTAGATATTTTCATTTGAAAAAAAGTTTTAAAAATTAATCTTAACATTTTCGGGAACGTGTTATCTAGAAGAGCAGTTTCCGAAATGATATTTCTTACATCCTTCCAAAAAACTTTCGTTTTTAAATTATTGTTCATCGGTGTTTTGATAATGTTTATGGATGTCGATTTTAAAAGCATTAAGTTTAATAGGGTAATAGAGTCGTGAAATGAAAATTATTATTCTAAAAATACAAAACTTGGGATTAATTTTGCATTAATTGTAACGCTAAAATAAAGATTCAAGTTAAAGGGAATCAAAAATCTAAAGCATGTAATTGAATTAATCATTGTTCATCTGAGAGAAACAAAGTATAATATTATTATGATTGTTGAAAATAAAAGAAAGTAATAATATTTGTTGTTCAATATCTATAATGTTTCTTAAAACTTTTTCTTCAATATCTACTTTTTCCCCAATATCTACTTTTTCCCCAATATCTACTTTTTCCCCATCCTCGCAAGAACCCCAAAATGTTATCTAGTGATACTTGTGCTGCCATTTGAAAACCTATTAACTTGAAAATTTATGCTTGATTTTGTAAAATTTTAACTGTAAATGATAAGAAGTTATATATAAGCTCAGACTGATTATTCTCTTAATAATAAAGTTATTTTTTGAATGTACTGAAGAATTATCTTCCGTTTAAGAAACATTCTTATGAATGCAATGTTGTGATTACTATTAGGTTAATAATAGCTAGTAATTTTAAAAATAAGTTAGAGACTTTAATATTTTCCAAAATATCCAAACTTTCGTAGTTCCTGAATTTTTATTTAAACTATCTATTCAATAATTTCGAGGCAAAAGATAAATCTTAAGTATTTTTAGAAACACTTACACATAAAAAATGTGGCTCAGAAATAAATAAAAAAAAAAAAAAAAAAAAAAAAGAATAAAAGAACAATACAAATGTTATGGAAATTTTTTCTCTCAAAAGCGTTTGCAACCGAATCTTCTTTTTAATATTTGATACATAACCATTCTTACCTTGAACAATGTTGGAAAAGTTGGTTTTTTTATGATTGATCTTCGCACTTAATTATAGGATGAAAGTAACTAAATCTTCATGTATTTCAAATTGCAACTACAGCTTCAATCTGTTAATAGAGAACCTAGGAACCTTTCATTCTTTTTCCGCGGTACCAATTATATTTGAGCCTTTGAACTGAACCAGGAAATAGATTTTACTTGCGATAGCACATATCTCATGAGTAATTTGGATGGAAAGATCGTGACTTTAGTTAATGTTCTTGTAATCCGTGAAAGATGAACCCCGATGCAAAAGCGAACAGGTGTTTGGATGAGAAAAAAAAACTAACGTAAAAAATCATTTTAACGAATTTGTTAGACCTCGAGCAACACAACTAGTTTCTGTTGGTATTCATAAACGATAATTTGTTAAAAGTTGCTGAATGAAATTATTTTTTTAAATTTAAATATAATGTTAATTATAATAATTTGAATTATCTATGCTATATTTCTTTTTAATTTACTTGTGTTCTGTTATATTTTACTAAAAGCACATATTAGAAAAACTTGTTTTAAATTAGAAACAAAAAAGAGTATTCTATAAGTTAATTCCAATAATTCTCTACTTTTTTTCACATCGTGTGATAATTTAAGTACTACAATTTCATTTGTATTTTTTATATATTTCTACAATTAAAAGAATTAAATATCTAATTGAAATTAACTTCGATAGTTAATTTACAATATTTATGAGTAATTATTTGATTGATTGTTTATTAATGTCGCACTTATAAGCAACACGAGAGCTATTCGTGAAGGACTTGCAATTTTAAACCTCAAACAAGTGACGAGGATGACACCTGAGTTGGCACCTCCCACTTTAAACTTCCTCACCATACCAACAGAAGAACTTGGGACAACAGATTTAATGAGCACCAGCCCAACTCACAGTGACTCTTTTGTGGCATCAAGGCTCTAATCCACGACATGATAGAATCAACGCCCCTCGCCATTACGCGACCTTGACCATTAGGCTGCTGTGACCACATTAAGAGTTAGAAAGATCATTTCATACAAGATCACATAATACATTGTCACAAAACCCATTTGTTTTCATTTGTGTTTCTACATTAGTGTGCAAAACGTAAACGACTTTTCTTATTTTGGCCTTAATTCCGCAAAAAATTAACTGGCGAAATGTGAAATCAACTCTGTAATGTGAAATTCACATACAGAGGCACAATGTGGTATATATTTAAAGTATAGGGAAATTATTAAAGAAAAAAATTAGTAGAAAGCATTTAATACAGGACGATGTAAAAAAGAGCATTGTTGATAGAACCGTGTTGGTACAAAAAAAACTATCTGGCTAGGGGGGAGAACAACAAACCGAAAAACCATAGTTAGGAATATGATCTTCCCTAATTACAATGGTTGCGTGTCTCTGTCTGTCCATACTCAAAACCAGATTAGCTAACAGTTCTTGGGATAAGAGTTTCGGTTTCTCAAGGAGCATCTGTTCCAATTTTCTGGTGTTCTCCGAAAGTTAAGACCATACCTTCAGGCATTTCTCTAAAGTGTTTCACACATGTTCAATGGGATATTAATCAGGACAGGCTGAAAAAGTGTAGGATAGCTTCATCACAGTGACGATCTACAGTAGCTCAACCTCTGTCGAAAATGCGGAACTCCGGCTGTCCATTCAACATAATGCCTCCCCATTCAAGAACACCAGGATCACCCAACGGTCTCTTCCCCTGATGTGAGCGGTAAAAAAGCGTGTCTTTACCTCTCTCTACATCAACTGGTTATCGAAAATCGTTTGTAGACTGAAATTCTCTTATCGGTCAAGTGGACATAATTCCCTTGATAACGTGCATAGTCTTTTTTTCCACACCACTGTAAATGATGGCGCCGATGGGCTGCTGTCAATGGTATGCAGCGTTGAGGACGAGAAACGAGTTTGTCACTTTTATGAAGCCGTCTGGCCGCAGTAAACCGGGACACCTATTTTCCCGTTGCTGTAAGCAACTGCTAATCATGTTCTCCACTTTTAGGTTTCTATCCTTTTCACCCTCAGGGTGACGTATGAATCATCCATTGCCGTTGTTTTCCTTCTCCAACCTCTCTCACAGTAGTAGTACTTGTCCCTTGGAACACTTTCCAAGCTCGTGAAGCAACACTTTTATGAATTCCAAACTTTTGGGCGACAGATGTCAAACTATGCCTCTCCTCAAACTCACTAATAATTTCACCATGTATAAATGCGCCCAGATGTATTCTTGTAGTCATACTGCGCGCATAATATCACTTTTATTTGATGAATAATGTTCCGAAATGTGCCTTAACTTCTACTTTTTAAGTTGTCTTACAATGCATGCGGTGACTCCACGCATTTTGCGCGCACCTGATGTGCCTTTTGACGTCATGGCTCTGATATATGCATATGCATCATTTTTCTACAGAGTTGGGTTTTCATTGTACTGATCGCAAAAGGTCCTTTTTTCCACAACTTCAGATTGTATTAGATTCAGAGATTTTTCATAATAGCTATGGATGCGTCGAAAAATCGAAGTATGACATCTATAGCAGATATTATAAAAATGCATCTTTCGCCTACAGAGTAAATCATATCATTTCCATATTTACAGAAGAAGCACTTGCCATAAGTCAAGCTCTAGAAGACTTAACTGAATTTAACAAAAATATGTTAATTCTCTCCTATAGCTATTTTGTATTTTCCGCATTAAAAATAGGAGAGGAAATACTAAGCACTCGAATCATCGGCAAAAGGATCATAAACCCAGGGCTTTTGTACAAATTCAAATTAAATGATAATGCACAATGTAGTACCTGTAACCGTGTGAATGATTTGGAACATATTTTTTTTTATTTGCAATAAATATGTGTCCCATAGAAATCTTCTCTGGAATATACTCAAGATCTACCAACATTACAATATTACTTTCAAAGAATTTTTGGAGAGAACAATAGCTATAATAAACAAGTTTTCAGAGAATTCTTGTAGAAGATGAAATATTTGGATATTTATTAAATTAGAAGGATTTGTGAAAGGAAATAGTAGCCTTTGTTACTGTATATCTCCCATAACACCAACCAACCATTCAGGTTGTGCGTTGAAAAAGGAATGTGTTGTTTAAGTTTTGCTCACTAGTATTTGAGTTTAGAGTCATTAAAATCTAATTTTAATCAATTAGTGAGTTAATGTTTCTCCAAATTGTAAACAAATTATAAACAAAGTAAGAATATTGGATTTCCAGGTACATCACTGATCATTATTTAACTTTATGAGTTAGGTATGTTGTCTTAAAAAACCACGCATATGTGAAAACCGCGTTTGTGAAAATATATCCCTTGCTGGTCCCATTATTTAGCGAATTAACACATTTTTAGGGCTCTACAATTGTTCACTACCAAACCGTAAGTATACGTTAATTCCAATTACGAAATAAACCATACTGAGGTATCTACATATTGATGCTTTCTTCTAAGACATCATAACGACATCATTACTCAAGCATGTTAAAATGAATCCACGCAAATGGAGGGATAACTAGCAATCCCCGATATTACTTCTTTCATTTTCTGTTCAAAGTGTTATTTTATACAGTTATAAAATAATAGTCCAATTGAATAGGAAATCATACAATGATGATAACTATATCATTTTGATTAGATCTGTATTCACAATTCAATTAGATCTGTATTCACAGATCTAGTTGAATTAATGTTGGGGTGGATGTTGATCATTCAATCAAAATTCGCCCCAAATCAACTCATGTGTGAACATACCTTTCAAGCGTCAAAAAGTAAGCTTTCATACAAAAACTAATTACTAGTCTGTTTGGAACTAGTCGGGTTCAAATCGTTAGTGAGAACATTAAATGAGGGTTCGAATCCTTATAGATCTTTTCTGTGTTTACTTCTAATGCTTCTTACTTAGCACAGGTAAAATACAGATATCTCTCAATAATAAGATCATCTCTCACTATCTTTACCATCAACCAACTAATTACAAATTCAATTCTTTGCTGACTATGAATGTAATTCTTCAAAACCAATTCACAAACCTTCAATAATTTTAATCTAATCTGCACATGTCACTTTTCACCTGTCAGGAGAGATTTCCAATTCAAGAAACATCACATTATGAATGTCCTCAAATTGTTTGTTGGAGGAGGAAACGCAATTTTGCTTGCGTCGTAAACTTTTTTTGATATTGCGGAAGTCACAGAACAGAATAAAGTAAAAACATCTGTTTGTATTGCAATAGACATAACATCCAAGTATTACAATAATAAATTGTACTACGCAGTATATTAGTTACATATGTTTCTTAGCAACATTTGGTTGCATGAATTGTGTAATAAAATGATACGTGCAGGAATGCATTTTACCCAAGTTATATAATAAATTGTCAATAAGGCAGCAAATGGTATTTTTCAATCTTTTTTTTCGTTTATTGAATTCTAAGTTTAATGTTCTGGAACTGCATTTCAGAATTTCACTTGAAATCAAGCTATGCTTAGCAGATTTTTAAACGCTCTTATCAATGATAAAGAAAATAGTAAATGTTAAGGTATATATAGAATCAATTGTAAAAAGCAAGATCAACTCTTTTTTGGCAATTTTCTATTTAAGATATCGGAACATTCATTTTATAATTTACTGAAAATATACTGGTTTTATCAAAAAGGATAAGAATTGCAACATTAGTATTACAAAAAACAATTGCAATATTTATCGATCCTCAAAAAAATATTTTTGTTACCTGACCTTCTGTTGAAAAATAAAGCATATATTTATGTTTGATCTTCATGGTTTTTACTGACACTTTTTCTCTTTCAAAAATTTAGGCTAATCTCTATAACATGGCCTTAATAAATAAAATAATCTTATTTAAAAATAATTTTTGATTTCCTACGTTAATTATATCACTAGAAATATAAATAAAAGAGAAGTGTGTTTTCTAAACTATCCTTTAATTGTGATTTATGGCGTCAGAGTAGCAAATAACAACAATTCAAAATCAAGCTCTGGATGAAAAAGCTTAAAAGCTTCCTTTTGAGTTCTCAAATAGATAAGAATATTTTTAATATCACAGTAAACATGTTTTTGTTTTTTCGAAGTTTTAATTAGATAATCTTATTCTACATTATTTTCACAATATTGCAACATTTTAAGGAAATTCTAATTTTGGAGAGCAAATCCTTATTCTTTTATATCGATGTTAATTTCATTTTGAACATCCTGAAATATTCAGAAAAAATAATTATTTTTCTCGAAATAAATTCTCTATCCGTTAGTCATACTAAAATATAAGAAAAAAAATATTCGAAGCATCCTATACTGTCTTTTGTTATATGCTTATAATATCATGAACTTTTCAAATTAAGTTTGATTTTACATTTTATTGCTTTAGAAGTTACAAAACTACTATTAGAATTTCATAAAATCTTTATGTGTGATAATAGATAATTCTCTGTTTAAATCTGTTTTTATTATATATTCTGTAAAAGTATGTGGTGATAGAAACAAATAGATTCGGATCACTTTGGAAAGTTCAAAGAACTCAACTGATTATTCCACACCTTTTTCATTATTACATTATTCAATTTCGGGAATTTATTTTACTTAAGTTTCAGTATTAAGCTATATATTCCTCCAGCACGAAAGTTTAATCTCTCTCGCAGGACTGCTTAGCATACAAATCTGCTTAACTTGATCCTAATTTATTGTCCCTTCGCTTTCCGAGTGCAATATTTACGAGACAGTATGTCATTGCAGTTAAAGTTTGTAGACATAACCTCAAAGCAAAAGATTCGCTTCAGCTTCAAACATTCGGATAGGTTCTATTCAGTTTTCCAATCATTCAATAAAGTAGTTTAGATGGGGGGCGGAGAGAGAGATTTTACATAATTTACTGAAAGATTTACATTCGGGTAGGTTCTATTCAGTTTTCCAATCATTCGATAAAGTAGTTAAGATGGGGGGAGAGAGATTTTACATACTTTACTGAAAGATTTAGTAAAATAAATTGCCTGATTTAGTAATCATTAAGTGGAATTTCCAAGTAGTTAAAATTCTGTTATTTTTTCATACATATATTTAAACAACATAATAACATTATTTTGCTTTAGATAGTTCAGTGTTCAATTCTTTTCGATAAAAATCAATTGCTTTATGTTTCTGCATACTTTTGTTGGTTAAAAAAAAATTGGACTTCCTAATTTCTTACCGAATATAATAACTGCTTTGTGATCGTTGTTTAATTGAATTGATTAAATGGATTATGAGGCATATGGATCAACAAATGATATAATCCCTGTTAAAAAGTTTTAGTTTAATATGTATTTCACTTTCTGCAAAAGTTTTTATCAATTACTGTTTACCCTTAAAGTGTTCTCTAAGTGATAGTGCGTAGGGGTAGCGTTTTAATATAGGGTGCATTTTGAATATATTCTAAATATTTCGGCGAGACGTTATTTTCCGCAACTTAACAGAATATGTTTTAGATAGATTGTTTACGTAATTACAGTGCTGCATAATCCATTATCCTTTAAGTTAAATGTATGCTAAGTCCTGGAGTGGTAATAACTTTGCTAAGGATCCACGCTCTTAAAATCTTACGTCTTCCGTTTTTGTTCAGTTGGAAATGTTCGAATGTTCCTCAAAATGCAAAATGTTTGTTGGAATAAAAAGTATCTTTTGATTTTTTCCCCCATTTTGTTTTGCTTAATGTGTGTATAGATGTCTTCCGAGGCAATCTATTCAAAGAGCACATTCAATTCCGATGTTGTAATTTATTTTGTGCCATAATGTTCTCGCGAATTGGAGATATAATGTGTTCATAGTGCGCCACATATTGTGTCAAATATATAGTTTACTAGAACTTGGCTCGACTCTTCTTAGTTGCTCTTGCTCGAAGAAATCTTGGATTAATTACTTCAGTCTAATGTCTTATTATTTATTCTATAAAAATTAATTTTATAAAAACCGGTAAGTAATGAGTTAAAAGATTGTTAAAAAATGTAATTTCATTGCTCGAATTCAGCTGTACATTTGGTTTGTTTTACTGTCTGATTCAGCATCTTGATGCAGTGATAGAGTCACAAATAAAATATTGAAAAACGGACTCAAAGATTCTTTTGAATTAATTTATTTTTCCTATTTCTCTTCTTCAGTTGTAAAATAATAAGATAGGATTTCTCTTATTCCATACCGACTTAGATAATTTATCTTCCAAAATATTCTTGAATGTCCCGAAATGGGAAAAAGTTCAAATGATTATTATAAGGGGATTGGATGAAATTCCGACAGGCTAACCTATGCATTTTTTTCGAAACCTAAACAGAGTAATTTTGAAGCGCAGATAAAACATATTAAATGTTTTAAAAAGTAGCAGATTTTTGCTTAACTCTGTCAGGTTATCTAAAATTTAGCTAATTGCTAGCACATTCTCCTTAAAAATAAAATCGCTGCGATTTATTCTATAAGCAAAAGACGAATTTTGTGTAACATTTGCTACAGATGTTAATACGATCATAGTAATATACGTGATACGAAAAAAAGTAATAATTTTATTTTATATAATGCTAGATTTTCAGATAACAGAGTTAGATGTTTTAATTCGGTCGCTATTTTCCTTCAATTATATTCCTTTTATTTTTGATGTGCGAACATTACAGCTGGATGTTTTGAATTGTGTTCAGCAATATGCGTATATATATATATATATATATATATATATATATATCAGATTTTTAAAACTTTTTACCATGTTTTATTATAAACTGCATAGTTTTGGTATGATTTATTTTTTAATTTTTTTTATGTCAATAAATAGTGGAAACTTCTGTTTTTTAATAAACAATTACATTTTACACTTTTGAGTTGTTACGTAAATATTGGTGCTGAACAGAAGAAACAATGCTTAGGACATCCTCATTCATGTAAATTTGAAGAGAATCAAAGCAATTCTATTTCATGATAACATTTTTCGTAGTAATGGCTTGTCAAAAAATTAGTTTAGAAATCTATATTAGATTTTTTCACACATTTACGTAATTGTAATTACGAAACTTTCCATTCTCTTAGAATTTAGAAATTAGACACATCAATTAATCATTGTATTTTTCATTACACAATGAACACAATACGTACAAATATTTTCATAAGTCTGTAATGCTTCAATGGTTATACTTGTGTGTGTGTGAGTGAGTGAGAAAGAGAGAGAGAGCGCTTTTTACTTATACATTCGTAATGCCTTGTATGTCTATATTTTCATTATTAAATTTCAGATTGATAACATTCTTTTAAAACTGTCTCTCAAAAGAGCAAATAGAATACATGTAATAGATAAAATAAATAGGAAAAAATTATATATATATAGCTGTACTTCAGAATAACTTATATGATCATTACATTATACATCATTATACTATTTCTACAGTATATCCAACCTTTTGGTAGATAGTACCTATTATTTTTATAATAATTTATTATTCATTTTTAATAATTATACTTAATTTTAAGAAGATCCTAATTCCATGCTCTTTCTTCTATAATCATATTTATCCATTTTCAAACTTTAAGAAATGCTGTTTTTACGTTTTGCGGGAAGAAAATTTGAGAAAATATTTTAACGATTTCGCTTTTGAAACTAGATATGTGAATTCAATTGCAAAGGAACATAAATATTTTGTCACAATGTATAGTGTTCTATATGTTTGCTTTTACACAAACTATAATGTAAGATGAAATTCGAACTATAATAAGTTTTTCTCGTAAAAGAGACTTAATGTTCTCAATTTTAAGTTTTCCGCTGGTCTGACACTCATGAAATAAATGAAAATTAATGATTCTATAAAATCAATTAAAGTTAGCAATTATCTGATTGTTGGCTGAGAATTTCTTAACGAAACATTTTAATAAATTTTATATTGAATGCGTTTCTTTGCCCAACCGTAATTTGTTATTTAGCTCCAGAACCGTCATTTAAAGTCAGAATTATTTGTTTTCGTTATTTTTGTTTTGTTTTTTGTATTACAGAAAATTCGAATATATTTCTTCTATGCTACATGTATTTTTTTCCACATAAACATATAGTATATGATATTTTATATTGAGTTTATTGAAGAAATAAAGAAGACCGCTTAGAATTTGTATGTCCTGTTTCTTCCTCAGTTTTTAAATATAATTTTCATTCTTCAAACTTCTGTGCTTAGATTCCAAATTTCTAAATCCTGTCAAGAAGAAATTTTTATATAAAAACTTTTCACTAAGCTTAATGTGACATTTGATCTTTGCAACATAAACGCCTTTAAAATCAGTCTTCGTAATCTCCAAATAAATCCCATCTAACAATTTTTAAAAATTTTTGTATCATTTTGTAAATAAAGAAGGGTTATTATTCTGATAGCATGTGGTTGTAACTAAAAACTGTTTTAAAATAAACAAATGCTGTTTTTATAAAAAGAACATTTAATAACATTAAGCATTTGGTTTCATATTTTAAACAATTTATATTTATATAATTGCACTATTAATTCAAAATAGAACCAATTCTGAATTTCTCTTGAGTTCTCTTAAGTCCTAAACATATTTGAATTCAAATGAGATAGATAGTAAACATATTATTTCTACTTACACTCTCAGAATATGAATGATTAGAATTAAATTCAGCTTTTATGTAAGAAACAAATCATAAATGTTTCCTTTTCACTAATATAATAAATCAATATTGAATATCAGTTCTGTGAATTTCAAAGATTTAATTTAAATTTCCGAAATGAATTAATTTAGGAAGAATACCTTTTCACTTTAAGACTATGTGCAACGTAATTATTATAATTAGAAGCCATAATCGCATAACTGAGCTTAAGAATTTATAATTCGCTTTTTTTTAATTGTGATCCAAATTTTGAATGAAATAACTCCAGAAATAGTATGGCTCTTTTTTTTTTTTTTTTTTTTTGGCAATTTGTATGAAAGTATAGTTGGCAAAATAATTTATAGTACACTCTAATATTTTTAATTTTTAACTAAATAAAACCGTTTGATGAAAATCGTTTTAAAGCAATATATTTACCATACGTTTTAGATTTAACACCAAAAATTTTGACGAAATTTAATAATACGTTCCTAACCGGAATTGTTAAAAATTTCTTGCAAAAAGAAGTATTTGTGCACTTCCTTAGCAAGATGCATACTGCGTTTATAGTGTTGACAATAGAAAGAATTTTTACATAGTTAGCCGTTAATAATTGCTTATTTCATGTAATGTTTTTAAGTCTGATGTTTTATTTGCATTGCTCCTGAGAAGGGCACTTAAAACTAAAGAGGTATCTCTAAACATGAAAAATCGTCTCATTGAGCTCCTCAATAAATATGGAAATCAGACCGAGAAATTGGAAAACTATTAGATTACCATTTGCAACTATTGCATACATAGTGAGAAAGTGAAAAAATTGGATATATATCGAAAATAAACCCTGACTAGGGCGTCCAAGCAGTATAACAAGGAAAGCAAAAATAAATGTTGTTCAAACAGCTTTAAGAACCTCCTGTGGGTTCTGCTCAAAAAGTGGCTGAAGGTTTTGCATTATTTTCTAATATCATAGTAACACCTCAAACGATAAGAAATATTCACCACATTCAGGTTTACAAGATTGAACCACAAAGAAAAAGCAATTCATAAGTGAAACAAATAGTCGAAAATGCTTAAAATTCGCATTTGCTTACGGAACTAAACCAATCGATTTTTGGAAAACGGCGATTTTGGAAACAATGAGCGAAAATTTCTCAAATCTTCGCCAATATGAGATGGCGCTTCCCAACAGCAGTTATTTCGTGAAGGAAAAGAAACATTTGCAGAGATGTCATGAGTCAGCCAAGGGAATTTTAATCAATCACCTCTTAAAATTGGCAATTAATTGTCGACCATTTTGGTAACTTGGTGAGAAACTTGGGGACTTTCGCGACTAATGGAAAAAACCCTTAGGTGCTGGAATCGAGTATATATATTCACGAGGAAGAAATTTACAACTTTTCCTGAATTTTCTTATGTAACGTCACATCTGGCCGGAATAGGTATGAATATTCCGATAGCCTGAATCTGTCTGTCTTTGAAATCTCTGTTGAGGAGATTGATCGAGATATCGACTGGAAGCTGTCTGCTCATGGAAGTGGAGAGTGTCGGATAAATTTGGGGCGAAGCATCGTGTAACTGCCAGAAATTGTCGAATCCTATCCCGGAAGTGCAAAGTACTACTGATGAGATTTATCCGTGGGGAGAACTGATATGCTGGTGAGTTGAAAGTTGCTGATATAACTGTGACTGTCCTTAAAAGTTCTATTTTATTTCTGTATCTATGTCACTAATTTGTACAAGTCTCATGTTTTCTGTTTGTGCTTGTATTGCTCAAGTTCTGTTTTATGAGTGGAATGCCGGTAATTTGCGAATAAAGTGTCATTTGTCGTTATCCTCCAAGTTGGACTTGATTTCACACCCAGGAATTTTTGTAACAATTGACTGTTTTTTAACATATATTGATGTGTTGCGACATAACTTACTCTGAAATGGTAGTGAAATTTTTCATTTTCAGCAAGATAAAAAACCCTAAGCATACTGCAATGATCTCTAGTACATGATTATTTTACAATGGTCGATGGCGACTAGTAACTCCTCCTCAATATCTAGACCTGAATGTCACAGGTAAAAAAAATATTTAAAAGTAGCTCTCATTCAAGTATGGAATAACGTTGACCCAATCAACCCAAAAATGTTAGTGGAATATATTCTACATCTTGAAGCAGTCATTAAAGCCAAAGGATTACCCATAAAGAATTAATTTTGTATTATTTAACTAACTAAATTTTTCTTAATTACAACACTTTAATGAAGTGTACAAAAACTATTTTATATTATATTTTTGTATATTTATTTGTAAAATATAAGACAAATGATTATTTTTATTATATTTTTGCTTTTATGCTATTATAATACATTATATTAATATATTATACTGTTATTTACTTAAATCTTCTTTTTTATTTTATAATAATTTAAGAAAATGAATTAATCAAATAATTATTTTGCCACCTGTATATTACGAATTTCTTCAACTATTAAAGGCTTGATACCGGTACACGATTTTGTAATAAATAATCCAATAATTTTTGTTTTTTCATTTGATTCATCCGAAGGAAAAATTCTAATACAAAAGCATAGCTGATTATATTTTACATGATTAATGTGAACGTCTGGGGTAGAAATCTGAGGGAATAAAAACTTGTTATCTACATGTATCATAAATAGCTTTTCAAAGGAATTGAGCTTGTAAGCATGTACTGCTACTGTAGATAAGCTAATTCATGATAAATTTTCTTCGATGATTTATCATTAGTCTGTGAAATAACTTTTTGCCTCTGAATCTGTCAATAGAAATGATTTCATCTTCTCAGTATGCTTTATACATAAATGCGTTAGCTTATTTGTAGTTTCTTATAATTAAAATCTTATTTATTTTTTTTGATAAAAATACATTTCAAATATTATCTTAGTACTCAAAATTTTCGAAATATATTCGAGGCTATATAGCAATGAATTTGAACACAATATTAACTCATTGGTAACATCCATTAAATTATTTTTATGTAATCAAATTTAGTTGATTGTATCGTTAAACTATATAGTACATAGTATAAACTTGGTTAATTCAAGCAATAACAATACATAATAATAAAAAAGTAGTTTGGAATAAATTCAAATAATAGTACAGTATTTTATCGCATCAGTATTTGATTGATGCTAACTGATTGATTAATTGTTTTGTTAACGTCGCAATTCTAAGCCAGACGAAGGCTACTGGTGATGCGTCTCGTAATTTTAAGCCTCTGTTAAGTGATGAGAACGACACCTGAGTTGGCAATCCACCTTCCAAACTTCACATCATCCGTACGACAGGACTTTCAGTCTTGACAGATTTGACGTGCATCAGAACGGCTACATGACGGGTGTTTAGTGACATTGATCGAGACTTTAATGGATGTCAGATTGTTTTTCAATCACTGTTTTGCATAACACTGTTACAAATAACTGAATAGTTCAGCTGTTTCTTGGATTAACAACACAGTATCTAGGATTTGAATAACAAATTCTATGAGAATGAAAAGAGATACCTTAAAGGTAAACCTCTCCTTGAGGTAACAAAAAAGTCTGTTAAACAGAAAAAAAAAATGTGAAATCACAAATAGATCTATAAACTAATTATTGAAGTCCAAATCTAGACTCGACGCATATATATTTAAATTCAGCGTAAACTGTTATAAAAAGAAGAGCAAAAATATCTTCTGCTCATGGCCATAAACTCAACTTATCTTATACCTCCTCTTTAATCATTCTCTATTGTACCTAAGAAAAGTATTATACACATCAAAATCATTTAGAAAAAGTTGTTCTATTTTTGTTAGCTCATTTTCATAAACCAGTTTCGAGAAATAAATAAGTTTGCTGGGAAAAGAGGATTCGTTGATTGCTTATTAACGTTGCACTTAAAAGAAACACTAGCGCTATTGGCGACGAACCTCGTACTTTTGAACTAGGGTCAAGTGACGCGAGCCATCTCCCTCTCCAAAATTTAACACCATCCCAACGTAAGGACTTTGAACCTCTACATATTTAATATGCATCAGACAAGCTACTCAACTGATCAACAGAATTCAAACCCACGACTAGACAGAATCCGTGACCATCTTGAACTTGCGACCATGACCACTCGGCTACCGCAATCTCTTGAAAAAGGAAAATTTTATCATAGAAAAAAAATAAAATCATAAAATGAAGCGATAAAAATAGGAATGCTCATTTGAACTAATTCTCGAACTTTTTAAAATCATGCATTCTATTCAAACTGTATATCCTTCAAAACAGCACACTCATCAATTTCTCGAAATTTAGTTTTTTTTTTTTTTTTTTTTTTTTTTATTTCAGAAAATTAGAACGGGATTTTAAAAAAATTGACTAGAGATAACTATATTTTGAAAACATTTCTGCAATGCGTACATTCAAAAACTCGATTGTTATTAATACCAAAAATGTGTTGGAAAAATTTACGCAATAATATTTTCGCTGAAGTGTTATATTTTCAAGTAACAGAACAAACCTACTTCCTCGTAGACAGGTAGCAAAAATAATTATGGAGGATAGTCTTTGTTACGACTACCGCAGACTTAATGTCAAATACTTTTTATACAGGGTGTTTTATATATGATACACGATATTTAGCAATCTATAAATTTATGTATGCAAGCTTTAGCTTTATTCTCTTCACACACAAAATTATTTAAACACAAAATTTATCAAATTACTTCTGATTATTATGATAAACGATAAACTTCATTGTATGATTAATCGCTTTTTTATTCAAGAGTTTTCGTTTTTCTTTTATTTCCAATACAGTAACTTCTGACAATTACCCCATCCCCTCCTACTTAATGCATAATCTAAATTTTCCCTTCCCTCCTGAAAATACATCTATATCCATACGTTTTGTTTATATATTCGGTTCTGTATTTATTCATCGTGAATTACTTATTAAATAGAATTTTTTTTCTATTTAAAAAGGCAAGTTTCGAGAATTTATGACAATAGTTTCAAAAATAAATTTTTTCCGCACAATATCTATTATATCTATCCTAAATTAAAAATAGTTTTCAGTTGTAGAAAGTTGGCATAATTTTTGGATTTTATAGTATATATTTTAAATAATGAAACGCTTGCACACTAACTGGTTCAACTGTGTTAATTGAAATGAAAAGCTGAATGTTCTGATTTATGATTATTCTTCGAAAAACAGTGTTTAAAAAAGTCACAATGCGTAATAAATGTCGACTGGGAAGGTAAAATAATAATTACATCAAACAACCCGTCATAGATTGCCTATCTTATTAGTCAGATATCTAATACATGGATAAGATATCTAAAATTCTGTTTGATGAATTTCCTCATTTCAGATAGTTGAAATGAATTGAAAACATTCGAATAAGCCCCCTGTTTTCAAATGTTAACTGCTAATATTTTATTAATTTAGGTTTTCATTTTATCAATATGTTTGATTTTAATTCATTATGTGCATTGTGTACAGATGAATATATTTTACTATAATTAAATAAGAATTCATACTCATAACATGGTATGTTGTATATAAAATTTATCATATTCTTTTAATATTTTGTAGTTTAGTTTTCATGCAACACCTTTCTTGTTTTATACCCTTTAGGTATGTAGCAAATGTTAAAATTGATTAATAATTTTTTTAAATAAAGAAATACTTTGTAGCCTTAATCGTCTTTTTATTTGCCGAGTATTAAAAATAAATTAGTAATTAAAATATATAAAATATCTTACGCTCAAAATGTATTCATTTAACAACTAATATTTTAATTTCTTATGTAAATCTATTTAAGTATTATCATTTACAGATGTTTTTTTTTGTGTTGATATAAAATATTATTTATAAAATTTAGACAAAATTTCAATAGAAATTTTCAAATTTTGATTTCTAATTCATTGAACATTTTTTGTGATAATAAGGGTGCCAGTTCGCTTGTTGCCTTCATTATCTGACTGTAACTCAAAATTACAACGCGTATTGACTAGAATAATACAACTTTGTGTCGGGCAAAAATACAGTAGGAAACGTTCATTTCTGTTATACAACTGAAAATGAATTACTCATCTCTAAATAATTCATGCGTATTATAAATTTATTCAAAATTTTAAAGCTAAAGTATTTTTAATAAAGGAAAATTGAAATAAAAGCTGTGAATAAACTCTGAGAATTCTGAAAGTATTTCCCATTTTAAAGTCTAGACTTGAAAATCTTTTTTTACTGCCCCAGTAAACCAAATTCATATTCAAACACGTTCTCATCATTCTTTGAAAAGTTTTTGTACGTGTCCTCTCAAAACTTTTTTTTTTTTTCGTTTTCCTTTCTGTTTCCAACAATGAAGAAATGAGGAAGATGAAAAAAATAAGTTACTGTAAGACCTCGAAC
>BMAW01017409.1:252412-324291 GCA_019974015.1 Nephila pilipes
CACAATAAAAGTATTCTTACGCATCAAGTGATTACTTTATCTTTCATGTATCAGAAAAAATAAAGTAATTCCCACTTATCTTGGAAGTACCGATGTTCCTCAACTATTTTTCGATTAGTTTTTACCCTCATCTGGTTTAAATAAAGCCATACTGAATGTAAGATGCATTCATTTAAAATAGATGAGTAAGCGGTAACACAAAATAATGTAAAAAAAAGTTACAAAATCAATATTTTTTTTTCTTGAACATTAACTTACTAAACGTAACTAACTGCCCAAAATAGTAAATTAATTTTTCTTGTTCTCTGAAAACAAAATATTTAATATTAGGCACTCCAAGAGAGACGGTAGAAGACTAACAGTGAGGCCTATATTATTCTACTGTCGGCTATTAAAATGCCCCATACTACTGGGCAGAGAGATGATGTGCCGATTCGACAAAATTACTTATACATAGTGCCCTAGCGAATATTGTGGTTCTTTACACCAATAATCATGCGTACTCGTAATTAGAAATTTCAAAAATTAAACAATAATGTTTCAGTTTAATTTTACGGGCAGTTATTCTGATATGGCCGCAAAAATATTCGATATGGGCTGCAATTGGTCCCTAGTGCCGAGTTTGACTTTCTTGGTCTAGAACAAAGTAAAATTTTGCAAATTTTAAAAGGTTTCAGAATAAATAAAACTGTAATTGGATTAAAATCTTTATATGTGTGATTTTAACTGCATATTAAACAGATTAATTATCAGTAACTTAATAATAATGACTTAATTTTTAATAGCTCTAATATTTAGAAATTCAGTCCTTATAAAACATCATATATGGTGTACATTTCAACAGAAAACGATTTATTTAGTTATAAATACTATTTAATTTACTATGTATTATTTTTTTTCTTCTTATAAATCATCAATTCATCCCAAATTTCAAAATTTACTGAATCACTTCAAATTATTAATGTGTGTGTTTTACATTTTCGTGAGATTGGTGATGATAACTTTTACAATTTTTTCCACTTTCTCTTTGATTAATATTTTAAATATTTAATACCTGGAGCAAATTAGCATCATTTCCTGTAATCAAAATTAAAATTATGTCTTTATTTTATTTCTGTGTATAAGTTCAACAACATTTTTCCTTTTTGGCATGTAACTTGTTTTATTCTTCTTTTCTATCTTAGTTGTAGAATTGGAAAAGTAAGCGATCTGGACCAGTCTCTATGATTTTTTTTTCCTTTTACCTTTATCATATGCATACTGTTTATAAAAAAAAGCTATTATGTGTTTCTCAACCTCAAACTAAAGCTATAGTTAAACGTGCTCTTTTTACCCTGTTCATCAGTCCGTGAAATGCACTCTTTTTCTTTCTTTCATAGACCCCCGCTGTCTTTTGTGATTAAAACTGTCACTTTTGTGCTGTTAGCCGCATTCTTTTTTAATTGCTTTTTCATTTCCTGTTCTTTCTTTTGATATTCTAACCCGTCAGTTTGTTTAACTCGGATTTCTGAAGAAAGCCTTTGTATGTGTTAAATAACTTACCCAGATTGAAATATTAGCTATTCCAGCATTACTTTAATATTATTTATACAAAAAAAAAAAAAAAAAAAAAGAACACATGGGGAGACAAAAAATGTGCATTCTGTCAAACTGATTTAATTGCAAAAAGAAATTGCTTGGTAACTATATCATTTAGCATTTACAAAGTAACAGAACGTTTTGTAAAAACATTCTGTTACTCTGCATGTGTGTGTGTTTTGAGTACAGAATAGTACTATTTTTGGCCTTTGATAATAAATAAACAATTTATTATCAAAGGCCACTTATAGAAAATATTGCAGCACGGCTCTTAAGAAATTATTCTTTTATTGGAGTTAAATATATTAATAATCTCATATATTATGTAAATAACCTATTTTAAGGCAGTAAGCAATATTATTGTTGTAATTCATTCTCAACTTTGCTTCTTCAAAGATAAACTACTTAGAGCTTTTGTGCAATCATGAATAATAATACAAAGCGGAAACTTGTAGATTTGTTTGATGTGCGAGACATTATATATTTTTTCTTTGCTCTAATGTATGCATTGAAGTAAAGAAATAGATACACTGCAAAGCAAAATAGAAATTTTTAACTTGAAATTCTCAAACATGTTATTAAATCTTGTATTTTATCCTCTGTATTGTTATTATGTAGTGCTTCGCCGTATTTAAACAAATGAAGAGCAATTGAACATATTATCTTTAATTGTAATAAAGTGTCTATCATTACTATTAATTTTATAAATATAAATGTTAATATATACATAATTAATCGCAGTTTCTTTATAACCGAAGAACTTGAATATTAGAAATTTTTTTTATACATTTTCCTACTCTTTATGTTGATCAAACATTTTAAAATCTTATTACTCGAGCCAAGTTACAATCAAATTATGTAGAATTAAAATTTGTAATAAAAATTCCTTTTTAAAACTAATCTTTATTACAAAATGGGCTTAGATACATTTTACCTATTTTGAAAAATCCACCCTTAGAAAAATAGAAATGGGGAATCCAGAGAAAAGCTCTAAAACTCAACACTGACCTGATCCAAAATAATGGCTTAAATTTAAACCTGAATTATTATTAATGTCAACTGCGCGAAATTAAAAATTTGAGACTCGAAATGATCAAAGTTGTTATCGTCTAGATTTTGAGCAAACGCATGTAGAAACAGGTTATGATTTAAAACTTAACACAAATGTTTCTTCGTTAAATTTGAAATTAATTATTTTTATTACTTAGAAATTTGCAGCTTCAAAAACTGGAGATTGTGTCGAAGGTTTTAAAATTCTTTGGGGACCCTAATAAAATCCTACAATTTTATAAAAGTATATTTTTATAAAAAAAAAAAATGGGAAAATTAGAGTCATTAAAATATTTAGATACATCAGGTGAAATTTCATTATGTTCAAAGTTGTGACTTATAAGCATGATTTTATTAAATGAATCACATAAAGTTTTTCTTTTTTATAAAAATGGAATGTATCGTGAACGATTTGGATTCGCTAGATTAAATTTCAAAATTGAGTGAGAATTATTTTGATAAATGACAAACCCAAGAAATGATGTACTATACATTTCCAAATCATATTCCTACGATATTTAAAAATGTTTATTTTAATTTTAATAGGTTTATGTTTTTATAATGAAATAGAAATAAAATAATGGAATGAAATATTGAAAACTTAATTCATTTTTCTGCTTTTTTTAATCCTTTTCATTATTGAAACCTCAAACATTTATAAAATTTAATACCTTGTACTGCATAATATAATATAGAAAATAAAGGAAGCATAAACTTTTTGTTAATTACATCGTTGAAAATTCCAAAAAAGTTCTTGCTTTTACTTAATGTAAATTTCACGGAGACATTTTTACTTTCTAGGTTATTTTAAAGAATATACATCTATAATTATTGTTCATTATCCTCATACTCTGCAATTTTAAGGTATCTGAGTGCGCTTGAAGCAATTGTTTTTATAAAAGATATGCACAAAAAATTTTCATTATATTTTTATGATGGTTATAATTTAAAATTCTTTTAGAAGGGCGCAAATACTGCATTTATTAAACTAAGTTTATTAACTTAAGGAATTTACAGAGAAATTTGCTGAAATTTGACCCAAACGCGAAACATTCCATACAAAGTTATGCTGCATTAATCTGAATTTAATTTTTGACACAGGTTAACACAGAAGGATAATATCTAAGAAATATATTTGAACGTAAAAAAGTTCTAGTTCATCGTGATAATTTCAGTAAGTTTTTATCAAATTTACCTATATCATCGTACAAAAACACTAAAATTAAAAAGCATCAGTTTTTAATTTATATCATTAAATTATAGGCTTAACAAATTGTGGAAATAATGTATAGCTCAAATTTTACACGGCCGAAACATTTCGTAAAATCATGTTTTGAGTCAGCAATATTTTTTTAAAAAAGTTGCGTTTTCCAGAAAAAGTATTTAAATCGGTATTTCCTGATTGGTTAACTGCTGTAACGTAATTTTGAAATCGTTATAATTTTGTTTCAAGTTATCCTAGACTAAAAACAAAAATCGTTTCGAATAGTTATTAAGAAAAAGCTGGGTTGTTTTAAAACGATATAATGACACAAAATTGTAAATTTTGACCGCAAGCCATGTTTTAAATGTAGTCTATCACCTTAAGAGAAACAATCAATGAGATTTAGTTAATAATATATGTATTTTTTGTGGTGTCTTATATTTAGAAAAAATTGGTAAAAAGATTTTCGTGTAATTCTAATCCGATTGGAGAATAAAAATTAAATACATTTTATTTAAGAAAACTGGCTTACATTTAAGTAAATCTTGTATGCGAAAGATTATATATAAATTATCAGTAACTATGTATAATGAGAACTTGAATGTAGTTTTTTTTAGGATAGCACATCAAAGCACAGATATTGATTGCTTTTTCAAAATCCTTCATTATTTTTTACTTAACGCTCGTTTTATTGGAAATTAATAATGCTAATTTATATCATCAATGATTTTGAAAACTGACTGAAATGATTTACTGTAACATTATCTCCCCTTTCACTTATATTGTATTCATTCCACAAACCTATTTATGATTACATGAGTAACACAGTATTTTAATCGCAAATGTTCAAGGAGGTTGGCTAGCATTTGTTGTTTTAACATCATCCCCACACGAATTCGAATAAAAGTTTATTTTATGCACAGGTGCGTTCACACACAACACGTGGCTTACAGATAAGCTAGCCGCATCGTTATAATTCTGTTTAACAGTCTACACTTAACGGTTTCTGGATTTGAATATGCTAATATAGGACGAGAACACATGGCTTTGTGGTTTAAAATTTGGTTTTATTCCCCAAGTCATGTAACTAGAATTCGAATTGATAGTTTCTCTTTGATTGATACCATGTATATGTAAATAATGTCTACAGAATTAAAGTGCCGTATAAATTGAGCATTTAAAGAATGTTATTTAATTTTACAGAAATTGTAGCAGTCCCAAAATACATAGAAGAGGGAATGATAAATCACTGAATTATTTCGGAATAGCTTGGTAAAATAATGATTTTTTTTTTTTAAATTTGAAGCATCTATTTTTGATACTGATTTAGTGTTGATCATGTTAATTGTCGACATTTATTTCTACGATTAAAATTTAATTAATATCACTTAAGTGACAAAAAGAAAACATTTTTTTATAATTTCTGTAGAGGGGAATATTATATTAGTAACTCATGCTGGGAATGAAAGCAAATAATGAAATTTGCAGCTACAATGTTTTAAGAAAAACATTTTATTTTCGAAAGCGCATAATTAAGCAAATTTGCTTAATCACACACGTTTTAAAATTACATTAAACTCCTACAACATATCTTAACATTCTCATGTATTGTATTTCTTTTTAAGTAAAGAATGCACTTTGTTTACATTTAAGTATTAAAATAATTACAATGTACTCATATTTTATCAGAAATGAGCTGACATCTATTTATACTCTATGACAAAAAAAAAAAAAAAAAAGGCGCACCAAGAAGGAGTTGCCCGATTGTAATGAAATTTCGTACTCAAAGACATTTGGACCGAACATTCACGTGGTTAAAATTTGGTGTCCAATGAATGAATAATGGGAGCTACAGTGCATCGAAACTGCGCACTCAGCAGGTGTATATAAGAAGCGATTCTCAATCTGATGGTCAAATTTTCTGATGCATTGCGATTTAGGATACTTTTCAACGATCGAAAAAAATGCCTCACCGCAAGATTCGAGCTAATTACGAGCAACTGTCAGAGTTCTAAAAAGGTCGTATCATTGGATTGAAAGAGGCAGGTTGAGCAAATAGCTCGTCATATGGCTCAAAGAAATGCGGGGATTAGAAGATGCTGGCAAGAATGGGTGGACAATGACAGATTTCAGCGTTATGATGGTATCGATCGACCTAGAGCCACAGGAGATCGGGAGGACAGAGTTATTGTCAGATCAGCTGTCACTCCACCTGATTCATCGTTATCAACCATCAGACGTGCGACCCACACACGAATGTCCACCATGACCATTCACAGACGGCTGATAGAGCGAATCCTATGTTCGTACAGACCTCTACGCCATCTAACACTCACGCCTGCACACTGTCGAGCCAGATTACAGTGGTGCTTGGCTCTATCAGGTTGGAATGGTGCTGAATGGGGAGGTACAGTGTTTAACGACGAATCCCGCTTCAGAATGTGTCTTGACGATCATCGAAGACGTGTCTGGAGACGCCCAGGGCAATCCTGCTTTCACTATTACACTCCACACATGCCCTCAACCAGGAGTTAGGGTCTGGGGTGCCATTTCCCTTGATAGCTGGACCCCTTTGGTCGTCGTTAGATTCACACTTACATCACAGCGGTACGTCGACGACATTCTGAGACTTGTTTTGCTACCATTCCTTTTGCAGTACCCTGGCCTTATTTTTCAGCAAAATAATGTCAAACCACATACGGCCCGCTTTGTTATGAACTGCCTGGTAGCTTGTCAAACACTTCCTTGGCCAGCCAAATCTCTTTCCAAATGAGCATGTCTGGCATATGATGGGAGGGCTACTGCATCAAACTGGGAATGTTGATGACCTAGCCCGACAATTGGAGCAAATTTGGCAAGAAGTACCGCAGGAGACCATCAGGGAGCTTTATCACTCTATGCCACGTGGTGTGGCAGCTTGCATCCAGGTTAGAGGTGGGTTAACACCTTATTGAGCTCGTTACTTTGTAACTATGTAACTCTGAAATAAATCATTCAATTTTTCTAAAATTTTAATCATTTTTTATTCTGAACATAAATTTTCCTATTCGCTAATTTTTATCTCCATCGGATAACTCCTTCTTGGTGCGTCGTTTTATTATTATTATTATTACAGAGTGTATTTATGGTTAAGAGTGGATGATAAATTACTTGCATACCTATATAATAGAACTTCCTGCTAGGGACATCTCTGTTTAATGGACAATTCTGATGATTTTGGTTCTCTTAAATAGGGATCTTAATGTATTTATATCTTATTAAGGGACATTATAAAAAGTTTCAAAATAAAACAGAGGTAAAAAAAAAAGTAAATAAAGGGGAAATACTCTTTGTTAGTAATCTTTCGAGATTTCGAAGGCAAATTTGTGCTCAGTGAAAGATAGTTTGTGATAAGAGAACAATAAAATGAAAAGTTAATCCTACTCTTTTGAAAACTTCTTTCAGTGAGAAAGAGGTGAACAATACTGCGAAAAAGCAAGTTATAATGTAGTCAAAAGGGTATTTTCAGTTTGTGCTGCAGTTTTCAGTAGGAGGTAGAAAACAGTTTTAGCAAGTTATAAAACAATCTAAGACAGAGACCAATGGAATACAGGCTTTGAAATTCCAGTTTCAAGCGCCCTCAGTGAAATTACTACTAATGAAAATGAATTAACTGAACTCGCAAAATCAGTGGTAGTACTTAAATGCAAGAATACTTAGAAATCGAGAAAAATTGTGCACTGAAGACGCCAATTATGACATTTTTTTTTTATTTCTATTGCAGTTGATGTTGTGACCTTTAACAAAAATAGCTTTAAAAGCAGTGAGGAAGACGAAGAAGAGCAGGATAAAAATGTGACGTAAAAATTATGCAAATGCCTTAAAATACACTTCCAAATTTTTTTTTTAAAAAAATCATATTAATTCTTGGAAACATTGAAGAATTTAATGTCATCATTGGCTTTAAAATTCCACATAAAAAAAGGCTTTCAATGTGCATATTTACAAGCAAACCAGGGTTACGTATTATTTTCAATAAATTTCTGCATATACAAAAGTCTATTGTTCTTTTCGTATAGTCATACAATGATTAAACTTTTCATTTTTCATTAACTTCAAATTCAGATAAATACTTGGGATTATGTTCCTCTTATTTATGTATCATTTATTTAAAATTTGATACAACCTTAATTTCTAATTAAATTATATTCTTAGGGTGTACTCTCTGAAGAAGGGACACCTGTATTTAACGGACATTATGTCTGGTCCGGTGTATGTCTCATATTTGGAGATAATACTGCATTTTTTTAAAATACGACAATTATAAGTACGATATTTTTAATCAAATATTTACAAATTTTTAAATTAAAAAAGTTTTTTGTGGAGAAAACGACTTAAACTTAATATATTTTTCAATTTTAATAGATTTGTTATAAATTCTTCCTTTTTTTAAACAATTACAACACAAAACAGTTTCATCTATATCCATTATATTTTATGACGGAAACAAATTCTATTCGTATTTTCTAGTCAGCAAGATACACGCAGTTGGCATTGCAAAAAAATTCGAACAATTTCGAGCGAAACAATTCATTTGATTATCAAAACAATCGCCAAAGCTTACCGATTGTGTCATTTGTTTTTTTAAAAATATAATATTTCAAGGCCGGAGAGTAAATGCAAAACTTTTCCTATAGTCTTAAAGCTTTAATATCAGCACGTGCTTTCACAGTTGGCGATCCTTTCAAGCAGTTGGTTACAAAAGCTGTTAATATTGGTAATCTAAAAGGTTGTTCGCTTGGCTGGTTCCCTAACACTCAAGGCCGAGGGGCGGTCTGTAGATACAAAGAAAAACGTTTAAAGCTTTTGTGTTCCCGGGGATGCATAGAGTAGTTTGCGCAGACATTTTAGAGAGCCATCTCCGTCGGTTTCATTGTTTTCATTTGGAACGGGTTTCCGCTCTTCATCTTTTTTTCGCGTATTTTTTTCACTCTACATGTGTTTTACGGTGAATGATTTTGATAATAGTTGCCTTGTTCCATGAATGAGATGTGTGCAAGGATTTCTTTTTATGTCTTATCACATTTTTAAATAAAAATTTTCTAGTAGTCAATACTTCATGCATAATAATATATTGTCACAAATAGGAGAAGATTGCAAAGTGAAATGTGAGGGAAATTTTCAGATTCAAAAATTATAAAATTAAAAACAAGTACAAAATTTTGTTGAACATTATTACAGACATGTTTGTGTGCAAAAAAAGTTCTCAAACTTGCTTACATTCACGTGAAAATTTCAACGAAGAAATCTGCCAGTACTACTTTTAGGCGCCTATTCCTTTTCGAACTCAATATATATTTACAATACCATATAAAATATTTTTAAATTCGAAAAAGGGCTCAAATTTTAATTAAACAAGACACATTATGGAATTATTTTACGCGCTAAAATAAGCTATACTAAGGATACAAGTATGTTCTATAAATAGTATGCTAATTACCATATTTCGTAAATACAGTTAAATATGAACATTTCTTTGGATGAGGATGGTATTGAATGTCTTTGTCTTGACATTAACTTTAGTCTTTTTAAGTTGAAGCGTACTTTTGAGAACATTGTTACTGCAGACTTAAATAAGTGTGTAATTTAATACTATCGTAAATTCTGGCAGAATTCTTGGGACAAGGGAGGGGTCTTCCTGATTAATTTCTAGATAAGTGTTCAGAAGTCACGCCACACAAACCCACACTAAGAACTCAAACGTTATTTTATTTTATCAAACATATTTGCAGCTCTTAACTTGAAAGGAGTAACAGGAGTAAGCTTCTACTTGAGAGAAATGGAATGTAATATGATACAAGTATAAAAAAGTGGAATAAGATTTAAATTGCTGTTTCCATCAAATAGAAACCTAAATCTAGACTCGGCGTATCATTATTAACGTCAGCGATCCCACAAATGAATTGCAATACTTCCTACTCTAGTGTCTTCTCAATGCTAATATCTCTCTATAATCCAAATTTGTCATCTAATCTCCCGACATATTTAGAGAGGAAGATTATAAAAGAGAAACAGAAGATGCAATGCAACTTAATTCTTGCGTATTTGCATAAACTTAAGAAAATAAACGTGGACTCGCTGGAAAATGTTTAATCATTAGAACAATATAAAATCATGCAGAACTATGAGATCAAAATAACAGAGAGTCTAGCAAGTTATATCTAGAAGAACGGACACATTTTATCTCATCAAATATATATTGGAATTGTTTTCAGACATGAATGCGAAAGAATATAACCTTCTAATATTAAAAATACCATCTTAAAGTAAATATTAATGCATGTGTGGGTGGTTCAAAAAATACCTGTGTTAGCAATTGGAAATGAGATTGGGATAATTCCTAGTAAAATTACTAAACAGTAATCCTTTTTCTTTGAGGTCTATGAATATAATGCTCTTCGCATCCCAAAAATAGTCGCCAGCCAATGGAAGCATCTTTACTTTCTTTGGAGAAAAAGCACTGGAAGGAACTGATTGGTTGATTGTTGGTTGTTTTTCGGTGTATAGTGATGAATTCAGATCTCATCGATGGCGATAATTCAACGCAGAAGCATTCAAATTTTGATTTGGCAGCCATTTACTGCCAAATAAAAACTAACCCATAAATCAGTGTCTCGTTTATTTTGATACCGTTTAATATACAATGTTAACATCAACTTGCCTTTGCAACGTCATTTGTCTACAAACATAGGTACGTACATACTTACGTGTATCACTTGTTTATGCAAAGTTTTATTCCTGTAAACACGCATATTTTATTTATTTTTTTTGGAAAAATTTAATATTGTAAAATTTTTTGCACGTTTCGTATGATATTTATACTAATTTAGTGAAAATGAAGGCTTTCAAACCCCCTTAGTTTCAGTTCAACACCTTCCTCTCAAAATGCTTTTTCACCATTATGTATTTCCTAAAGAGCGATACTATCCACTTAAAGAGCCCACAGCTTTTAAACGAAAACCTATTGGTATACGTATTTTTAGAAATAAGCTTCTGATTTTTTTGTACTTGTAAAACTCTGATAAAATTTTTATCCTCAAAAACGCAACTCATCTTAAAATAATTATCTTGAAAATAGAATGTCTACTGTATAAAGTCATTAAGAATAACAGGTCAATTGAAAAGTCCCCGGCCTACCATAGTAAAACACAATTTTTTGGCAAAATTAGTTTTTTTTATTCAACATAATTCCCTTCAAGGGTGATACATATAATTATAGCGACCTTCCAACTTTTCGATACCATTTTTGTAGTACGATTTGTCTTTTGCTTCAAAATAGGTCTCAGTTTCGGCGATCACCTCTTCATTCGACGAAAATTTCTTCCCAGCGAGCATTCTTTTGAGATCTGAGAACAGGAAATAGTCGCTGGAGGCCAGATCGGGAGAATACGGTGGATGAGGAAGCAATTCGAAGCCCAATTCATGGATTTTTGCCATCGTTTTCACTGACTTGTGACTTTGTCTTGGTGAAACAGCACTTTCTTTTTCTTCAAATGCGGCCGTTTTTTGGCGATTTCGTCCTTCAAATGGCCCAATAACGCTATGTAATAGTCACTGTTGATGGTCCTTTCTTTTCGAAAGTAGTCAATGAAAATTATTCCATGCGCATCCCAAAATACAGACGCCATAACCTTGCCAGCCGACTGTTGCGTTTTCCCACGCTTTGGAGCGGGTTCATCGTGTGCAGTCCACTCGGATGACTGTCGATTGCACTTCGGAGTGAAAGGATGGAGCCATGTTTCATTCATTGTCACATATCGACGCAAAAACTCGGGTTTATTACGCTTGATCATCTTCAAACACTGCTCCGAATCATCAACTCGTCATTTTTTTCGGTCAAAAGTGAGCTCGCGCGGCACCACTTTGCACAGAGCTTTCTCATACCCAAATATTCGTGAATGATATGATGTACACGTTCAGTTGATATCTTTAGAGTGTCTGCTATTTCATTCAATTTCAATTTACGGTCATTCAAAATCATTTTGTGGATTTTTTTAATGTTTTCGTCGGTAACAACCTCTTTTGGGCGTTCACCGTCTTCGGTGCTCATTTCACCACGTCTAAACTTAGCATACCAATCCTTGATGGTTGATTTTCCTGGGGCAGTGTCCGGAAACTCGGCATCAAGCCAAGTTTTTGCTTCAACTGTATTTTTTGCCTTCAAAAAGCAATATTTTATCAACACGCGAAATTCCTTTTTATCCATTTTTTTCACAGTAACAAAAGTTGCTTCACTCAAAATGCTATAATTCACAAACTAATGATCCTACAGCTATCAAATTTATACACGCATCTTTTGAGGGTAAGGGCTAACTAAAAAACATATGGATTTAATTCCATTAGCGCCATCTATGTGTCAGGAGGACGACTTTTCAATTGATCTGTTATATCATAAACCCCAAGAGAACAGTTTCCTCTGTCAGCATTTAACTGTAAAATTTCAAATTATGCACATCATTATTGTTAGTTAGATTCATTGAATTCTTTTTTATTGGTTAATTCCTAAACATTAACTATTCGGGTCTGGAGACGAAAAACAGTTACATTCTATTTTTATTTAGTTTCGTAGATTTTTTTATATTTGTAATTAAAATTATAGTGCACCCCCTCATTGTCTTATATATTAAAATATTTCAATTATAAAAAAAATTTGCGAATTTTTTCTTTTGTATTGCTTAAAGTAAATCTAAAAGTAAATAGAAAAACAAAAATATAGGTAAATGAAGATAAGTTTTGTATTTATTATTATACTTATTCTTTCTTTCTCTCTCTCTCTCTCCCTCTCTCTCTCTCTCTCTCTCTCTCTCTCTCTCTATATATATATATATATATATATATATATATATATATATATATATAAACTGACTGACATGTTTTCCCCAGGAATTTGCTAGCTACTTTTTGTGCATATTTATTATGAAATTCACATGGAATCGAACATAATCAAATTAATAATTTAAATATTTGCAGCGAATTTCCTGTAAAATAAATAAATTAAACAAATTACGTGACTTTCATTAGATGCCAATATTTTTCTGCTTATTTTACATTCAACAGAGGGATAAAGATGTTTTTCTCGGACATGTTTTTTCCCTGAATTAATTTATTAAACGAATTTTCGCATGTTCAATGAATTAATTACGCAAAAGCATATGACAACTTTTGAAAAAAAAATACTTGCTCTGATCTTTCCAAATTCGAAAGAATAAGATTTAATTCGATATTCAAATGCAGATATTCCCTTTATTAAGAAAAAAAAAAGATAATTTGCAAATAAATGTATTTTAATGATTAGAAATATTGATGTTGTTGGTTAGATAAATTCAACAAATTTCCTCTTGTTTTTGTGTTTTAAAGGATAAAATGAATGAAAAGGACAGTTATAAAAATAAAGCATTTTTTTTCCTTCTAAATTTTGCGAATGTTGTTTTTTGGTGATGAGCAAAGTGTTGAACATCTGATTCATTTTTGCTCAAAGTTAAATAAAGAAATCATTTGAAAGGGAAACAGCATGCTCTCAAAATCAACTGCCCTTCACAATTTTCCAACTTGTTTCCAGTAAAGTTGAATTCGATTTATTTTTTAACGTTACTAATTTGTTTTTGTTACTCAATCGTTTTCATTTTATAATTTGTTCCATCATTCATTTTTTTTTCCTTTGCTAAATTTTTCTTACAGCTTTTGCTTCGTAATTTGTCTTTTTTTACTTTATTTTATGTCTGTTTTACTTCTGTAAGTACCGTGTGATACTTGTGGCAGCGGTAGTCTAGTGGTCATGGTCACGGACTCGTGGCCGGCGTTATTTGTTGAGTCATGGGTTTGAGCCTAGATGCCATTTAAGACCCGCCATGTAGACTGATGCACTTTAAATCTCTCGAGGCCCAAAGTACTCCCGAAGGCGTGGAAGTTTGAAGAGGAAGGAGCCAGTTCAGATGTCGTCCTCGTCACTTGACCGATACTTAAAATTACGAAGTCCATCGCCAATGGTCCTCGTGTGGCTAAGAAAACCACTTACTCACTCACCGGATGACCCATGTAGTGACCGGGAATGACAGAATAGTCTCACTGTAGCTCATGCTTGTCGTAAGAGGCGACTAAAATGGAAACCCAGCGTGTGGGGGTATAGCCGGGCACCCTGCCCCTGGGAATTATATCAGGGGACCTCAGGGACTTGCATTCTTTAGGTAAGTTCGGGCATCATGACCCCGAGGCACCCTAGTGACCTTTTTTTCTTTCCCGTGGGGTTTACTGTCTTTGGTAAACACGGGTTACGTTCTCCCGGGATACGCTAGCGATCCTTCTCTGTTTTCGACTCTCCTTCTTATCAACCAGTTTTTGTCTTTTCTTCCATTTTTTTCACGTCTAGACCACAGTTAAATCCTTTTTGGAGTAACATAGCCATATCTGGCTCTTGCGCCAATTAACTTTACCTTCTCACTTGACACTTTTTGTCGACTAATCTATTTTCATAGTTTTAACGTCTAGATCAGATTTACCTGGTTTGGCGCAGTATGGCCACATCTGGCTCTTGCGCCAATGGACTTCACTATCACTCACTCACTCACCGGGTGACACTTGTGGTGCATTGGAATTATTATATTTAATTTCTATATAAAAAAAATCCACTTAAAAAACTCGCCATCAAATTATTATCTTGAAAATAATTTGAATTGCGTTTTTTTTTTTTATATAAAAAGCGCTTTATTATTAAGACTAGAAGTTTATGTGTTAAAAATTACTAGAGAATATTCGTAACACAGTACATATGAGGAAATATAAATCAAAAATTTAATTTATAACGAAAGAAAATTTTTTATTCCATTTTGTTTAAAATGAAATACTTAAGATTATAACAATGCTCCAGTGAAAACAGTTAGAACACTGAATATTGTCATCAGCAAGCTGTTCAATTTTGAAAGTCTGACATTACTTCCGCGCTTATTATCCTTCACTTATATGCATCTGTGTCATTTTGTTTGCTCAGCTCACTGTAAATGATTCACTGCTTTTGCATGCGTTTTGTGCAACTGTTTCCAAACTGTTTGGAGCAGTCACGTTTTTTTTCGAAAAAAACGGAACTCAAGTAAAGTTATTGTTTTATCAGATGCAAAGAATCGGGAGTTATCCGTCACGGAATGGTTATAATTGCTGAGTTCGTTCAGAGGCCTTTTTATAAGAACAATTCCTTTATGTTGCTAACCAGAGAATAAGAAATTTTGATGAAGGATAAGATTTGTGAACATTTCCTATTATTATTTCAGAAAAGAACGTTTTTAGGTAATTATTTTGTTGACAGAATAACTGGAAAATGACCTTTCAGAATTCAGAATAATTTATACGGCAATAAAATTATGTAGTACTTTTTTTTTTTTTTTTTTTTTTTGAAAAAAAAAAAAAGAAGAAATGCAAGTTATTACTTCTGACAGCAAAGAAATAATTTTCCCTTCATAATCTCGCTCCTATTTCTTTTTTCCAAATCAGAAATTTTGAACCTAAATATACCAAAATTATTCAAAAACCCTAAATAAAAACATTGCATTTTTTTATTTTCCTAATAATATATTTTCAAATAAATTAATATGGTTGACACAAAATATATATTATATGAAGTATATATGTCAAACTGATTAGTAAATCGAAAGGAAATTAAATTACAACGAATTTTTTGTGTAAATTATATGATCTAAAATTTCATTTGACTTATTATAATTACTACTGCCTTTTTATACTACGATAAATTATCGGATAAAACCAAGGAATGATGTGATTAATATTGGTAATGTGAAGAGTTTTTGTAGAATTTTATCAATATTAATAAACTGTTATGATACAAAAATATAAAAGAACAGTATCTAAATAGTAAAATGAGTAAAAAAATAATCAATTACGAAACAAAATTAAATGAATGAAACAAGATCTTGTAACAACCACAATTTAAATTTGTAGAAAGATTTAATACATTACACATCGACAAAAAATTTATTCAAAGGATAATGTTGATGACACAAAATTCTATGTTCTTATAACTCAAAATTTTCAAGTGATAAACTAGATAAATACAACGTAAAATGAGAGATAGTGACAGTAAATAATAAATATATTAAAACTATGAAAATTCTATGTGTGTGTGATGATAATATCAAACAAATATACTAAAACAAATTCTGATAACAGTATACATAGAAACATGACTGCATAATACAACATAAGAGTGGCTGTATTTCCTGATAGTGCCTGCTCTTATCTTTATTACCTGATAGAATAGGTAATACAGGTAATTGGAGGTTTCAGTGTTGATTTCGAAGTTAACCAACAGATGACTCTTCTACTTTCAAAAAAAAATTAGAATATACAATACACCGAGTGAAATTTATCGAACAAACTTTCCTCAGGACGTAGGTTATCATTGTCTTCATGGCTTTCCAGGAAAGTTATTGTTATTTTGACATGGCAAGTTTACTTTCTTTTTTTTTTTTTTTTTTAAGGGGGGGGATGAGAAACTGGGAAAAAAATGTAATGCACTTTTGATTCGAAAGATTTTTGAACTTTTAGAAAGCTCTTCATTAATATATGATGAAATTCCTAAAATCGCTTAAGGCTCATATAATCACAGTGTTTACAAAAATATATGAATATGAGTGTATGCGGTTATATATGAATCACAGTGTTTACGGAAAACTTGTTGGTGTAAATAATATGGCTATTGATGGCTGTATTGCCTTTACTAGTCGCTGTAAGCCTGCAAGCTAGTATTTTACGTTTCTTAAGTTAATTATGTTTAATATTATGCCAATTCTTCCCTTTCTCAATAATTTTCTTATCGCTTGGTAAACATATCAAAAACAGACAGAAGTTTAGGGGGAGCTCGAGGCAAAATAATATGAACTTTACTTGTTTGTAGAAAATGCAACACCATGAAAGAATCATCAGAATCAAATGAAATTTAATGCAGAAACGACTTGTACTGATACAAATAAATGATGAAATTTTCAAAACAAAAGAAACAAATTAAGCGTCCGAAATCAGTATTTGGTGCAGCCACCATGCGCTGCAATAAGTGCTGCTATACGACGTGGCATGGAGTCAAACAGATGTTGAATATCTGCTTGAGGAAGAGAATTCCATATCGCTTGTATGCGCAACCAAAGTTCGTCTTTGGAAACTGCAGGACGCGGATCACGAGCGAGACGCCGACCAACCATATCCCACACGTGCTCAATAGGCGACATATCCGGTGAATAAGCAGGCCAAGGAAGAAGTTGCATGCGTTGTGCTGAACAGAAGTCTCGAACAGTCCGCGCAACATGTGGGCGTGCATTATCCTGCTGAAAGATAGCTCCAGGGATGCCTTGAAGGAAAGGAACGACTTCGGGCTGTAGCACTTCACGGACGTACCTGTTGCTATTGAGATTACCCTCAATTCGTATCAAATTGGATCGTCCATGATACGAAATCGCACCCCAGACCATAACTCCGGGTGTTCGACCACTATGTCGTTCAATAATACACTCAGGAAGGCAGCGTTGACCGGCATAACGTCTAACACGAACACGGCCATCATGGGTCCACAAATTGAAGCGTGATTCATCTGAAAAGACAACTTGGTGCCAATCAGCTCGCCTGTCTCTGTGCTCAAGAGCCCACTGCCGACGCAGCCGTCGATGATTCGCCGTGAGGGGAATCCTGTATAAAGGCACCCTTGCACAATCCACGGCGCAGCAGACGACGACGAATTGACGAAGCCGACAATTGTACACCTGTAGCAGTAGACCAACGTGCTGCCAGCTGCCTGGAGGAAGCTGTGCGATCATTCACCGCCATGCGGAGCAGGTGTCGATCATCGCGCTCTGACGTCACCTTCTGTCGTCCAGTGCCTGTTTTTCGAGTTGTTCGGTGCTCGTCGGTCCACTGCTTCCAAACTCGCATCACTGTGGAACTGTTCCGCTGCATACGAGCTGCTATTGCGCGATAGGAAAATCCTCCTTCTCGAAGGCCGATTATCCTCCCTCGTTCAAACTCCGTAAGTTGCTTGAATTTCTTATTCTTCCGTCGTGGAGGCATACTCAGGTCTCACTAAACGTTTGCCACTAACAAATAATCATAGACTTTTTTCAACGTCCCGCTACAGCACTTTATTTATACGCTTTCAGCATCAATTCAGAGGGCGCTGCGCGCGCCGCGCACGCGCGATGGCTCTGAAACTTTATTAATTTGCATAATATCCTATAATTGACATTTGCTGCGAATTTCATTTGATTCTGATGATTCCTTCATGGTGTTGCATTTTCTACAAACAGCAGTTTATTTTCTTATTCCAAAGCGTCATTCTTCTAAGTATTTTCTTACTTGACTCATTTGAAATAAAAATAAAGTTCTGTTCATAAATTCATTTCAAATAGAATAAAGTTCTCTCTGTTCATTTTTTTTTCTTGTTCCCTTTTCTTTGGTGTAGTAAAATTTCGTAGAAATGGATTTATGGAGAAAAATAGGGAAGTGCTCTTATTAACTTCATAAGTCATATTACCTAAAAAAAGAGGTGTATTGCTAAATTTTAAATTTGTAAGTGAAAAATCTAAAGCTAAAACCACACTTATTTTGAAACATAAAGAGGAAATATATAAGATATAAACACTAATAACCACGTGTTTTTCATTTTTTTTTTCAACTTCATCGTTATTTCGGTTTGAAATAAGAATGAGAATTTCTGTCTCGGGTACTCTACTTAACACGTTACAAAGTGTTAATAATCGTTTGCAGAAAAACCATAAAATCAAATCTTACTTAATTGTAAGAAAGTGTTCTTAAATTAAAATAGAATTTAAAAGCTTATTATCAAATGTCAACCCTCTGTTGAAAATTTACGTAATAATGGACAAAGCAATGTTAATTGAAAACGAACCCGTAATATTTTTGGAACATACTCGTCTGTAATTCAATGACGCTTACGAATTGTCAGTATTGTTTAAATATGCAAGTCGATCTGTTAAATGCTGTCCTAGAGCTTCTCATTTTCATTTTATTAGTAAAACAAAATAGTCTGCCTATATTGTTAACTGTAACAAATAACTAGCCTTTAATTGTATCAACATTTCGCATTGTTATTTGGGATTACAGTGCATGTTCAAATGAACTACTCTATTCGAAAATAGGAGGAATGCGTTTTTCAAATTATGCTTAATTTCCAGAAATTTCAAAGTGTTTTGATTGACATTTAAAAATGCAGTACAATCTTCCAATAAGGGACACCCACTGGACCAGGCATTTTGTCCCTTCGTAGAGAGACAAAATGCTTCGACTTCGTAGAGTGATTCTTCGAGAGAAGACTTCATAGAGCGATTCTTAGGTGTAGAGGTGTCCCTTAATGTGAGGTAAATGTATATACTATTCAAAGGGACCGGGACCAACAGTATTGTCCCTTAAATATAGGTGTCCCTTATTCAAAGGTGTCCTTTACAAGAGATTCTACGGTATTTTCAAACGCGGTGGATACACTCCATAACATAATGCATATTAGATTTGGTTACTAATCTGATTCAGAGTATAACTAGTAACGTTTTTTAGAATTATCACTCTTTAAAATTATATTCATATTACGAAAGATGAATCAAAATAACTTAGGAACGTGAGAAGGAAGTCGGTACAATAGATAGAACCTTTTGAATATACACGAGCATGATATATAATCATTAATGTAGAACAACTGTAGTGGCGGCGGATGCGACAAAAATAGAAAGCTATCTAACAAAAAAAAAAAAACTTTGCAGTTTTGAGTAATGACGCAATGTACGTGTATAAAGGAACTCAGAATAATTAAACTACCTTTTTTTTATAAATGTTTTGTAAGTAATATTAACCTATCTTTCACGGAAAATGTCCTACCAAAGCACGTAAATTGTACAATCATAAAAAAATTGACGCATTTAATAACTTCTGTAGTTATCATCACAAATGGACAAAATTGTTATCAATGCCAATTAATCAAAGGAAACTAAATTGCAGTGTTAATAAATTAATTATTCATCTGATTTGATGTAGTTAGTTGGAACTAATATTCAGAATGAAATGTAACTTGAAACATAAGCTAATTAGACAATTATGTATCTAATTCTGCAAAAAGAATCAGAATTCGTGATCAAATAATTTTGTGTCAGAAATTATTTATCTCAATTAATTAATTTTAATTTAGTTCTCTGTGAACCTCATGAACAGTGATACCAATTATATCCTACTGAGAATTACGAATGTTATGAGTTTCCCTTTCTTTCCATGGCTGCTTTTTAACTTAAGTTACTCGCTAATTTCCCCTTCGACTAACATCTGAGGTTTCTTTCTGATATTTAACATAAATTCTCAGTTTCTTCCCAATCAAATAAAGCGCGTTGATGCAATTCAAGTAAAACTAAGAAGTTGGGTTAATAGAAATAATCAAGTCGTATAAAAACGACTCAGAATTGAATTGAAAGGGGAGGGTACGGTAATAAGAATAGTGTTAGTGTGCTGCGCGCGAAATTCTTTAGTGGATTTGGTGAGATTAGGTCTCAACGCTGTCGAAGCCATGGAAGTAGGTAATCGCATCATAATCCTGTGTATATTATTTTTAAGTGTATATTATTTTTAAGTGTAAGATTATAGACGTTGTTAGTACTCACGGATAGGGACTTAACTGTGGAAAGTATTCTCTTATTAAAGGGTCAATAAAAGCTATTTTGGATATAATTGACTATTTTAATTAATTGGACTGTGTTTAAACTTAAGTTTAAATTAAGATTTTATGATTAAACTTCAAAATGTCAAACGATACTGGTAAAAAGGATACCATCATAGGTTTACTGTGGAATTTCAATGCTGAATTTAATTTTAAACAATGTATAGAGATTGCAGCAGTTTCATACGACATAAGTGTGCACGCCCCCGAACTCGATGTGTTGAAATCATCAACTCTTTTTTTTTTTCATCTCATTGGATACCATTTGTAAAAATGGGATAATTGTTTCATATATGACAATTCCGTTAAGTGAGTGTAGATATTTGTTGCTAGAAAGCTGAAGGAAATAAAATCGTTATTCATTATTTCAGTTTAACAATAGCTTCTTTCTACCATTTTCCTGTAATAATATTTGAATGGTTAAGTTACCTTCCCTTTGTTTCGGAAAATATAAAAGTTTTCAAAACAGTTTCGGTTATTTTACTATCGAATCCAAAACAAGTAAATAAATAGATAGATAAAAATAAAAGTGCATGATAACTCTGAAGTAAAATGGCTTCATGAAAGACGAGTTGTGAGTTGCAAATTTGGATTTCACCCAAATATCTTCGTGAGAATTTGAGTTTTTGAATGCATTCAGGGCATAAGATCCTAACTTAGAATAGTGTGACAATTTGAGCCATTGATATACGAGTTCACACAATTTAATTTTTATGTCATTTTTTTCACCTGAATTATAAGCGAACTTAGTATAAAAACCCAGTCGTCTAATTACTTGATTATCTTTATTTTCGTAAATGTTTTTAGTATTTAAAAATTAACTTAGTAGAACTATACACAAAATACAATATCAGACATCGCAGCATGTTTTTTTTAGACTCAAGCGTCACGGTTAACGCTTCATAAATTCGTGAAGCAGTACAACTTACAGTATGTACTGTGAGGAAGAGAAGCCAAGGTGGGGATGAATGTATGGATGTCTACGTCAAGCGAAAATAAATTTTTAACGTTGTTTTAAAACAGAAAGACTAAATATATGACTCTTAGAGACTTATTTTACTTTGTAATTTTGCCTTCTAACATATAATTAATTGTATTGCTTTGAACAACTACTTAAATGTTTTTTTATCATAAGCAATCTATAAGAGTATTTTTCTTTATTTTACCTTATATATATTTTGCAACATAATAAACAAAACTTGAGTATATTCGCTGAATCAATTTAGCCAAATTTTCATTTTTTGGTGTTTATTTCTAAAATGCCATATTTTTTAATGAAATTATCTCTGATCAATTCTTATTTCTCGATATACTTTTATTTAATTGTAGGACATGAGTGATATTGCTCCTTTAAAGAAAGTTATATTGTACAAGTACTAATCATAATTTCGAAAAAAAACCCAGTTGCACAATAGTATTAAAAGCCATTGTAGAGTTATTTTAAACTGTCACTTTTACTTATCTGTCCAAATTAACTCAGAAAGCGACGAATACTGACAATTTTATGTTTACAATTTTAAAATTTGTATATGTGTATTTATCCTCTCTATACTCCCCGAATCCACTGATATTTTTTGTTGTCAATTAATTTCCCTTCTAATTTTCCCAATCCCCGCCACTATTATTGACCTTCATTAAAAATTCTGATGTAGCTTGGTAGTTTGCATGTCAAACACTCAACCCGGACATTTTCACAGTACTAAACAAACATTTCAATAACAATTTTTTTGGTTTAGTTAGAAGATAATTGCAAGACGGTTTCATAGTTAAACAATGATATGCAAGTTCACAAAATCGCTTAATTATAGATATTTTAATATGACTACATTATTGATATTCATTGTCGAAAATTCGTTTGTAGTTGAACAGAAAGCGTATCAAATTCGATGCATGGACGTAATAACAATTTGCAGCAAAACATGTTAATAAGAATATTACTAGAAAATTTTGTCAATTTTCAATATTATAATACATAATTATTAATAATAAATCAGAGATTTTTCAGTGATTGGTGACTGTGATTGATCTAGTCCAAATATTACATAGGTCATCTTTTATGCTGCTATTTTCAAAACAAATTAATGTTTCTTTGAAAAAACATATACTTTTGCGATCTACATTTTAAAACTATATGACCAGTGTTAGCCATTGGGCAGGACACTATTTACTCTAAAATAATGCTTGTTAAAACAAGAAACAATACAATCCTCATCTCACATTCAGAAAATCAATTACTCATTGAGTATCTGTAAGGTTCTGTAGAGAGAGAGAGAATATTTTCATATTTCCAATAAAATTTATTTTTAATAGTCGGTTTCCGGAGTTATTCCAGCTATTTTCAATCTACTTTACGTTAATACAACATCGTAAAATGTGAATAAAAGTCCTAGAAATCGTGATTAAATCATTTATTCTTTTTATTAATATAACTTGAAATTAACATGTAACTAATGGCACCATGTCGCAAGACTACAAAGTATTTGAACACTACATAGAAAAGGACATTATTTATATTTGAGCAACGTTTGTTAACAAAGCTATAATGATTGATTGGTTCAGCAAAGAAGGACATTTTCTTCAACTTCTTTACAAAAATTTGTAGTAAACGATTAATAGCTGCCGTACTCAAAAAATAATAAGGGGGGGGGATGCATATCCTCATTGCCATGACAGAAGCAAATTTTAGTTGAGAATTACCACCTGGAAAAAGTAAATTATACGCTATATCATTCTTATTTCTCCTATTTAATACCATGTGAATAAAAATTACTTTTTTGGGATGTGTGCATTTATGTGAGATGCAAACCTCTCTCTTCTACAATTACTGAATTTCATAGATCGCAAAGACTTTTCTATTATTTTCTCAGGAATTTGTTTAGATGGAAAAAATTTTCTCTTCGGGATGAAAAAAAAAAAGGAATATGAGGGAGGGAAAGGCATTTTTTTTAAAAAAAAGTGTAAAACATCGATTATAGTACAGCAAAAGAATTATCCTAAAATATTTCAATTTTGAGAAAGAATCTGGGGGGTCATATATCCCTTTGCACCCCCTTGGGTACGCCACTGATACGAATTCTTGAATCTATTTTAAGGTTGGAGCGTAATCGAGTGGGCCGCGGTTAATAAACCGGGAGCCAAATAATGGCAATTGTATTTCTCAAGTTTTTCATCAAGGGATAAGAGAATTCCCGAGGGACGAAAAGAAAACGATTCATTTTTACATATTTTTTACGACTGAAATTCTTTTCTTCGGACTTGTCGTGATTACCATAGCACCATAAGCGCGATTTCTAAAAATAATCCCTTTCCCTCGTCCTTCCCCAATGGCTTTACATCTATTGTTATGCCTCCAGAGGCTGTTCATAAAATCGTGCATTTGCATATAATAGAAGTCGGAATATTCTATTTTGACGTTCGAAAGAGAGGTGAAAGTTTTTATTGGTAGAAAATCACACATGTTTAATGGCGTGTTTATTCAGAGTTCGTGACAAAAGGTGAGCTCATTTGTGACTTTATTTTTTATTATTTACTGTGTATTGCAGAATAAAAAATTGCAAATAAAAAGATAATTTTAAAGTGCGTTTGATGGGGGGGGGAATTGCGAAGTGAAAAGGTAATCATAAAATAATCATTTTTTCCCTTCAAGTGTAAGAGTTTCCTTTTAAGAAGTACGATAGAGAAATGGTATTCGAGAATTCATTAGTTTGAAATTTAATAGTTCTACACACAGAAGTTTATTTCATACAAAAAGGACCTAGACTATTAACTAGAGGTTTCGTAATGATTAAAGGTTTTGTAAAATCTTTTGTATCACTGAGTGTTGTGAAGTTATATAATTTTAAATAAGATACGGATTGTCTCAGAACCTTTTGTCCACCAAAGATGAAATTGGTACCGTTTTATAAAAACTAATATCTCAGTTAATGTTCTTCTCCAGTTTTGTATTTAAATGATTATTTATAAGCTTCAGATTTTAAATAAAGTTTTCCTCTTAGATGTATTATATTATTATAATATAGATTATTGGGATTATTATTATTTTATAGATTATTATATAAATTATGTATTATAAAAACGCCGTCCGCGACCATGACCATTTCGCTACAACATAAGAAATTCGAACTTCTTATTATGTTGCATATTTCCCTCAAAACTTTGAATACTGTTGAAATTTTTCTGCTGATGATATTGCGTGGTCTTAACGTTGAACGGAAAGAGTCTAAATGTAAATCCTAAATATAGAATTTTAAGAATCGAGCTACATAAATATTACGTACCCTATGGGAAACTTTTTATTATTGGTGTAGTTTGAAAGAGGAGTACTTATTTTCTTTGTCGGAGCATTATTGTGTGCGTGCAACCATGCCAAAGAAATAATACATTTTAAAATTTTTCAACACAATATTTCTTGTTTAAAGGAAAGTTTAAGCGAAGACAACGCAACAAAACACTAGGAAGAGTTTTACATCAACCATGATTCAACAGAAACTGACCTGATTGATTGCAATAAAATTCAGCTACAATTGCTGATATTCAGAATTAATTGCTATATTGAAATAAATAAGTAAACAGTGTGTAAAAACAGGAAATTTTCCTGCTAATGTGAGAATTTCTGTGAAATGTGTTATTTTGCAATTCCCTTAAACCACGCCTTTTTCGAAACCGTTAGTAAATCTTTGAAATATTGGAATATCCGCACTCATCAGAAATATCTCGAAATTTGAATTAAATATGATAGAGCTCGAGTCATTTATTGGAGAATGTGTGTTCTATGAGCGGGTTGCTAAAAAGAGGAGATTGTAACTCTTATTGGAATGTTGTATGTATCATTAAAAATAATTTTGACAGATTCGAAAAACCTATAAAATTCTGTGAATCTCATTACAAACCACTGCTGATTTTTGAATGGGCAATTACAAATTTTTGAATGTCTTATTATTTCTTACGTCAGATACGGTTTCGTTCGGTTTACATGTGTATAGCAATCCAATAAATGCTTTGATTTATTAAAACTCATTGCATTTGATCAAATGTAATTACAAATGTAGTCTTAAAATTCTGTACAACACCCGAAATAGAAATCAAAATATTGCGCACAAGTACGACTTCAAAATGTTTTCATTTTCTACTGAGACGAGAAAAGTGCTGACAGAAAGTCACATTTTAAAACTATTTGGAATTGTGACTAATATACTAGAATATAAGATATTCTGATAGGTAATTGTTAGAAATATTTCTTTATTCAGCCCAATGTTTGGATTAACTTACCATAATTTAAAGCACTCAAGCGAAGCATGCTGATGATGCTGTTAATATATGCTTAGGTTATTAAAGATAGTTTATAAATTACTTCGAAGGAAAAATTTGAGTATGTGTTATACTTCCATGAGCAAACACTACATTCTTCAATCTTCGCAGAATTAACTTTCCTCCCATACAGTACGAAACATTTTTCTTATTATAGAATTGAATCTTGGTCTTGATTTGTCACAGAGACCACTAAATGTGCTTTAACGTTAAAACGTTATGTTAACGTTATTCTTAACTTGTACAACGTGAACTATTAATCCAGAACCTCATATTATCCGGAAATTATCAAACCTCATCTCGTAAGATCATAGAGATCTCGTTACATCTAATGTAGTAGATGAAAGTAGTCTAAAAAAGTAATCTAAAAGAAGTAGAAAGTAATCTAAAACTGTATATACTTGTCTTAAATGAAAGCAAGTCTCAAACCTAGAACCTTTTGTTTTTGAAACAGCATCTATGACATTAGATTTCCTTTATTATTTTAGTTCCTTCAAATACATGAATATTCTTGGCATGATATATTCGCTAAATAATAATATTTGAGAATACCTTAAAATTTCGGATAATACAGCAACTCCTGTTTACAAATGGAAGAGGTTTTTAATTTAACTTGAGCTTATGGCCATGATTAAATTTAGAAAATATAGTGACATTTTTTGCAGTACTGTAGCTCTATTTCTCAGTTAAAATTCAAACAGAAATTTTGAAATGGTTATTTAAACATTTTTAGATTAGAAGATTTAATGTTACTAATTAAAAAATAAGTTATGAAATTATCGGTTCATGTTCCAGTAAAAATCAATTTGGTTTTAATAAATAGTTAAAGTGAATGAATTGAATAAAAAAGTAATAAAAGTGATCATGAAATAAATAAGTGAACAAAAATATTGAAAAAATATCGTATTTCCAAGAATGGAAATGAAATCCAGGTTAAAGTTAAGGGGAAATTGGTGAAATTATGAGAATAGTTTATTTTTGTTGGAAGAGTTTTATTGGAAAGCTTATGATAAACAAAATCTCTCTTGGAAATGCTTTCAACTTTAAGAATTTCGTTATTAATCAATGACATCCTTTAAATAAATTGCTGTAATCAATTCATTGTTTTAAACGGTATTGTTATTTGCCATAATATATTTCTAAATGTAACTCGATGTAAAAATACAATAAACGTAAGGATTCAATATTACCTCGAACTTTGAAATAACAGTATTCAGTAACATCTTAAATTTAAGCATTACGCCCCCTTCCAGGTACGAGCCCCCTCCCATTTTAAATCTTATTCTAATTTTTTTTTTATCTTCGGTTCTTGAAACTTACGTTCGTTTCACACAATTATAAATACAATTCATTATTTTACCCAAACTTTTTTTATCACTACTACGCAATTCCTAGACTTCTAACAGGGGTGGGCGTTTTTCCAAGGTTTACAGTACTATTTTTTTAGAAAATAAATGTGTTTTAATTTCGATTTTGAATCCCCTTAAATTTGAGAGTAGAAAGAGGGTTACAACTTTATTCATTTAAAGTGCATATTATGTGCAGTTTGAATACATAAGATTTTTCTACAAGTGTCTTATTTAGATCACAAAAAAATTTCATCAATAAGTAATATTCATTTAACAATCTGCAAACTTTTAGATATTTACCACATATTTTTAATACTAACCACATTGAAGAAATTGTTTTTTAGTTTAAGTCATGTTTTTCTTTAAACAAACTTATATAAGTTACTTTGCATGTAAATAAGTTGTTCATTCTTTAATGTTATCATCTAGTAGTAAAATCGATGATTTCATTCATTGGCGTCGAAATAACCATATTAATCTCATCAATAACCCCACACTTTTCAATAGGAAGGCCAGATCTGTGAAAAATGAAAAACAAATCCACCTCCGAGAAGGACTTTTTTTTTTTCTTACAATGTAAAAGATCATTTTGATAGAATACGTCGCGAAATCCTTGCTCGTCACACATAAAAAAAGGAAAGGTCATTTCGTATTTGCATATTCATTAAATCCACGCTAGCGTTCACTCAAGACGGTACCATAAAAAAGGTCAAGAACACGCACTCTTTTCAATGGTACACTTTTTATTGTTTCTGTGAGTAATGCTGTGATGCCAGACACAGAAAATGTTTACGGAATGGCACTTAGGAACACTTAAAAGATTTCGAAAAAAAGATGTTGAAATTCTGGAAATTTTGAGTGCTTTTTCGTTTTTCTAAATATAAATATTATGAAATAATTATATTTAAATAGTGAAATTGTAATGATTATATAATTGAAGCTTACTGCCATTTTCTTTGGTGGAAATCTTCATGATTCTTCAATTACAAATAACCTTGGAATTTTCTTTTGTAAGGTAATCAAGTTATTTTTGTAGTAGTACTTTCATTTTCAATTGACGTGCTTTACAATGAATTATTTATCTCTCTTTTGAACAAAAATAGCATGTTTTTAGTCCCTAATAAAAATATTATCGAAAATTCTATTTATATTTTTTTGACGTAATAATCTATCTACTTTTAAATACTATTTCTTAAAAATGCATCAGTATTATTTATAACACTGAAAAACTTTTATTAATGAAAAGATGTACGAGGATAAAATTTATTTTTGTGTTTTTTTTTCAAAATTTTTAAAATCATAAAATGCAAATTTTAAACACGAAACATACCTAAACTTAATAAATACCTATTTCTTCCATAGCTGGTCAAATGACCGGACTTTGTATTTCCTGATTGAATGTATGAAATATGGATGTTAGGAAAGAAATAAACAAAAATTAACTTTATTATAATTAAACAAAATTATATATTCTTCATTTCTATTACAAACACAAAGAATAAGAATTTTTAATTTATTGCTCATCGTATTTTTTACATATACCGGGTGTCTCCATTGCACATTTTTCGCAAACATATTTTTCACATTTAGAACAAATTCTGATGGTTTTATTTTCCTTACAATATCCTATTTGACACGTCTTACGTTGATAAGAATCTACAGTTGATTTGGGCAACCATCGTTTTATATTTGTTCTTTCTTTTGGTTGTTCATGGGCTTCTCGAAAATCGGAAGCAAGTTCTACTGCTAACTGGAGTAAAAAATCTTGTCTAAAGATATTTTCTCCTGTCGTTTTCTTGTACAAAATCCAGGCATTTGTGCCAGCTAAATCAAGGATATTGAAAAATACTTGGAGTGGCCTTCTGCAAGACTTAGATCTTGTTGTATATTTCTTGTCCATTTGATCAGTCATGTCTACAACAAATTTAGTTTTATTGTAATATGAAACGGTCTCAGGTAAACGTTTATCATTGTCTTCATCATCATTTCCAACCAGTATATCTTCATTTTCAGAAAATTCATCATCATAAATTTCCGAAAACTCTTCGCCTATATTATTTATATCTTTTTTTTTTTTTGTATTGTCTTAATTGTTTCGACATTTTTCTGGGTAATGAATAACCTGTATTAGTAATAGAATAAAGCTATCAAAATAAAATATAAGCTGCCTTCCAAAATTGTTATTTTTTACTACCTTTTCTTTCACTAGAATGCTACTTCCAATAATCAATTTTAGGTACTTTCTTGAAATTTTAATTCATAGTTATTTTGATTAAACAAAATACGCAACAGTCTTCGCAAAAATGTGCAACTAACTGAATACAATACGTTGAATACGCATGTACATCATAATTTCTCAACCAATAACCTTTTAAAGCAATAAATTGTTCTCCCGATCAAATGACTGGTTGTGATAGATAGCGGTATGTGACAAGTATTACTCAAAATAAACAAAATAAAAATAACACACTATTAACTGCATATAATTAATAGAAAAAGTCATGAAGTCAAATGTGTTAAAGCGATAAGATGATATGCGCATTTTCAATACAAAAGTTATAACCGGTCAAAAGACCGGTTATGGTATGTTTAGTGTTAATCATGTTTGTGTGCAGAAATACTTATAGTACTCTTTTTTAATTTTAGAAGTATATCAGGGACATAATTTTTTTTTAAATTTTAATCAAAAGATAGTGAGAAATATATATATAAATGTAAGAAATTGTGTTTCGACATAGATCGGGAACAAGTGTATATTTGGGAAAATTGAATTTTTTTTTATTGAATTTCTTATGAATTATGAAGTTTTTTTTTCTAGGAAAACTGATACTAAGACTTAATAATTCATTAATTTTTTTCTTGTGAATGCTTCACTAATAAATTAAAATGTCGTTGAAAAGACTTTTTTTTTAAAATTTTTATTAAAAATATATATTTAAGTTTTTCTTGAATCATTAGTTGAAAGACATTTTCCACCCTTTTTTAATCATTATTGGCATCAGTACAGAAAGAGTCTTACTATTTTAACACATGCAGAGATATTCTTGATTTCAATCCATGACCTATGATTTATCAGCATTAAATATTTACTGAAGCTTATGAATCTCATTTAGGAAACATTGCAATCCATTTAAAATCAAGAAAAAAATCAATCAAAGGCAATAAAATCGAATATTTTTTCAACTTAGTTATTAACTCGGTATGTAAATTATAATTTTAAAAATGTAACAATAAATAGTACATTTTACTTATAGGTTTAATGTTAAACTCTAAAACTCAATAATTACTTAATTTATAAATTAATATGCAAAACTAATTCATATGTTCTGAAATAATTTTATAGCATTTTATATAGAACTATGTAGTTGAACATGTTGATCTTCCAATACTGAATTCCTTCATAGAAGGGAAATCATTTATTTTTCATGGATTAATATCTCAAACAATTTATGACTTTACTGCATTTCTGCTTAATATTCGAGGCTCGACAGAAAGTGAAAAGCACACATTCAAGTCATTTCAGACTTTTTATGACAGTCAACTGCATTCGTTAAGAAGTACTATTTGTAAGACATTTTTGGAAACAACTATCGTTAGAAACAAGACATATGTCTGCATTTTTTTAAATATTGTCTTGGGTATTTTTGAAAGAACTGTATCTATCTGTGTTTATTCAAAGCACTGACTTTAATACATATTTTCGTAAAGTAATTGTATATTAAATCATGATTCAAATAAAAAAAATTTACCCTAGCGATCCTTCTCTATTTTCGACCCTCCTTCTTGTCAACCAATTTTTGTCTATTTTCTCACATTTCTTCACTTCCAGACCGCAGTAAAAATCTTATTTGGCGCAGCATGACCACATCTGGTTCTTGCGCCAATGAACTTTACATTCACTCAAATAAAAAAATTGATGCTTTAAGAGCTACATTGTCTTTAAAAGAAATATGTTGAATAATATCGTATCAAAAAACGAACAATTTTTGACAAATTGTTCTTTTTTTTTTTTTTTTTTTGTATTCAGTTATTTAAAAATAAATTATCACATCTGATCTGAAAAAATGCTAAGTTACTTTGTGATGTTTTTCTTTCAAACGCTTTATTACTATGCAATGTAATTCAATCATTAGCAAACATTTTTTAGTAAATGCTATAACTAAAAAATAATATTTCTTATGGAAAAATAATGTACATTTATATTTTATTATATTTTTCTTTAGATTTATATCTGATTAAATGCGAAGCATAAATTATCAGAAGCATCACTTTTATGAGAAATTTAAAAAATTCGGCAATTTCAAAGGTCAGTTGAAGAGTTAAGCTGAGATCATACTTGGAAGCTTTTAGAAGCAAAACGTGCTCACAAATGTTTACTTGATTCAATGTTGAAAATTTCCAAACGATGTTAAAACTATTGCATTTTCCTGTGATTGAAGTCATACATATCTACAGTGTACGTAACAGCCTGATATCCGTATAAAGTTGTATGATCAACGCAAATTAATAAATATTACAACAGGTTGTAGGGAAAGATACATATTTACATATTACTCATTTATGTCTTTCCTTGTAAACGGTTTTTTTCCCCTTATATACGCTATATTCCATATTTCATCTCCTATACTTTTATACTAAATAATTTCTAACTTCAAATGTTAAAGAGAACTATGTGTTTATGGAATGTTTCTAAATTTTAAGAATATTTTATAGTTTTAAAATATTTTTTAGGCAATATGAAGTACAAATTGAGATAATAATAATTTGAGATATTTTTAACCCTTCCCCCAAAATGTATTTTAATTCTGACTCATGCATTTTTACTTGAGATTGAAACCATCTTGAATTTGTTTATGATTGATCTGGAATCATTTTTTCATGTAATGTTAGAAAAACGAGCACCTTGTAAACGGTTTTGTAAGTCTATCAGGGCAAGACATTCTTAAATATTTCAAGAGACCTTGAGAAAGAGAAATTCTGGAACAGTGAAGATCAGTGTTCTGAAAAGTATCCAGAAAATTGTTTTTGATTGTCCAATGCTAAGATAAAAATAAAAAAAATTAGCATAATTATTGCAAACATAGAAAATATAATAAGATATACAACTTGAATGAATTATGATTGATTGATGGATGGATCATTTCATTAATTTTATGTTACGTAATTGCATGCATACGCGATAAAACTAAATTAATATTGATGTAATCTTCTCTGGCACAGTTACATTTACATTTGTTACAATTACAGCATATTGCTTCTTAAACAATATAAATAGCAGTTCTTATTAAAATTATAAATAAAAAAATAAAACATAAAAGACTGTAAGGAATGTTTTTTTTTCGTTCTTGTAGAAGAAATGAAAATATTTTTGCTATTCAGAACAGTTTTAGCTTCAAATTTGTTTTTCATTTGTTGCATAATTATTCCTTAATAGAGATGGAATTGATCGATTTTAATAATTAAATATTTCCCGTTTATGTCATACAATACAGAAACTCATACCTTTTTAAAGTGAGAGTAAAAATCATTTTGTGATTATTACCTCCCCTTTCTATGATTAAGTTACAATCTATTTTGTGATTGTACATCAGAATTAACTGCAAATCTAAAACAGCGAGAAACAATAAAGTTAGGCAGAGAAAATCACACCAATATAGAATTAACGAAAGCCTAGTTGTCTGGAAAAAATTATGGTTAGGCGTGTGCTCTACAGACACAACAATCAATTATGTTTGTCCTTGGTCTTGCTGGACAACCTTCTCCAGGAAGCATCTAGGTCGTTCTTTGATCCTTCTTCATGGATGAAATTAAAATAATTTTTAGGTTGGGACTTCCTTGAGCTTTCTAATTTAGAATTCTGAAGCAGAATATGTTTTGATAATTCTTCAAGGAAGAAATGTTGCACGAAAAATATACCACAATTACAAAATTGTTGTTCCATTATTTAATGCTAAATTAAATATTGTTAACTACATGTAAAAAATGTGCATTTTCCATTTCTTATGAAATTAATTCATCAGAAGTTTACCATTTTAAACATTCCAAGCAAATTAGAAATTTTGGAATTAAAGAAGCAATGGCCTATGAGCTATTTCCTTTCATAATACGTATTAATATCATTACAACCTGAATATTAGAACTGTCTCAGTAGAGATGTATTTTAACTCTAAAGCATTTATCAGAAGTTTTCTTGAGTACATCTTCAATGAGTAAAGGCTAAAATCTTTACTGTGTGTTTTAGGAATCATGTAAAAAATCTTATGCTAACGTACAACATATTAAACTTAATTTTAAAATACACTTTTTACTATAATAATTAATATATATGTATGGAATTAAATAATATTATTGTTATACATTAAATTAAGTTTAAATTCGTATTTCTTGTGTTTGAATAATATGTATCACTCACATTCTTTAACGATTAATAAATTTAAAATAACGTCTTAATGACGTTGTGTTAAATTAAGGAAATGAACGAATCATTAATTATAGAATTAATAAATATATATAATAAATGAATATGCAGAAAATTGGTGGCGAATTATGTGGTATTTAATCCGATAATTAAAAATCTTTATATTTAAAAATATTTTTTAAGTATAAATAGCCGTAACAATGGTTTACTGCAGTACAAAACCTGGAATTAAACAATTGGTAGTCCAGTATCTTAAGTATTTTACTATATAGGATTAAGTTGATAGAGAGATATTTAGATATGATTTTCTCGAGATTACCTAAAAGGTTGTACCATTTTACACTTTGAGGTTTTGTTTATAAAATTAGTCTTTATTAATGTAAAAAATTCGAAAAATCCCAGGATGTCCGCGTTGATTCTTGTGAGTTTTCAAATTTACAATGTATATATGTTCTAATTTATTAATTATGTATGTTCACTTATGATATCATGCTAAATTTTACCAGCAACAATTTGTATTGTCAAATATTTATGAGTCTTAGAATTCAATGTTGAACTATAAAAAATTACTGCGTAATTAACAGTATCAAATTACCTTTCAGGTTCCCTTCAATGCCATTCCTGGTGCGTATCGATTGAAGGTGGAAGGAAATCATGAAGGAGATTTAGGAGGTTCTGAATTCAGCAACGAAACTATTGTTGGATTTTCAGAAAGATTCCTCACAATTCTTATTCAAACTAATCAATTAGTCTATAACATCGAGCAAATGAGTAAGTTATTTCTCTCTCTCAATCAACCAATCAATAAAAATTTAATTTTATTAATTCTGTTAGTTAAAATAATTTCCTATATTTCATAGTAAACATTTTCACGAGAAAAATATAGTAACAAATTGAAAATATAATTCATTTCAATGATTACTTGTTTTCTTAGAATGACATAATATTATTAGATTTGATTGCAAATTCTTGAAATTACTGAATTTATTTGCATTTGTGTATGTTAATTTCTCAGCTTTAATAACCTTGTTACACTCGCTGAATATTGTCGAATTCACTTTCCATTATAAATCTAATATCATAGTCATTAAATTAATCAGTGAAACAAAGACGAAGACAGGAGTTAATCAAGTTTTTTTTAATCCAAGTTATAAATATTTAAAGACTTAACTGTAAACTCTTCCTGCGTTAATTTTTACCAAAATGCTCCTTGATTACGGTCTAGAATACGAATTTAATATGTTTCTCAGAAGCTCCCTTGGGTTCGAGTAAGTAAATAAACTATGATTGAGGGCTCATTTTTCTTTATAATTCAAATGAATTCCACTTTGTTAAAATAATATTTACTTATAGACAATAAAATTTAAATATTGTGCCTTAAAATTATTGTTGTTCTATTAATGAGGCATATGAAATTGAACTAAATTATATCTAATATATTGTAAAATTTGTACTAAAAATAAAATATTAATTCTTGAACATCTTTCCAGTGTATATTAGAATAGTGCTTTTAACTACGGAGTTGAAACCTTTCACAGAACCCATCGATGTTTATATTGTGGTGAGTTAATTATGTATTATATTCATTTGAAATCTTTTTTATGTATTAAATTTTTTGGTGCTTTCTTAACTGTAACTCTTCCTATAATGTGAGTGCTATTTTATTATATAATATCTCCTCAAAATAATTCATTTCTATTTCCGAAACAGATTCTAAGACCATTTAAAATCTATAAACTATTATACATCGATGTTACTGATTTTGTACCGACTCTGTCAAAAAAAAAAAAAAAAAAAAAACCTCAAAAATTGATGAACAGTTTCTCTAAATACTAGAACTGGAACAATTGTTAGAAATTTTATATATTTAACTTATATAGATTGAAAAATATATGGTTTGGATCTAGCATCAATTAATTAAACGTAAAAAGATATAGTTTGCTGGCTTTTGAATTAAAATCCTTTTGAATCTGTATGAAATCTATAGTCTCCATGTCTAAATTCTAAACCACAATATAATGAAGAGGTTGACAATTTAAATGATAACCTGCTCTCCGAACTTCTACTTTGAATCATAAGGAACTTTGAGGCCTACTTTGATTTGCCATACCGAACAATCTCATCATTCATAAGGGTATTTGATAAAATCAAGATTCAAACTTACGATTTCATTGCGCATCGACGACCATCAAAACTCTTCAAAACTATTGGGTACGAGCAACCTTTCACCTCTGGAATCTTTAGAATTCAGTTCTGGTTTTTAACTAATCGTCCATGCTGTCAACTTATAAATTAAATATTTTTAAACTAATAAAAATGGCTCATCTATGAATTATTTTTCCTAAAGCTTTCTAATGAAATTAATTAATATATGCATAGCGTTGTGAAACGATATTGACATTTTCTTTTCCATCAACAAATAATTTTCCTCGGTGTTTAATAATTTATTTCCAGGAGCATAGCTGCAATTTTTTTAAGCGTTTTGTAATACAATTTCCATTTTCCTAAGATGTTGTTGAAGTGAAGTTAAATATATTAATGTATTATGTATGTTTTTATGTATCTTTTTAGATGTGATTATTTTGTATATTACTTTTCATTACGTAATAACCCATTTAGTTTGATTTATTAGATTAGAATTAACTGCGTATTTCTTTGCTAAATATTTTATACAAAGAAAAAAAAATGCTTAAAGTGACCTTCGATCCGCTTGTGATCGAAGAGGCTTAACCTTCGAAATGGCACCTAGAAATGAATTATTGCATGCGTTCTGCAAATGAATTCCAAAAGAGTTGTGGTATAATTCCAGAACATTCAAGTAGTAACTCTTGGTTTCATTTTGTTCCATGAAAAAGATAATTATCAGCGGTTTTTTTTTTTAAATTCAAAGGCGTGCGAAGTCCAATGATAACAACGCTGAAATTTGTTTAATCGAAATGTCCGAATACTTATCAAGAATTTAAACCTGCTTATTTTTAATGCATCTTTAATTAGTTATTATGTTATCAACTAGTGGTGTTTCATAAAATCTAGGCATGTTGCTCATCATTCAAAGGTGGGGGGGAGGAAATAATAATTAGAATGTAAAACTACTGATCGCAGAAACTGAAATTTATTTTTAAGAATGAATATGTAAAAGAAATAGACGAAAAGTTGAATAAAAAGAATTAAGAACAACATTAAAGGAATGTTCTTTGAATTTAAGCTACAACAAAGGAGAAAAATATACATTTAATCAATATTTTAATTCTTATTACATACCAATTTAAAATGATGATTAAGTGTACTGTATAGCTCTGTATAACTGCATAAGAAAATATTTGTAATATCAGCTAGAATACAAAAAAAGGTAAAGGATATAATAATCTTAATATTTCCAAAACTATTCACATTCCCAATCCTATAATTTTCAATAATTTAAATATTTTCTTTTCAAAATCGTTCAAAATTACAGCATTTAGATCATACAATTTGCAGTAAAGTTATACAGTCATTAAATAAATCCCAATGTTTATTTGTGGTCAAATTTAAAAAAATAATAATTAATTTGCCAATATTCTTAGGACTAAAAGTGTTCCAGAAGTCCTAATACATTATTTTTGATATCATTTGCTTACACACAATTTTACATTTGACTAGTAACAACTATAGCAATCCAAAATATTCTCCACATGAACGGATATTTTCCCTTTTTACAAGTCATTAAATACTTTTTTCCTGTTCCATTTATGTTCCATTGTTAAAATTATTTTAGCTATCCATTTTCGAAAATATTCATTTTTATTTTTCTTCCTTTAAATTTATCAAGTCACCAAATGTGATAATTTCAACTCAGTATCACTTATTTTAATTTCATATTCTTATCTTTGCATGAATCTTTGTATTATTTAAAGATTTGCACATGGGGTTTGTGAATAACATCCATTCAAGTTTAGAATTCTAGATAAACTAATAAATGTCTATTTTGTTTTTATATAAATTCTAGATACATCATTTTTTTCTAAATGTTAAATTTTAACAATCACAGGTAAGTTTCCATGTAGGTAGACAAAGATCATTTCATGAATTTTAATTTCGCCCTAATACAATCAATTTTTAAAGAAGCATATTTTCCTTAAAGCAAAATAATTAGCTTTCGTAAACAAGACTTTAAGAGAAAGGAAACTATCGATAGGAGAAGAGACACTGCTTGGCAAAAACAATACATATAAAAAGCAAAATACATTATTATACACTCCATAAATTTTTTATGCAAAGTCTTTCAAAGGACAGATTTAGCCACCAAAGGTGTTTTTTAATAATTATAATATTATTCATTTAAATAATAGAATTAAAGTAAACGATAAAATATTGGAAGTGGAAAATAATATTCTTTCCACTAGCTAAAATTCATGCGAACGATAAATTATTAAATTTAATATATTTTAAATAGTAAATAGCTAAATGTAATTATTGCTGCCGTAAAAAATTAGTTTTATATATTTTATTTCAATCCAATAAAAAAAAATAGAAATTTATTATAACATATTTTTCAAAATTAAGTTCATTATTGGGAAAATCAAGCATTAAACATACGCGTAAAAACTTTTACGATAAATTTTTATGACATTTTTTTTTAATATTAAGTTCATCACTGATGAAAGAAGGCACTTAAGCATTCTCGGTTGACTATTTTGTCTTTGACTAAAACAATAGCGCATTAGGTGGCTAGAAAAAGAATCATACTGGTCTCCAAATAAGAAAGCAAGAAACAAATATTGAAACAATAAAATGATGTGATTTCCATGTAATGAAAATAAATATTTTTTTAGAAAAAAGACAATTATGCTGAGAGAGAACTCTGGTCACGACATTTTGGAGAAAGATATTCATGTGTTCATAAAAGAAATAATCATTACATTTTTGACTGTATTTATAATCATACATATATTAATTTGTAATGTGGACATTTATTTGTAAATGAGATTTAAGGCTCCCGTCTACCGTCCATTTTGATTTCATGAATATAATGTTAATCATATGAAATTTCTACTACCGTTCTCAAATCTTTACTACTTTATTGAACACAAAAAAAATGCATCCGAAAGAGCAAAATGTAATGAAAGTTTCTGAAGAATTATATCTTTCCTTCAATTTTTGAAAATATTTTAGAATATTTTTGAAGATCGGAAATCCACAAACGAATCATTAAAATAAAATTTAAATTATTTTTAAACTTAGAGCAAAAGTATGATTCTGCAAAAACTTTCATTATTTTTTACTTTTGCGCATTCACTTTTTTGCATTCTTATAGATCAAATAAATTCGGTGAGGATGGTAGCAGAAATACCTTAGGATTAACATTACGTTCACGAAACTAAAATGACCGGTAGACGGGAAACTTAAGTTAATATTTCTAAGTAAAATCTCATGACAATAACTCAAAATTTACATTTAATTTAATCAATGGTCATTTTCCAGCATTTTTACCATATTTCATTGAAAATACATAAGTTATAATCAATCTCTAATAAATAAATTCGCAAATATAAAATTGTTACTATACTCAGATGAAAGATATGAATATGGAAAAGTTAATTCATAGAATAGAACGTAAAATTGACTGCTATAAGGAATAATTTATGTAAAAGAATCATAATGAGAAATAATAATTTCATTTCTCGAATGGAAATACATTCATTCATTGTGGGATGATATAATGAATAATTTATATACTTTTTTACAGGATGTTAATATACATAATACAAAAAAACATCATAAACTCGGTGTATATTTAGCAAATTAATAATTAGTACACTTATTAATATGCTCGTACTATAAGTACGAGAAATAAAAAGTCTTCATTTCAGAGATTTTTTTAATTGAATGATGAAAACAAGAAATAAAAAAATTCTAACTTTTTTTTTTTTTTTTTTTCAAAAATCTTTGAATGAGGCCTTTGAAAAGCGCAAACAGTTATCTATGGGTATCATAACTGTCCTAACTGTATTTATAATCTTCAGAATGTAGGCCATTTTTAACGCAGAATATTTTTTACTCTAAATCTTTTTTTTTTGTTTCACAATCGATACAAAAAATTGGAAACTATACGGCTTATTAATTTAAATCTAAAGTTTGAACGAATTAGATGTTTAACAGGGAATTAGATTGGAACTGATAAGGTGGAGTTAATTATTGTAATATATTATCTTTGACAAGAGACTTATTAAGAGATTTTGGTACAAAATTATTGTTAATTTTTTCTTTATATAGGAAACATTCAACGATATGAATGACAGTCAATTCATTTACAATTTCATTGCAATATTTTAATCTGTAGTCATTTCTATTAAAATTAATCATATTTCAACAACAAAAAATTTTTTATTTCTTCAAGTAATTCATTTAAGTTTATTTAAGTAGCTAACTTTTTCAACATGTGCTAACATGCTGTTGTTTTGATATAATGTGGTTAATAGAAATATGTGAGCATAAAATAAAGGATACACAGTGTTAGGTTTCAAAAGCCTGACATTATCATACGTTATGATTATAATAATTATATTTCGTTTATTTAAGGTATATACATTGCTAACATATATTTAATTTAAGCATATTTATCCTGTTTTTATTAATATGTTATTAATCTTGCAATAAGAATTTAGAAAGAAAAAAAAAACTTTTTAATTTAAAAATGTGTTGGATTGTTACATAATGTTTTGAAAAATATGATACATTCCTTCCCAAATATATAATACAAAAACCATGTTTGCTTTTTACTTCACACCGAGGGATTGATAAATAAATACAAACAGATACATAAAAATCTTCTTTGAATCCTTTTATGAATGAAGGAATAAAAAAAATATTAAAAACTCTTAAATAGTTAATGTATTTGCCTATTTTTACTTATATAGGATTCCAGAGGAGTCACTATGAAACGATGGGTTTCTGTGTATCCGTTATTAGGTAAGAATTAGTGTTACTTCTTCTGAAAAAGCTGCGATAGTGAAAAAGTAATTTGTATTTCCTTGAAATTGAAGGTATTTTTAATGTGAATGTTATCGAAAAATTGCATCTGTTTCGGAAAGTGTGTTAAGTATTTTAACTCGGAAACTGTTGCTGGATAAATGCATCGTAGTTTTTTTTTTTTTTTTGTAATGTTATGTTTGTGTATGAAAAAGTATTATTTATAAAATTAAATTTCTTTTGCATCATTTGATGGACTATAGTAAAAATCATACCAAAAATTAAGTATTTTTAACTTTAATGTATAAGTAAGCAAAATCCTCAAAATTATTCAAAAATAACTTAAAGTTATTTAGTGTTTTAATAAAACTGCGAGTTTGCTATTTTATATCGGGAGTCTTCAACTCAAATTATTTTCTTTATATTTAGCGTCTGTTTTGACAAATGTTTAGAGATAAAATGTTTTGAGGTGTTTGGATGTTAAAGTGAAATAGATGTTATAAATCTTTAAAGCCCTGAAATTTGTAAAAGGATCTCTTTTCACCTTTCCATTCAAGAATTCCAAATTTTATTCATTTACTTAATTGTCTTTAATGTGAAACTTATCTTGTAATGGATTTCAGTTTAATACAAACGTTTTCTTTTGATTTTGAGTCAAAAATACAACAGAGCAATATTTAAAATAGTTCATAAAATACACTGAAATTCCAAGAGTCATAGGATGTCTACTAATATCGTACTACCTCCTTTTACCCAGTGAAGTGCAGCAGCTTGACTTGGAATTGACTTTACAAGTTCTGTCGCATGTCCCCTGAAGAAACATTACGGATTCAGCCTTCTTCAAATTCTGTATATATCTGTCCGTAATTTCGAAAGTGTTATGGTGCAGGATTTCGTGCACAAATGTCATGGACGCAATTATGGACGTTATTTCGAAAATATGGATGGCTGTAGATGTTTCTACTCTTTCGTTTCACTGTCGGTAGCATTCCATAATTGCGAAAGTGTTTCTGGTGCAGAATTCTGTGCACGAACTGACCTTCCGATCCTGTCCCATATATGTTCAAAAGGATTCATGTCTGGTGATTAGATGGCCAAATCATTCTCTGGAATAGTCCAGAATGTTCGTAAAACCAAACACGAAGGATTTTAGTCCAGTGACATGCTGCATTTCTATCCTAGAAAATTTCATCTGTGTTTGAGTACTTGAAGTTTGTGAATGTATATGATATCCAAGAAGTCGAGCATAACCATTTCCAGGCAATGATTGGTTCAGTTTTACTAGAGAATCAGTCCATGTCCAAAACTGCTCGCACCATTATAGTGCCATCATCAGCTAGCACAGTGCCTTGTTGATAATTTGGGTCCATGATCTAGTGGGATCGGCGTCCCACTGGGGCCATACCATTATTTCTTACCAAATGGAATCGTAACTCGAAGCAACTTTTTTCTCATCCATTTAGGGTCCGACCAATGTGCTCACGAATCCAGTTTTAGAACTGCAGCCGATGGCATACTGTTAGGGAAAGCACTTGAGTCGGTCTGCTGCCGCCATATCTTATAAACATCAAATTTCACTTCACAATCCTCACTTGCATGTGGGCCGTACATTCAACATTGATTGTTGCTGTTATTTTACATAGTGTTTCTTGTCTGATAAAACTTATTACACTATCCAGACGTCATTGGTCCGTCAGTAAATAGACTCGGTTGGCCATCGCATTGTCCACAGTGGTAGGTAATATCTGAAAATACGTACTAACGGCACACTCTTGATATTATGGATTTTGACATTTTGAATCCCCTAACAATATCCGAAATGGAATGATCCATGCGTCTAGCTCCAACTAGCATTCAAAGTCTATAATTCCCGTCGTGCACCCATAATCATGTTAAAAAAACTTATCACGTGAATCACCTGACTACAAATGAAATCCTTGACAAAGCACTGCCTATTTCTACTTTTCTTGCGCGATGCTACTACCTTCTCGATATTAGAATATTGCTATCCTATTACTTTTAGCACTTCAGTATATAAAAAAACAAACAGACTATTCAAAATAAAAGAAGGTGGCAAAATTGGTTGAAAATCCGTTGAGCATAAAAATAAAATTGAAGATATTTTAATTATGACCATTTGTCTCAATAGACTTACAGTATTTATTTTTCTATTCAAAAGTAACACATCCATTTGCTTCTTCCCTAGGTATAGTTAATCTCGAATTCGAGCTTCCATATGACTATCCTGAAGGTTGGTGGACAATCAAAGCTGTAGCCCTGGGTCAAACGGAAGAAACAAGAGTTCTTCTCGAAAGATGGTTCAGTCATCGATTTGACGTTAATGTGGGCACTGATGCATTCGTTCTAAATACTGATGAATTCTTAGAAGGTCAGATCCTAGCAAATTATACAAGTGTCGCAACAGTCACTGGAAATCTGACTTTAAAAACATTTTTAAGACCTCTTGGTAAATATAGAGATTTAAATCTCAATTGGAAGGATCGCTATATAGAAGAATTCGTTGATTTGGTAAGTTTAAATGTAAAACATCTGCATTATTTGCACGTCATAGCAACTTTAGCGAAAATTTAAACATGTTGGCAAAATCGTTAATACATAATACTACATCTACGATTAGATAGAAGTTTCTATATTAAAAATCAATTGAAAAGATTGAGAATAAAAAGAATAAGTTACATTTTATAAATTAACAAGAAAAAAATGAAAAGTATCTGAAAAATAAATTAAAACACAATTATTTTAACTTTTTTTATCATCAAAAATTGTAATGAAAATCAAAGCAATATAGTTCATCAGTCGAATGATAGAACAGTTTTCGAACACACATTATTGGTGGTCTTTCTCTATATTTTCGGCCCTTCTTCATGTCATCCCCTTTAACCTTCATTCCGTCAAACACTCAAAGTTCGATAGCTTAGAGTAGACCATAATTACACTTTTTTTCCGTAAATCTAATGAGGGTATGGCCCTTGCATCAATTACATACGCTTATTAGTGACGCAGTCATAGCGTGACTTGCGCAAAAATATCTGTGCAAAAATGCCTAAGTGCAAACTGCACGTAGTTTAGAATGCATTAAATTTGATTGATTTTGGATAATTTTCACAATGGTGTAAATAATCGACTATGTTGTTGGTAAATATTTGCAGAAAGTATTTTTATACCGAAAATCTTATTTTTTTTAAGCTTTTTTTTTCATATTTTATGTCTTTAGATCCTTCTGTGACTTAGGTTTGTTTTTCATTTGTCCTTTTGAAAAAAAAACTTCATTATTCTAATCATTTTCATTTTTCAGTTCCATGGAACTTACGACTTCAGCATTTCACTCGCTGAATTAAGGAATATGGCTGTTCCCGTGCCATTAGAAAATTGCGAAGTCGAGGTTCAGGCGGTTGTGGGAGAACGATTCTATGATTTTACTGTATTTGCATATGGGCGAATACGGATTGTAAATTCAACCACCAGCTTACGATTCTTAGGTGTAAATCCACAAGTCTTCAAACCTGGAATGTCGTTTAAGACTCAAGTAAGTAATTCCGAACTATGTTCAATAACTTTTATTAGTATAAAAAATCATACCAATTACACTATATTCAAATTATAATGATCTCAAAAGTAATATTTCCAGCTGCATTACAAGTTTCTTTTAAATCAACATTTCCAATTGGAAAAAAAAAACTTCTTATATTAAAAAATGGTTTATGAAGCATAAAGGCTTTAATTATTTGTTTCATTGAAAATTTTAAAAGAAATGGAGAATAATTATTATGTTACTTCTGAATTAATCTTCATTTCATCTTCCTTGTACAAATATTTCAGATAGGATATTTTGCATAAATCAAACAAATCCTAATAATATTTTTAAAATATCCTAATATATTAACTTTATCCTAATAATATTTTTAAAATAGCATGATGTGGTGTAATGAGCAAAGATTCTCATGTAAATTTTTAAACAGTTCAAATTCCACCTGAAAGGCAACTTGATTCCAAAATTTATGTTTTCGAATCTGGAAGCTCAAACTCTACTCTTCTTTACCCTCTCTCGCTAGAACTGTTCGAGTTAATTTTCAACAACCATTTTCTATAAACGGCAATCTTCGCATGCAGTCGCCCTGACTACGTATACAACTTCTCCCATATTTCCTTATAATTTTCAATTTTAGGATTGTTTTTTTCTATTTTTGAATCATGAGAAAAATATTTAATAAAGGAAAATTTTACTTAATAATTTGAATCTTGTGAATAGGGCTCTATTATCCCGGTAACATAGTAACTTTAATAGTTACTAATGCCTTTGTATTTCTCTTTATTGCAGGATTGCGTAATTTACAGTTTTTGTCATGGACAAACCAAATAATTGCTCCATTTGTGTCTTGTAATGGACTTTTGCTTAACTGTTTCATTTTAACCGTTCTATCCTGTTAGAAAAAAGTAACATTCTACTTGTGCGGATCTATTAGTTTATCTTATATTTACTAGATCATAAAAACTATTTTTATATGGCTTTATTTCATTTATTTTTGTGTTTGTAAATAGAGACAACACATTTAATATCATTTATAATTCACCGTCAATCTTTTTCCTTGCTTCCCTTCCCGTCTTCCAGTTCAATTTTGTGTTCGTAAGAACAGAGTTAAGCATTGAAAAACTTTGAAAAGTAATATAAAAAATGTCAACAAATTTATTATGTTTTACATCCATTACTCTTGATACATGTGTGTGGTAAACAACATTTATAGCTTATATTGATATTATTTTGGAGAAGAACAAAAAAGGTTAATCATGAAACCTACCTGATTTTCAATCTCTCTTCGGACAGCATTTCTTACCTTTTCCACTTTTAAGTGTTCTGATATTTTTTTGTTTTTTTTGTTTTTGGATCTGCTACACAATAGCCAATTTCTTCTTACAATTACTGGAATATTTTTGTAATGTTCGATCAGCATTTTTTAATATTTCGTTTGAATTAGATGTTTTGGGGTAACTTGTTTTGATTGTAAGAAGGAATTACATACATAAAAACATTTCTTACAGTTGAGAATGAGAGCAATTAGAGTAGAATAAATACACAAACCACTTCCTGATTTCACCTTTGCATGTCTAACGCGACAGCTATTTATCGATTAATATATTTCTCCTTTAATCGATACTGAATCGATTAAAGGAGGAATATACTAATAGTATCGATTAAAGAAGGAATATACTAATAGTATCGATTAAAGAAGGAATATACTAATAGTATCGATTCCTCCTTTAATTTCATTATATAATTTAAAATTGAATCATCTTTTAATTGAATCATCTTTTCGACTCACTTGAAACGAGCACACCCAGGTTGAAAACCAAATAATGAGGAAAAAGTTTTTCTATCATGTGACATCTATCGAACATTACATGAAATGTAGACCATCCAAAAGATAATTTTTTATGTATTTCTAAGCATATTAGTGATATAAGTTGATTTTATCCAATCAGGTAAAAATATAACTTCCTTTCGTTGTTAAGAAAAAGAAAATTCTGCAAGTCTGAAAAAGTTGTAAAACAGAAAAAGTTGTAAACCAAATAAATTTATCTCTATATTATATAAGCATATATATAATATATGCTTATATAATATAGAGATAAAGAGCTTATATAATATAGAGATTATATAATATAGAGATGCTTATATAATATAGAGATTATATAATATAGAGATAATAATGCTTATATAATATAGAGATTTATCTCTATATTATTATATATTATTAATTGTGGAATGCTTAAAAAAAGAGCTGTCGCAATTAAAACTCATGGGTGCAATCATAAAATTAATTATAGAACTGGGTCAATTAGGACGCATACAGGGTTAGAAAATGTTAAACCTCGCAGCAATAAACTTAATGTATTTTTACTTCAAGTTAAAGGATTTCCTCCACGTAGTCATAGTTATTTATTATTATAATTTTATATTCTACATAAAAAGTCATAAATCATCAATTTAATGATAAACATCATTTTATTTTAAAATTATATAAATAATTGAATATCATTTATATAGCATTAGTTATATATTTTAAAATTTAAATTGATTAATAAATAAATTATACTTAATCAAATTTAGAAGAAATTTTAAATAATTAAGTTACTTACTTTTGATAAATATTTTGTGATCAATATATGATTTTTTTTTGTTCTTTTAGATAGCTGTGTCATACAGCGATCTAGTCCCATTATCCGAAATGAAACTAGTCAGATCTAACGTGATCATCAATCCCGTCGTATACACAAGAAGTGGAAGGCGAGAACTTGAACAACAAATTCTTCCATTCAATACGGATGGAGTCGTTGAAGTGGTTATTGAAACACCAAAGAATGCTGAGAAAATTATTATTAGGGTATATGTCCATATTACTAAATTTTATCACAGCATTTAGCTAAACATTTAAATACACATATGAATATAAAATTGAACGTGATAGAATTGCTATGAATTTAATTCCTTTTAAAAATATATTTTATCAAAATAAGATTATTTTTTATAATCTGAAGGAAGAAAATACCATCATTTTCATAAAACTTGTAATGAAGTGTTTCCAGAAATTGAGCACTCTTACCAACTGTTGATAATTTTACAACTACAGAATAAGGAGGGAAGAACGTTATTTGAAAACGAATTTTTTACATTCTTTTATTTTATTCATATCTTTTATCTTTAACTTTTTTAATTGTATTTAATGTAATATTTCACTCAAATATAAAGTTGAAATAAGTTTACAGATCAGAAACATTTTGGGCATTTAATATAGCATACTAAAATCCTTTATGTTTAAGGGTGCAGTAGCCTAGTGGTCATTGTCGAGAATTCGTGGTCGACGGTTTTCGTCGAGTCGTGTGTTCGAGCCCTGATGCCACTAAAGCTCCACCGTGTAGTAGGGCTGATGCCTGTTAAATCTTTCGAGGTCCAAATCTCTCCCTTTGGCGTGATGTAGAAGTTTGGATGAAGAGGTGCTAGCTCAAGCATCCTCGTCACTTGGCCAAGGCTCAAAATTACGAGGTCCGTCTCGAGAAGCCCAAAGTTATTTCCAATTGCGACGTTAATAAATAATAAATCAATCACCATTTATGTTTTAATCATATTTGGGTACTTTACAAATAATTTTATCATTTTAATGTTTCCTGACATTTATAAATAACTTAGTAAATGATGTTTAAAATACCATTTTCATATATAAGGTTCTATCTAAATAGTATATCTTAAATAATACTATATTTGATTTTTAAAAATTAAGTGCCTTAAATTAATATTTGAACTCTTATAAATTTTAAGACTTTGTTTATTTCATTCATGCTATGTATATGTTCAATCTTAAATTATTTATGTTTGCGAATAATTTTTATTGATTATAGTGGGGGGGGGTTAAACATTTCTCTGAACATTCCCCTCTCTGGTATAAGATGTATTTTATGATACAATAAAAATACATTTAATAGAAAGTAAATGTGTTTGAATTAGCCCAGTTACAAATTCTATTCATAAATCTTTGAAGATATGCTATCAAAATATTTTAAGCAATATGTTTTCAGTTTTTATTTTCCTCGATTCCTTTTAGTATAACGTTCATTATCAGGTGGTTTTAATAACATCCTAATTGATGACAGTGTAATGATGTGACTTTTAAAAATCATTAGATTCAAAATAAAACTCCTCAAAACTTATTCATAAAAATATAAATATTCTTCACTATGACCGAAATCCTATCTATATTATTATGCTAAATGTCACATAATTTTCATACAATAGCAACTAGAAAATGTACGAATATTGAATAAAGTATCAAAATTAGCATGTTATAAATAAATGAAACAAAAAAAACTTCATTGATAAAATATTTAAATAGTAATACGCATTTATCACTTGAATGACACGTTCTCTTTAGGCGTACTATGAAGACCTGAATGAACTAGAAACCAGATCCAGAGCCGAACTTACAGTTTTGCCAATGTACAGCAGGAAAGACAGATACCTTCAAATATCAACTAGTACTAAAAGAGCTCAGGTACATTCTGATCTACTTCAGAATTTGCATAATCTTTCGAGAGAACATATTTCCAATTGATCTTTCCTATTTGATAAAAACATACTTTAAAATAGTTTTTATTTACATTTCTATAAAAATCATTCCTGGTAATATTTAAAATAATATTTGTTTTGTTGAGAAAAAAAATTTATTCTTATTTGAATATTAAACATTACCTATATGCATTCATTTTCGATTTCTTTTTTTATAAAAAATTCCTTACATCAAGTTGTTAAAGTAAAACTTCCATTTTAGGCAGGAGAATATGCTGTGTTCCATGTTTGGACCAACTTTTATTTGAAATCATTCGATTATTTGGTGAGTAATATGAAATGTGTATGCATATTAAAATTATTATTTTTCTTCGAACGCTTAATCCAAGTACTTATCACAACTTTCATACCTGATACTTAATCAGACATTATTTTCACAAATTGTATTACACTTTCTTTAGGTTGTAGCAAAAGGTATTATTGTGCAATCTGGAACTGAGAGGGTGTACGGCATGCTTCACAGTATAACAACGTTTTCTGTTCCTGTATCCCCCGAAATGGCTCCCGTTTTTCACATGGTCGTATATCACATTACCACTGACGGCGAAGTTCTTACGGATAGCGTCATCTTGCCAGTGGATGCAATCAACAAACACAGGGTACTTATATTGCATTATTTATCATTAACTATATAGTTGATATCGATGCTCGTTTTTGTACAACAAAAAATGTTAGTATATTGTTCGAGACTAATATTTCTCAGATGTTTTTAGTCTTAAAATCTTGTTCATTTCACGAGTAACTATTTCTTTTTAAATAATATTAGAGAGGGGATCTTTAAGAATGTATATTAATAGCAGTAGTAGTACCTTTTAATAATGGATAACCACCGTATCAGACATTTTGTCCATTAATTAAAAATGTCCCTTAATAAGAGGTAAATACATATACCATTCAGAGGAACCGGGACCAACAGAATTGTCCTATAAATAGAGATGTCCCTTTCAGGAGGTACTACTGTATATCGTTTTCTTTCCATTTTGCTTTTAAAAGTTCATATTTTTCCCCATTAAAAAACAAAAATTTATACCTGCTAACATTTTTGTTTCAAGTATATGGTTAAAAGAGAGAAAATGTTATCCTACATACCTAGTAAAAACTCAATAAAAGATGTACAAGAAGACGTGATACAATTTTTAATTAGATTTTCTTATTTTTGCCAAGTATTTTATAATGAAAGGTTTTTTTTTATGTGACATGAAAAGAAGCATCCATGAGACGATAAATAAATAAAATTTCAACATTCGATACTAAATACCAATATATATGTATTGTTACTTAAAAGTTAAATATATAAAAATTTATTTTAAAAATGTTTAAGAAGATATATATTTCTTAATTTTGATGTTGGTAGTCGAAATTAAATATCTCCGAAATTCATTTCTATATATATATATAAGCGAAATACCACTGACTGGCTCATCAAGAGATCTCTAAGACTATATAACCGATTGACTTGAAATTTAGTATAGTTACTCATTTTGCGATGTAGACGCTCACTAAGAACTGATTTTACGGAAGTCTTATCCAAAATGTAATTTTCATCCGTTAATCTACACTTATCCATCAGTTATGTAATTTTTGGCGACTTTTATCTCCAAAAATTATATGACAGACGCCAAACGGAATATTTTTTTCTATGTATACTGTTTATTGTCACCAATTAAATTTACTTAGTGAGATTTGCGCGTGTGAAATGGAAAAATACTAAATAATTTGATATTGAAGCGCTAATGGAGGATTGGCAAGATTTTGGCGATTAGGCTCTTTATGTGAAATTCCGTGCATGTCAAAAATAGGTAACGTACATATTTAGCGATAGAAATAAATAAGTTTGGAATCCCACGGTTGGTGAAAGTGCAGTTTAGCTCCAAAACTTTGCGGGATTTGACTTCTTACGGAGTTGCGCACATGCAAGACTATCTTCGTTTACTGAAGAACCTTGCTACATGCATGAACGAATTTAAGACGCTGTGACATACGTAAGACATTTTGTACATACCGACTTGCACGAGTTTTTTTTAGTATTGCAGTCGCTTGCAATCCTAAATGGTCAGAAATCAAAGATCTCTTGAGGAAAGGACAAAATTCTTATGACAGACAAGATGTCAATGCGAGGGTATTTCATTTGGAAGTTAAGCACATGATGAATCTTCTGAGGATAGGTTGTATCTTTGGCAATACTAGGTGTAGCATATATACGGTGGAATGAATTTCATCCATATTATGTATGTATGGGGTGACTTTTTACTAAAACATTTTATTTTTCTCATATATTGAAAGTCGTGGATAACCATTATGACAGACGATAAATTTCTTGAAATTTTAAATTTAGATTATCACTATCGCTTAAAAATTGAAAATTTTCTTGATATTTTACGTATAGGTTCCAAAATATAATATTATCGTCTGCCCAGCGAAGCGGGCGGGTATCAGCTAGTAATAAAATAAAATCCGAATAATTATTGATAACCATTATAAAACTCAAAATCTTTTAAATTTAAAAATATTCACAAATTATGTATATGTTGAATATACATTATTGTTATTTGGGGGGGGGGGATTCTATGAAAATAAGTATTTATTGATGCGTGTAAAATATAATATATATATACTTTCAACCCTTAAAAGGTATCATGAGTAAAAACTTTCCCATATAAATTCAGTTTCTAATGTTACTAAAAAGCCGAATTACTAGCAACACTGATCCTTCCTGGAATCCCATTTATGGCGTCAGTAAGGATACCGTTATCATAAAAAAAAGTTCATCTTTGTTATGCAATTCATTAGCTGAGGTGATATTTCACCTATGATACCGTAAGTTTTTTTTAATTAGATTTGAATTGTGTTGTTAATACCGTGGTTATAATTTTTACTTCCGTTAAGATAATTATCAGCGGAGAGGTAAGGAAATAAATATTTAAGCAGTGTTTCATTCATTTTATTTTATTGATAAATTTATAATATGATATTCCCAAACGAAGTTGAAATGGAAAAATTGTGCTGGAAATGGAAGATTCTTGAGATTATGAGTACAATATAAGCAATAATGAATAAGACAATGTAGAAGATGATGATGATGATGTGTAGAATGATTATGTAGACTTAAAATGATAATGACGTGGGAGAAAATGCTGAAATTTTAAGTGATGAGGAAATGTCTATCATCCGTTATGTATGCAACAACTGTAAAAAAATATTTTTTAAGAATTTTCATAAAATATGTAATTGTTATATTATATCTCATCTCATTTACATGTTTTAAATTCAATTTATTAAATAAAATTCATTTACTGGTGTGAAATTTCACCCACGATACCATTAACATGATTTTTGATGATACATTTTAAGGGTCAAATATATGGTTTTGCGTTTCTTTTCAGTTTGTTTTAGACGTAAATATGAAGCAAGAAAGATCAGGAAATCTAATCGAATTGATACCTCGTTTGACTTCAGAGTCGAATATTGGAATCTGGGGATTTGATAGTGATCACGTGTCTACTCATGGCCGTCAACAACTAACAGTTACTTCGGTAAGTATTAATTACATGGATAAAAATATTTCATGAATAACTCATTTAAAAACTGAGTGTGTACAATTCTGATACGTTAGAATATAAAAGTCTTATGTGTTTATATTTCTTTGATTAGCAAAATATAGCAGATGAGATGATTACGTTACGGAGCATGGCTAAGATTCTCAATAATTCAGTTTGCATTAGTGTAGTTTGCCAGGTATCAAGTTTCTTAAATACAAAATTATGCTCTTGATGATCAAAGCGTACTGTAAAATCTTAAAAATATGCTTTTTTTTTATGAATGAAAAATATCTCAGATTTAGGTGGAGACTTGATATTGCAATAACATGAGAAAATGCAAGTGGTAATTTTTTTACCTTGAGACAATGGTAAAAAGTGTCCTAAACAGAGCGTGTCGTCTGAGAAAATATACTCATTATAAATGAAATACCCATTCTAAAAGAATTTTTATAAATTCTTGTTCGTCTCTCAACCAAATAAATAATTATTTTCAAGTTTCAAAGATGTTTTTTGATTATACTGCACAAAGTCAAATAAAACATTAAGACAAACATTATATGAATTTTATTCATTATATATTAATAATGCTTTTTGTATAAGCATGTACTATTAAAAACTTTGATAGGTTTTAGATTCTTAGAGTTCTTTTTTCATTTTCATAATCTGCGCTAATTTCTCTTTCATGAAAGTAGTCTTTTAATCACTAACTTATCCTTAAATTTTCAGATAAATATCAAATAGAAATAAGAAAAAATATTTAATGTAAGTTCTCTGTTGAAATTTTAAAATATTATTGTTTTTTGAGTATTTATTTGGTCATAAACCTGATAAATATATCTTCTCACTTCTATTTCACACCATTTGTGTTACAGCTTTTTCTCTCTAAAATTTAAGTGGCCTTAATGTAACCGTTACAATTCTTAAAGAATGATTCTCGAAATGTATTAATTTGTAAACAGTGTTATTTGTTCCATTAAAATAGAATAAATAACACTGCTTTAGTGTTTGCGTGGTTTTTTTTTTTAATTTAACCATTGGGTCCGATAGCCTTGAGGTTACAGTCACGAACTTAGAAGTTGAAACGTCTCAACAAGAACTCAAGTTTATTTCACTAGAAACTTGTCGTGTCATTGGATATGAAACTTGTGTAATTTAAAAGCTACTACGATTCAAAATCCTCGAGTGATATGATGTGAAAGTAAGGAGAAAGAAGTACTAGTTAACCTTTTAGCGCCCTTCGCCATATATGTGGAAATTTGATTTCTTATAATGATTACGATCATTGATAAAAGGCACAAAATTTTGATAATAAATTATTCACTACAGCATCTCTCAACAAAAAAAAGTACAGATCTTATGGTTTGGCTGCACTGATAATAATATTTTACAGTGTGCAGTTAGGAATATGAAAATAGCATAAAGTAGTATTTCAACTGTCGGTGTGTGTGTGTTTGTGTTGGACTTTTTGAACAAATCATTAATGTTTGATAAAAAAAAAAAATGGCAGGTATGTTAAATACATTTAGTTTTGATAATTTATAAAAATTTAAAGAGATTTGTAGTTAGTTTTTTTTTTATTTTATAAAAACAATTAACAGCAAATCTCTTTTTTAAACACAAAATATCAAATTATTACTTACGTTATGTATATGCTTGCGATTATATTTAAGTAAAATTACCACCTCGAACGATAACTGTACATATATGTGTACGTTTGTATAAATTTCTTTACAAATTATACATATGTGTTCAGTTATCATTCGAGATAGTGCTTTTACTTAGATATAACCGTGAGTAACAATTTGATATTTTGTGTAAGCGTTTAGCGAATTGCAGAGCTTTTTTTATGTTATGTGCCCAGGCTGCAACGAAAAAAGAAATGCAAAATAATGAAAGCTTAGCCATTGAAAATTTAGAAATTTTATCCCATACGATAAGTCAATGCGTCGCTTAGAATTGCAGAGGAATGTTCGGATTCAGAGGACATACTGGTTCTGATGAACCGGTATGCTCAAAATGTGTGAAATCATTTCAATTATAAAGTATTATTAAAGCTCAGTGGCTAAATATTTTGATGTTATGAATTTTGTATTTTTATTATTTTTTTCATTTTTTCTCTTTTTGAATTCCTATCAACAAAATTGAATAAATCGTAATAAAACAAAAAATGGAGTTATTTTTCTCATTAAAAAAGTCATCCCTGAAGAGTTTAAACGATCCCATTTTCGTAAATGTTATAGAATTCTGCACCTTTCTTATTCCATTGCCAACTTATTACTCGATGTCAATCTTCTTTTCATCAAAGTGGGAATAAGTTCATTTTTATCGCCATAATGTAATTTTCACACACAACGTTCTGTAATGAAATTCTCGGAATATATACATGATACAGCCACTTGCGTACCGGTGGAGCTCTCTACGGAAATACGGAATCATCGAGATATTGGGGGGCGAGAGGACTTTTGGGGCGATGACCTCCGATTATCTAAAGAACCCTAACCATTGGAAATATATATGAAAAAAAAAGAAAAATACATGATATACAAAACATTTTATCAATTAACTTTCATTTATAATTTTGATATGTAATTTTAATCATATTTTTATTAATGTCCATTATAATCATTTGAAAACTGTTTTTTTTTTTCGATGCGCAAACCTACGTGATAAATAGATTGGAGGTCAGAGCGCAACAAGACCTGAGTCTCTAGCAAACTTCATCCCATTCTTCTAAACAGTATTTCGCAAATAAGAGCACGGTTTCATCAGAATTCTTCTAATGTGTAATATTTATCTTGTCTTATTTTGAACTCTTAAATAATTCTATGACATTTTTACTGCAATTAGTTATTTTTATGGATTAGTGAATTGACTAATAACACCATTCATGCTCTTTAATCATGTTATCGAAACTTTACGATAAGGCATTTAATGAATTTAATTTTATTCATTAAAAAGAAGTTATATTTTTTTTCCTCAATAAAGTTTTGAAATTAATGGGAAAATTTCGATCGAAATACATAGCAATATCTCCCGTTTTGCCTTTTTTTTTTTATAAAGTATTTAATTTACCAAGAAGAGATTAATCTAATTTTTAATGTAATCGTATTACTAACAATAATAATTAGTTTTTGGTTATTTTAATAAAATTAACAGTGCTTGATAAATATGAAAATTTTTAGTTTTTCATAGCATAAAGTACTTTTTAAAGTCTTCAAAATGATCTATTCATTCTAATATTTTTATTTGTATATTCGAATGCCCCCAAACTCCAAAGGAAGTCGATCAAAATTATATAGTTATGTAAGATATTTTTTATATAAAAATTATTAATTATGCATGTACTTTATGCTTTTTAAGTACAAAAAAGCTAACATTGCAAAAGGTAAATGAATTAGCTTACTGAATGAATAAATAATTACAGATAACTGAATCCATGTACGGCTTTGAGAAAGAACATGTTAAATTCAACCGCGCATTTTGGAGACACAGAGATGGATCTCCGGAAGAAATTGCATACTACGTCACTCATAACGCTGCACGAGATACAAAAAACTCTCTTGAGGTAAACGTGTTCATATTTATTTTTAGATTAAGTTGAATTTAACTTTATTTGCTTTGAAAACAGTGTTTGCAAATTGTGTTGCAGCTGTTTCCATTTTATCAAAAAGTCTTAATTTTGATATTTTTAATTTTTAATTGATTCATCAAATGTCATGGTAACATTTGCTTTTTTTTGTCTTTTCAGAACTCCAATTTAGTAGTATTTTCAAATCTGATAATCTCAGAAACGCCAAGTAAGTTTATCAAAAAATAAGTGCAAAATAAAGTATAATGTATCTAGTAGTATAACAATATGATGAAAGCAGGCAAAATTATTATTAAATTTTTATGTAATTATGAGAGTGCCCAAAATTGCATTTTGTGTACATAAAATGACAAATTTTGTTGCAAGCATTTTATGATTAAATGCTTAAACATACATATATTAATAGTCATTACGCATTAGTTACAATAATTTTGTATTACGTAATACAAGATTTGTCCCACAAGTAATGAGAATAATTTATAGCGCGTTTCTGGCACATTGCCAAAGGAAACAGCTGGTGGCTGCAAGTAAATTGAAGTTTCGGTTACATATTATATCGGTCAGCAGGTGGTATGATTTATCTGGCATCTGCAGTGGCCTTACAGAGAGTCATTATCCAAAAACTGCAGCACACCATTGAATAATGATATACAATACATTTTGAGTTGAACTTGGTAAACGTGGTAATAAAACGAGCCTGTGCTTTCCTATCCACCATACAGTCCAGACTTAGTCCCTTGAGATTTCTTTTTGTTCTCTAGACTTAAGGTGGAGTTAAAGAGATACCATTATTCTCCAGGAACTGTGACTTCAAAGCTTCGAAACATTTTGCAAAATGAGTTAGTACAGTGCTACGAGGCCGCGATAGCCTAGTGGTCAAGGTTTCGGATTCGTGACCGACGTTTTTCGTTCATTTGCGGGTTCCATCCTTGGCCGTTAAAGACCCGCTGTGTAGCCGGGGCTGATGCACGTTAAATCTGTCGGGGCCTAAAGTCCTCCCGTTGGTGTGGTGTGGATGTTAGGAGAGGGGGGTGCCAGCTCAGGTGTCGTCCTCGTCACTTGACCGTGGTTCAAAATTACGAGGTCCGTCGCCAATAGCCCTCGTGTTGCTTCTAGTGCAACGTTAATAAAAACTAAACAGTGCTACGAACAATAGCAGCACCTCTGGACTCGTTATATTAATGCTTAATTAAAGATTCATACAACGAAAAACACCAGATGAATTTTATTGTCTGTCCAATTATACAATTTTTGAAAACTTTTTTCTCGTTACTTTTGGGACATACCTTGTTTTAGACTTACGAGACGATAGGATAGGTTAAGTCACACATAAACTCCATTATGTATGTACTATTACAACAAAATCACTATTTACGATTTTGAAAATGACGTGTGAAATGTAACTGTCGTCAAATATTTCAAACGAAAGAGTCAACATGAAAAATTGTAAGCATCCGAAAAAATTAGTCCAATCACGTAATTTTGCATGCAAGTTTATTTATTCATAGAATGCAAGCAGATTAAATTTCCGTGGTCAATGAAGTTAATCTTGGTCATATATATATATATATATATACATACATATTGCATGCATACATATTTATATATATGTGTGTGTATGTATGTATGAATCACCTGTGATATTTTTTTTATCTTTACATCCAGAGCTCTTGGAGAAATCATTAATAAGAATAGGGTCAAATACCATGAACAGGATCATCCTTTTTGTCTATTGCTTATAGATGAAATTAAAAATTAATAGTAAATTGTGTATCCTTTATCGAATTATTTAGACCCTTCTTTGATAAAATATGAGCAAAGTAGATGAATAAAATTTGAAAAGTACGAATTAAAAGAATAAGTGAAATACTAGACAAGTGGTACAGAAAGATACAAATGTTACACAACAATCACATATTATCACAAAACGCTATTTATAAGCAGCTTTTCAGTTGCTGTCCTTTCAACGTGGGTGGTTCAAAAAAGTACCCGTGTTAACAATGGGAAATATGTATGGGGTAACTCATTATAGTGTTGTCCAGTGATTACTTATCTTTTTTCTATAAAAAGCTCATGAACATTAACATTCTTCACACATCTCAAACAATCTTCATAAATTTTCCAACTAATAAGATAGTATTTGCCTTTTTTGAAGTATATTCACCGAAAACAGCCCATTCTTTTGATCGCTGCTTAGCTTTCGGTGAATAAAAATGAATCCATGTCTCATCGACAATGACCATATGACACGATATGACAGCAAACGGCTGCTTTTGACTTAGTGTCAAACTCATTTTGGTGCCATTTAACAGATAGCAAAATATAATGGTAACACCAATTTCCTGAACAACACCATTTGTCATTAAAAACAGAAATGTTTTGAACAACCCTCGTAGTTGTAATGTCTGATGTAGACTCTTGATGTCACGCAGTAGACCTTCACTTGGTTCGTACATATACTAGTCATATACATATCATAGTTTGAGAACTGTTATTCAAGTATACAACATATATTAACAAAATCAAATCAATTAACACTCTTTATATTACTTTCATTATAAACTTTTGAAGCCTATATTTTCCAATTCAATAATGACTACACAGTCGGACCGATTATAAAAATTCCATGCCTAGCCGATAACAGCTCACCTATATCAAGCCGGCAAATTTTAATGCTGTGAAGTTACATTTTGTCTATTTGAGACTTTTAAAAATTTTCAAGCGGATACATAAAAATTGATATTACTCTAAAATCTGAATCTGGATTGTTTCATGTTAGAAATTTAAATTATGATCCTTATTTAGCTTATAAGTGAAAAAGATTTTCCTATACAAAATAGGACAGGATCAAACCGACATTTTATATAAACGGAATGGCTTTACAGGTAGAAAATTTACCAGGTTTGAATTGGACAGTCATTTAAATTGATCTTTCAAATACATTAAGAGTTAGTCTCAAAAATAATATAAAATTTGAATACTGTCTTTTGAAAAACTAGCGACGTTTTTTTTTTTTTTTTTTTAAAGTATTTCTTCTCTGTATTTTTCTAAGATTTCTGCAATGCATCATACGATTTGAGTCCCTGTTTATCCGGACAATGTTATCCGACTCATAAGAAATGTGATGGAGTAAACGATTGTGATGATGGCACAGACGAAGGGAGTTGTGAGTATTAAACTGTATTTTTCATTACGCTAGCGAACACAAAAAATTAGTCTTCATTGCTTAAAATTTCATTTTAAAATGTAGCTTCAAAATAAAATTATCATAGACCTAAGCATCTTGTATCATTTTGTATTATCCCACACATTTTAAGTTAAATTATATATATATATATATATATATATAAATGTGGGATATATATATAATGCTAATAGTAATAATACTTATCTGACAATGGTGTCTTAGAAATTAGATAGGATAAGTTCTATTTTTATTATTTTGAATAGTATTTATTCTTGAATTCTGACTGTATTAATTTGTTATGTTTTTTAAACTACACTTATTCCCATAGCATTTGTACGTAACAATTCCGATTTTATCAGTACCTCATTTATCGTTTTTCCATATCAATCATTGTATAAATTAGTTTCTTAAGCAAAAGAGTCTTAACAGATGAATGGCATTGTTTTCAAATCATTTCAATTTTCTTAAAAACAAAAAAAATTGGAAGATTAATTCTTTAATTTTAAGAAACAATTAATCTCTAGAAAGAAAATTTTTTTTTTATTAAAATGTGGAAATGATGTAAATACATTTCTGTAAAAATTAATAATAAGTTTAGAAAAATTAAGATTAAGAAGATTTTTATACAAATAGGATTGAGGAAATAGCCTTTAGAGTTATTTAAAAATCCTTTTATGGGAAAGGAGGAAAAAAGGTAAACCTTTATAAAGAAGTATTTAGGCTGTTGTGACTTATTTCACACAAGGCCTAATCGAAGGCCAGACCATGTGTCTAAGTCCTCTCACCAAAAACCTAAAAATTGAATCAAAATCAAAACTCCTAAAGAAATCAGGAACGAGATGATGAGTAGTACATAAATTTTCTCTGTCAAACCCATGCAATTTAAAAGATAGTCGAGTGAGGTTTGGACAGAATTGTGCATGGTGCTGGTGGGAAATGTGTTTTGTCTCTTGTCAAAAGTAAACTCTTGTCCAGCACATCACATAATATCTTCCAGATAAATAAAATTATGAATCTTTCTCTTACGCTGGGGCAGGTTTTCACCTGACCCCGATAAGATACGTTTCGAGAAACGACTTTAAAATACACTCAAGAACATTGAAAATAGAGCTCCAAGAAGGGAACTTCGGAGTAAAACGAAATTTAATACACAATTAGATGCAGATGAGGGATTCACTTGATCACAAAATCAAGACAATTAAACGAATACAGTTTCATTGTCTTGATTTTGTGATCAAGTGAATCTTGGATAATCTTCTCCTTAGTAAGTGTATAATTAGACAAATACAGTGCAAGTTCAATAGCGCGTCGGATCGTCTCCTGCTACATTACATACCGCAAACCGGTCCCGCATTGTGTTGATTACACATCGGATGGTGTCCTGAGGCAGATGGGCCCACAAATCTTGAACAACCATATCATCCATATCATGTACAGAGGGACATGAATCTGGCGTTTCAGCTAGTTTCACTAATGTTCTATAGGGGACATGTCCGGGGAGCAGGCCGTCCACAGAAGAATCTAAAATTGACGTAAAAAGTCTTGAACTTCTGAGCTGTATACGGATGAGCATTATCTTGCTGAAAATTTGCTCCTAGAAGACCATTTAGGAAAGATACTATGTGGAGTCGAAGAAAATCATCAACTTAACGTTGGCCCGTTATGGTTCCTCGAACCATAATCAGAGTGGATCGTCTATCATAGGCTGTGTTCCCCTGACCATTACGCTTGCTATGTGAGCAGTGTATCACGCGAAAGTGTTCGTAGAATTGTACCATTCTCCATGGCGCCTCCACATCCGTACGCGATTATCATCTGTCCCCAAAAAGTTCCGAAATGTGGTGTTCCGATATTCATCACGAAACACCACATTTTGTCAATCTGTTGTATTTAAGGTTGTTCTGGCTTAACACCACTGTAGACGGAGTCATCGATGTTCCTGTGTTAAAGGCACTACACGAAAAGGGTACTGTAATATCGCTTCCGCAAGCCGTCTGGAAATGGTTTATTGAAAAACTGGCAGCCCGTCATATGATTGTTTCGTGGAACGAGTCACTTTAGGATCCACGAGGGGTTTTTTTTTTTTTTTTTGCACGATCCTTCCATACTCTCACACCGTCATCTTCCTGGTCTCTTCAAACCCTGGTCTCCTCACGTTCGTGCCATCTCGTATCCACTGCTCCCAACATACTTTGATGGCACACTCCGTACAATCGACCTGGCGAGCTACACGGGGCGTCAGCCAGCTTGCGATTTTCATGCCGATGATCAGGCTTCTCTCAAATTCCCTTAACTGTGCGAAATGTCTTCCCACACGTCTAACTGGTATTCTTTGGCTTACAGAAGCCCTCATAGAGTCGGAATTTGATAGTTGTGTTTATGAATCTTCCACTGTGCACCGGTTTATATAGAACCAACTTCGTTATTACTATTACGCTGCATTATGTGGGATCATGCTCATTGGCCCGAAACTTATTTATATTGGTCATCATTCAGCTACTTTGCAAAGTTTCGTGATTGTATCTCGCTTTCTTCTTGGTGCGCTATTTTTAATGTTCCTGAGTTTATATATCACAAAAGCATTCTATCTGATTCATGGCAGCCATTAACAAATGCTCAGAAGTATATCGACACTCTAAGAGAAGATGCTTTAGATCAGGGTCCTCCAAATTTTTTTGATCATCGACCTCCAAAAATTTTAAAATTCTCTTATCAACCCCCTGTATAAAAATGATAAAAAAAAAAGAAAACTTTCCTGTTTCTTAAATGATTTGATTTATTTAAGAAACAGGAAAGTTTCCTTCTTTTTTGATTTTGACAAAATCAAATTTTTACAAAAATCATTGAGAAGGATGTGTTTGATGACTATTGCTAGATTAGCAATATTTAGTTCAACATTTGTTGATTTCAGTCTTACTTTGCCTTGGAGCTCCATATTCCCTTAATTTCTCTTCTTTGTTAAATTAGAATTTTTTAACATGACTGAAGCCAAATTCAACCATACATGAGTTTGGGAGTGAAATTGAAAAGTGAAATGCCATATTACAAGTTTTGGATATTTTTGCGTAATATTTATATTCGTACAAAATTCGCTCACAGTTCAATTATTAAAAAGCATCTTCGCTTCAAGGTCAACTAATAATTCAATGACTTCATCTTTGCAAATAACTGTCGTTATTTTCAACTTGAGCAGAAGGTGACACGATACTCTATTCTGGGATATCTATATTTTAATATCTCCAAAGTGTAATTTAAAATCATCGCTTTTAATTTTTGGGGATGATTTGTATGTATTTCCAATTCTACGTCGTTTATATCCAATTGTCTTAAATTCCAAAACACATCGAAAAGTTTAATTTAACTTGAAAGCTTAAAATAATTGTTCGTTCTTGAATTAATGTAATATTTTTTTCTTGGTGACTTGTTTGAATATCAATGAATTTTGCTAATACATCGGCCAAATAAGAAATATTATTATTATTATTATTATTTGCAATTCGTCACTTAAGGCTGGATTAATTTCAGTAAGACATTCTGTCACTGTTTAAACAATTCAACAAGTTTTTGTAAACATACATCTCTTGACAAGTATCGTATTTCGGTGATTTCGGTGTATAGTAATAATTGGTTTAATAGTTCATCATTTTCTTCGCAAAGCTTATCAAAAAGTCATGATTTAAGAAGTTGTGCTCTAATTTAAGCCATCTTGTAAGAAAATGGAGCAAGAATCATTTATCACTAGTCTGAGAATAAGAACTCATTACGAAACACGCATGCTTTAAAACTGTAAAAATAGAAAAATAATTATTTTAAAAAATATGCAGGAATGAGAAATTAAATAAGCTACTATCTATTGTGAAAATTTTACTTATTATAGTTTAACTACAAATGACATTCCAAACGAAAAATGTACATACTGTGTTGATATGTGGTCGATATCGACCCTTGTGTTGATCCCTGCTTCAGATTCTATTGGTGGGGATGTGAGACTCCAATTAAGATTACAAGAAAGTCTACAAATAGTGGTTTGGATGCTTCTATCTCTCTTAATGGTAAGTGAACCACCAGGAACTTGCCCGTTAAACAATGGGAAAGTTGGAGGAGTCTTCTATAATATATGATGCTGGTTTGAAATTTTTATTTTTGGATAGTTTTCAAAGAATATGAGAAAAATATTTGAGCCAGATATATTTGATGTCTTTTCCTTGGCTACAAAATCGCAATTTGATTACCATAGAGGGCTATATGAGAGGAGACCCATTGAAAGTAAATTTCATGAAAAGTGTTCGGAGGCTTCAAGAATAGATACAGAAGCTCTATCGACGACTTCAAGCCAATTACTCAGATGCTGGATGCCCCTGCATTTGCCTGACGAAATCAAAATATCGGCGAATGAGGTTTTGCTTTTAATAGCATTAAATGCCTCTTCAATATCTGTAAATTTGATCTGAAAACTAAACAAAGTCTGGGTTCCCAATATAGGTTTTTTAGAGAAGATCAAAACATCACAAACATGGACATTACTTTCTTCTCTGTTGTTGTTATTATAAATTTCCATAGCTCAATTTAAAAAAAAACTACATGGAGTATTTATTATCTACGCTGCTCAAAAAATTAGGAGAGCATGGGGTTTAATAAAAATATGTAAATATTTACATTGCCAACTAATGTCAAATAAAACATCCATAATTTAAAAGGTATCAAAAAAAAAAAGAAGAAGAAACCTTCAGATGCGAATCAGCGTTCATGAGGTCAAAAACCTGAAAAATGATAAAAGAGTAGAAATCGTAATTTTGCAGAAGATTTTTTTCGCTATCTCAGGAGTGAAATTCAATTTGTTAGCTTTTGTTTTGAGAAAAGAGGACTTGAAAATGTCAGAATTACGGGATTTACTTTAATCCATGGCGTGGAGCATTATAGAGAGACTTGAATCTACACAAACCACTCAAAGAAGTGTTGCAGACGCTGTTAAAGTGGCAAGGAGTATCATTTCAAGGCTGTATAATCAATTCCAAGAAACAAAGAATGTTAGATGTTGACAAAGGTATGGTCGTCCATGTATTACCACAGCACTTCATGACTGATATATCTAATTAACAGTTAATAGAAACAGAACAGGAAATGATATTTAGCTGCATAAACAGTTGCTTTTTCAACAGGACGAAGGAAATAAAGCTAAATAGTTCGAAATAGGCTTCATCAGAGTGGATGGCTCAATGCACATTGGCTAATGGTGTGTATTCCGTTGACCTCAAGCCACCTGACGGCCCGATGAAGGTGGATTGCGAAACATCAAAATATTGGGAGCTAAGTGATTGAAATCAAATACTGTTTCCAACGAGTCCAATTCAGTCTTAAGTGTGACACCTGACGAGTTTTGATATGGAAAGAAAAGAAATATCCCTACATTCCTTCTGTAAAAATCACATTAATGTCGATGTAGCTGTATGGTATGGTCTGGAATCTGCATAGATGGACATACGGACCTGCATATCATTCGGAATGGCAATTTGAGGCAAAGGCATTCAGATGTGATACTGAGACTTCATATTGTAACCTATGCTGCAGCCATTGGTGACTCCTTTCCTTTATTTTAGTGGATGATAATGCCAGACCTCATGCAAGTCATCTTGTGAATAAGGTGCTTGATTCTGAGACAATATAGAGTATGGAGAGAGACCAGAGTGTTCTCCTGACCTAGTACCGATCGAGTATGTTTGGGACACACTGGAATCACGCATAGCAGCGAGAAAAAGACCTTCTTTTACTCCTCGGGAATTGGAAATGACGCTCCTTCAGGAGTGAAACATTGTTCTCCAAAATCTTATTGATAACGTCATAGCATTCGTGCGAAACAGACGAGCAGTAGTCTAAGCTGTTGCCGTATTAAACATCTTGCCTTATTTCCAAACAATACTTTTTGTCATTTACTTGTAACCAAATTGTTGCCCTCAAGTCTTTTGTGCTCTTTCCATCATTTCGAAGAATTAAAGCTTCCAAACAATTTGTTTTGCATCTTTTTCTGTTTTTTTTTTTTATTTTTTTTTATTTATTACACGTGTACTTTAAATTTTATACCTATGAAGGGCTATCTCGCATAGTTTTCTTAACTTCTTTGCTTGTTTTTTTTAATTTTTTAGCTGTGTAGATTACCTATTCTAGCTATAACTATCAACTATTAATAAAAAATTTTACGGATGTGATGTAATGGAACGCATTCTAAATATATCGATGCAAAGTTATAAATTTTGAATTATTTAGAATTATTATTTATCCCAAAACTTTTATGTGAAAAGTGCTATTCATATATTGATTTATGAGAACAAAATCACCTAGGTCTTGTTCTCTACAATTCATATACAATAATACTGACAGCATGAGAATGCGATACAACCTCCTCCGCACACATTTTTCATTGATTTCAACTGCATTTGCAAAACTCCATTAGCAGTGCATCGTACTTTTTTGCAGAGACAATAGGAAATCGGAAGTAATTGGTTGTATGTGAAATCTTGAAAGACTCATCTTATAGAAATCCTAACCTCTATTTATGGTTATGCAATAAAATCTTTTTTTGAGTTTTTTTTTAATGTGTTCCTTTAAAAAAATATGGACATTGGTAATTTAGAAAAACGTTTACAAAATTGCTACAAAATGCGATTCATGCTACTACATTCTTTTATTACATATATTTTACAAAAAATACAATTGTGCTCTACTGAGCCTTTTTCAGATGCTATGGATATGGGTTGTATCCATAGAATGTGTTGTATGAAAATATTTTTCATTTCAATGCTTGATTTTATGTGATCTTGTTCAGATATTACACAAATATTGTCCGATTTTGACTTTAGGTTCAAAATATATTCGAACGAAAAAGACTCTTCCTCTCTCTCTCTCTCTCTCTCTCTCTGTGTGTGTGTGTGTGTGCGTGCGTGCGTGCGTGCGTGCGTTGAATCACTGTATTACATGTATTATATTTATTTGAAACACTAATCCGTGGCATAAATAATAAATTAATAGATATATTTTGTTCTAGGCTTCCAGATTCAATTAAATGAGGATAAAGATCTTTTTGAATTTTATTTATATCGTAGAAATAGACAAAATGCTTTTTACGACGCTACTGCAGGAAATTTCGCTTGGAAGAATAAAATTATCGGGTAAGCTTTGAAAAAAGTACCATCCACCTATATTGTTATAATTAATTGATATCTTAAGACGGTTTTAAACTCAAAATTCTAATTCTCAAATAAATATATATCAAAGTAATTTTCATACTTTCAATATATATATATATATATATATATATATATTTACAAAAATTTTCATTCATAAATAAAGACTTTCAGAATTGATTTTCTGTATCAAAAATAACTTACCTTTATTTTTTGAAGTTCTATAATATTTTAATGAATTGGTTTGAATAACTTTCTTTTGAATTTATGAACTCTGTCAATTTTCAACAGGGAAGATCAAGAAGAATATGTACCAACTATAGCTCCTAAAGGACCATCTGCATATGCGCTAAATGCCATAGGCATGAACAAAATTTACGGTCTTCATATCCTACCTGAGTCAATAATCGTAAGTTTTTTCATGTCATTCCAAATTTTCAATGATCATAGATGAATCGTTTGTCATATCTTTCAATCCAAAATCGATTTAAAACATCTCTTACCGCAATATGATTCACTTCCATTAAAAAGCACTAGTATATGATATCTTAGAGCTCATGTTGCAAACTGTAAATGAGCTGTACAACAAGCACTTTTTTCATAGGATGTATTTGCACAAGTTGAGTCATAAACATAAGAAGTAGACAAGAAAGGAAATATAAAGTGTTTAACTTTAGCATCGCGTGGAAAATAATTTTATTACAAAAATGCTTGCAATAATTGTTCGAAATTGGATACATTAACATTGATACATACTTAGCAGCCTCAAAGGAATAACTAACGATGGAATATAACTGCACTACATCAAATATAACTGCACTATCTCGAGAAATAGCTAACACCTTTGAAATTTATAAGTGCTTTGTTCTACATTTAAAGGCATTCATTCAGAACTTGGAAATATTAATTAATTTATCATTATATTGGCAATACACAATTTTAAAAATTATTTTTATTAATGTTATTTCGGTTTTATCTGAGAATTTTGCTATCTACTTCTAACATCCGATTTTATTCCATATGACAAGTAATTTCAATTTTTCTTCTGTTGAATTGTTTTCTGTTTATTTAGTGATTCAGTGATATATATATATATATATATATATATATATATATATATATAACTAATATAAGCCACCCACTAAAACTCAGGGGAAGTAACTTTTTATCCGTATAGCACTTTTCATACGAAATAGAGTTTAATATACATCTTGAAAGTGAATATATGTAAGTGTGAAAGGTCACTTACTCCTATACGCTGGTGACAGTAATATTTATGAATTGGAGGGCGGATGACAAACGTCAATGAAAAACAGGAATGTTACAAGACAGTTCTTTATAACTTGTACTTACTTCTTAGCAAATGAAGCACAAACTCGGAGTTAAGGAGTTTTGTTTAAACATCAACCTCATACATGCTGAAATATTATCCATTTTATACAGACCTATAACTATTGCAATTATTCAAAACCTTTTCAAAGTCTCTTATATATCTACTGCATTCGACACACCATTTCCTTATGATAAAATAGACAATAATCCTAGAATGAAACGCATGCGTGCATGCAGTTAATATAAAAAGTTTTTTAAATCAATGTACTTTTTGTTCAATAAATCGTTAGACAAAATCACCCAAGCTGTTATTCTTTGACATCCTCTCATACCATTATTCAAATTTTCAATTTATATCAGTAATATATAACATGCATATTACTTTTTATCTTAAAAAATATAAATAATGTAATATATCTATTTCGATGTGATAAATTACACCCCTTACAATATAAAGAGTAATGTTTTTATCAACAATTTAAGGTTGTCTTTGTCTATGTCAAAAAGAAACTGTTCCAAATTTTGAACACCTTTCCAGAGAAAGAAAATTGTTTCAATTTTCATATAAGCTCGCAACGTCGTGACATATACATCTTTTTATGATGCAGTATTCTTAAAATTTAGGTACTTTCCAAAAATGTCCATTTTTTCATGCGAATACTTAAAGTTTAAAAGCCAATTCGGGGGAGTCGTTGGGCGTTAATGTGGGAGACCGGTTGCAGAGAAACCGTTAAAGTTCCTATTAAAACCAGTTACGGTGAGGTGTCAAATAGTATTCAGTAAAAATTACATGTAAGTGTTATATTATCTTATTAGTAAGTATAAGCTACACACAGACAATTACATACAAACTTACAAAAGTTTATATACAATAAATGGATAAAATGTTTCAGCATGCGCACTCGTAGCCCTCCATGGCCTAGACAGATGCGTTTCTCCTCGTACCGCCGGGTCACTGAAGGGCATATCCTTTGCTTGGAATAGGCAGGACACGGTTCAGTTAATAATGGTGGTTACAATTTAGCATTATAGTATAGGAGATGAAATATGGAACTTATTTAAACCATAAAAAAGGGATTGATTCAGATAGAAATGAGTAATATGCGGGTGGTCTGAAAAGTTTCCGACATAGCAAAGAAACTAGCGAACTCACTTTTATAAAATAATGCAATAACATAATATAACAACGTGTAATAACTCACAGAAATTTAGTGATTGCGCGTGTTAAACAAAAAAAATTAAAATTAAGTTTCTCGTTTTTTTTTTCAGATTAGGTATGTCATTAGTCATTAAGAATATCAAAATTTGACTTACCTTTTCTGTCGTTCCGGGGAGCTGAAGCTTTAAGCTTTAGTTGCAATAATGATAAATAAATCCTCCACGCAAAATGAAAACTTTGCACTTCCTTGTAAATAAAAATATGTATTGACATTAATTACAAATTATAACAGTTACACATCACTGTAAGACACAACACAGGTTACATAGCAGAGCAAAAAACGTTCTCTCTCGTTCATAGCTCAAGTTAAAGTTCGCTCTTTTTACGCTGCTCACTCCAATCAACAGCGTCCTCTGGAGGGAGTCACGTGGTTTCAGCTAGAAAAGTATACAGTTCGGAACAGCGTACAAATATTACCACTTTCTTCTTGTAAAGTAGTGATTTATAATTAGTGTCAACTTTTCATTGATTTATAGATGGTCAAGCCATTTAATTTAGAAAAGAACAATCTGAATATTATGCATTGTGTACATTTGTAGATTTTTGAAGATATGCCTTTGAAAAATGTCTGTGTTTTAGTTTGATTCAACAAAGCCCTTCTTCATCATTGTAGAAGGGCCGGAGGAAGCTGTCGTTGGAGAACAAATTGGTCTTCGAGTTTCCGTTATGAATTACCAGTTCATTGAAATTAAGGTAAGATTCTCTCTTTGTTTCGGGTATTGTACAGTCGTCAAAAAAGAAGTATCCTTAACAGCTTTTGGAAATCTCATCGGAGGAGATTAAAATCGATATTAATATTAATGTCCTAAAGAGAACTAAATTAGATGTTTTAATGAGATTGATTAAAACAACATCAACTGAAACATTATTAGTTTAAATAACACATAATTAAATAACTTATAAAGCAAAATTTTTCCATTGTGGAACCCAGATTTTTATTTTTAATGTATGTTTTTTACGGAATAAAATAAGGAAAAATCTAAACAGCCTAAGTTGCAAATTTCGTTTGAACTCCTTTGTTAATTCCAAAGATATTCAGTCAAAACTATTAAAGCCTTGTATAAACTAGATAGCTTCGCCAAACTATTCTAAATATTTTCTTAGTTTTGGACTACGCGTGATAAATGGATAGGTAATTAAAGTTTATAAGTTGATGTACATCACCTAAAATTCCTCGATGTCCGAACGTAATTTCAAAAACGAATATTTCTAGAGCTTTTGATATGTTTCAGTTCACTTTTTTCATAATTGTACTTAATAATTCATTATATCTTACTATTATTTTCTTCCAATTGTTTATTACTTTAAACATTGGGGGGGGGGATGAACTATCTCTTGGTGCAAAAAAACTTTGAAAAATATTCAGTAAGTATGTGAGAATGAATGAAAGTTAGTGTTAGTGGCGAAAGAACCAAATCTATCTAGGCTGCACCAAACAATGTGTATCTGTGATCTAACAGCTAGGGAAAATGGGGGGGGGGGATAAAAATCGGTTGGAAAAAAAAAAAGAAAGATCACTTGAGTAACCCAGGAGAGCAGCATGCGTGTTTACCAAAATCAGTAAACACCAAGGGAAAGAAAAAGATCCCTAGGGTACCTAGGGATGGTGATGCCCTTACTTGCCTAAAGAAAATAAAGTCCCGAAAGGAAAGATTATTCTATAAATTGCCAGTTTTTCAAATCAAGGTTCCACTGAAAATACATTCTCAATCTTTTTGAGGAAATTTCACTTCTTACATTGATGTAGATATCCTCTAAATAAGTATGCAATTTTTTCTTCTCCCCAAAGGCAGAAATTATTCTTCTTGCATCGGATGATTACCGTTTTGTGGAAGTAGAACCTTTTGGCATTGTCTCCTCGTACAACCCACGAACAACGGATGGAGAGCATCAACATCTTATTTACGTAAGTTTACACTTTAATGCGTTGTTTAATGCTGTATCTTATGTCTACAACAATACTTTTTATATTCTACCTAATCCAACTACACGTACGGAAAGTGATTTTCACTTTTAATGGAACTTTTGCAAGTGCAATGTATTTGGGAAATATATCTATATATTTTATTAAATATTACTATACAATTTTATTTTATTTCTAATAACTAAATACGTGGCAAACGAGTGTTTATTATTGCTCATTCGTCTATTTCTTACAAGGTGAAACCTGTGAGCCATATGATTGTTCATGTTCCTATAGTTGCCACTACAATTGGAGAAATCGAAGTCAACATTGTTGGTAGAACTCAAGTGGCGAGAGACATTGCTTCAATGACGATAAAGATCGCCGTAAGGAAATTCAATATTACTTTAAAAATGCAAATCCTTCTGATATATAATTTTTCTTTAAATTAAAATAATAAAATCTCAAGTTTTAAATTTTTACTCTTGAATAGATGAATACTCAATGAAGCTAATTTTTTAATCTCCTTTCCCTAGAAACTTTTAAAATAAAAAAATTATAATATTTTAAGGGTGTTTACCCCTTTATGTCAAAGAGTAGGATTTATACCTGGAATAGATTTTGAAACAGAAAAAAAAGTTTTAATATCCATGTAAATTTGTTTTAACACATATCATATTACAGCCTTAAATTAGAACTATTCTGTGATTACGTGAGTTTTCCCATTAATTTGTAGAAATAAAAATATAGTAAATGTTATGAAATAGTAGAAGAAATATGAAATGTATTTTATACCTGAAAAGTTCAATTTATTTCGATAAAAATAAGATGTATTATTTATGTAAGTTAATGAAGTTAAATTAGTTCATTAAAATTGAAGCATTTTTCTATCTTAATACTGTTATCACGCTGAGTTTATTAAAAGCACGATTACATAAACATTAAATGTTAAAAACGAACCCAAATTAATTCGGTTCTAATGATTATTTTGAGGTGTATAATGAAAGTGGTTGATATTATTTTTTTTTGTTTTCATTTAATTATTTATTGTAAGTAACGTATTTATTATTCATTTTAGCTATAAATAATTAGTTTAGAAGTTTTATTCAATTTCTTGAAAGTGAATATTATAAATTTTGTTTCAGTTAAGAAAAGTTAAGAAATACTTACATGCATACCAAAAAATTGTACATAAAG
>BMAW01017409.1:339023-411834 GCA_019974015.1 Nephila pilipes
TATATTGAGATAGTAAAATTAATTTTCAGAGTTATATTGAGATAGTAAAATTAATTTTCAGAGTTATATTGAGATAGTTTCTTTACATTATTTGTTTTACATTCTAATATCGTCTTTGCTACTTGACCGAATACGTCTGTATTCCTGGGAGAGGCTTTCTTGGATCTTGGTTTTACATTATTTACCAGAAAATACAAATAAAACGTTACTATCTCCATAGCCTCCACTTTCGTGTGATCCTCTCTCTGTAAGCATGCTGATGTGGGCATTGGGAGTTATACGCGACACCCATCCTTCCTTTATTTAATTAAACTTTCTATTTCAAATTATTCAGAAATAAAAAAAAAATCGAATCAGGATCAAAAGGATTCGAATGGTGTTTAGCTCCTTTCTTAGATTTTATTTCAAAAAAAGATTTTACGCAGAATGGACAAAAATTAAGAAATACAAAATAAAACTATTCATTTTAATTTTGAAATAGTTTGGCTCCAAAATATGTCGAGATGGAAGCCAAATTAGGAATAAAAACAAAACATTGGCATCTCTAAATTTTCTTTAAATTCGGGCTAATTTAACATAATTTTTGTCATTTCCAATTCTTGATTGTATATGAGCCAATTCAATTCATTAACCAATGTTTTTTTTAAAATGTTTAATTTTTGAGAGTTTTTTATTAAATGAAATAACAACTTCGATTAGATATTTATTATTCATATAAAAAACTACTGAATGTTAAGCTTGTTACCATTAAACTCAACGGTGAATGGTACCACAAATAAACGTAGGTGAATTTTCTATTTTATAAACAAGATTTCGGATTTCATAAGATAAAAAAAAAATTGCAGTGTGAGTCTCAATTATTCGAATCCACAAAAGCACTTCAAAAAAAAAATTGGGAATGCCTTTAGTTTTGAAACGAGTCGTGTAGAGTAAAAAAGGTTCATGTTTAGCTTAAATATATATAACTATATAAGGTTATTCGGAACGTAATTTCGTTTTTCCCCAACTGAGGACTTTTGACAGCTTGCTTGTGAGAAAGTTTATTTGATTTTATGCAGTAGTTTTTGGTTGGAACCCTTTCAAATATGGAAAAAGAAAAGTAGAATTTTCCGCATAATTTACTTTTTTACTATCGAAAAGGTAAAAAGGCTATTCAAGAAAACAAATATCCGATGTGTATGGGGATGTTTTTACAGAATGCCAATGCCAAAACTAGTTTGCAAGATTTTGATCCGGTAAGTTTGATGCTGAAGATGCACCACGTTCTGGAAGGTCAGTTGAAGCTGATGAAGACACAATAACGGCATTAATTGATGCAAACCGACGAATGATAATCCGTGAGATTGTTGAGAGATTAAATTTGTCGAATTCGACTGTTTATGATTGTTTGAAACACCCAGGTTTAATCTCAAAGCTCGACATACGGGTTCCTTATGTTCTTACGAAAAGAAATTTGTGCCGTCGCGTTGACATCTTGATTTGCTTTCCAAACGTCAAGAAAAGGATCCATTTTTGAAGCACATCATCAATGAGAACTAGGTTAAACGCAAGAGATCATGGAGTAAAAAAATGAACCAGTTCAAAGCACTTCGAAAGCCGATATTCGTCAAAACAGGCGATGCTATTTGTTTGATGGTATTTCAAAGGAATGAATGATTTACTTAAACAGAAAGAGCCAGAATTGAATAACAAGAAAGATGTAGTGTCCCACCAAGATAATGGGAGACCTCATACAAATTTTCTAATTCGCCGAAAGCTTTAACAGCTTGGATGGGATATACTGCCACACCCACCATATTCTCTAGATCTAGCACAACTTCTGGTTATTATTTTTTCCGGTATCTACAGAAGTTTTAAATGGTAAAACCACAACAAGGAACAAACATTTTATGAGCGTGGAGAATCATGATACTGCCAGAAAGATATCAAAAGGTACTGGACCAGAATGCACAGTATATAATTCAATAAAATATTTATTCACTATAAGAAAAGGGTCTTTCATTTTCATAAAAAAAAATTACTTTCCGGACAATCTAATATATATAATTTAATATTAGTAATAATGTGTGAATTGATATTGTTTAATATATAACTTTCACCCTTGAAATAGGGACCGCGGTAGCCTAGTGGTCAAGGTCGTGGACTCGCTGCTGTCGGTTTTCGTTCAGTCGCGGGTTCGATCCTTGGCCGCCAAAGACCCGCCGTGTAGCCGGGGCTGATGCACGTTAAATGTGTTCGGGCCCAAGGTTCTCCCGTTGGCGTGATGTGGATGTTAGGAGAGGGGGTGCCAGCTCAGGTGTCGTCCTCGTCACTTGAATGTGGTTCAAAATTACGAGGTCCGTCGCCAATAGCCCTCGTGTTGCTTCTAGTGCGACGTTAATAAAAACTAAACTAAACTCACCCTTGAAATAGTTTCAGTGTGCGCTTCAAAGATTAAGAATTATCAAAGAATTATAAATGAAAATGAGGTGTACATGTAAAATTTATGTTTTAACTTTCAACAATTTTGAAATTTTTAATGAGTACAATCTGAGGAGAAATTTTATTTCGTGCTGCTGTAAATTCATTTGATGTCAAATATTAATTCAAACAATAATATTGCTACATTTTAATTAACTAAAACTTTAAAAAAAATTATGAATTAAAGTATTTATTAATTTATTTATAAACAATTGTATATACATTCGTGTATAAAAAAAAATGTTTAACTATAATTAAATGTACTTTTGAAATTTGAACAAAAACTACTTTTGAATGAATGCTATCTTTTTAATTCTCCAAATATAAATTTCTGTTTTATATAGATAGCGCCATTTGTTTGGGGTCATGCTGAAGTCATTTCCAAAGGAGCAGGAATGTCGATTCTTCAGATGGATGTTCAATACAATGTAGACAGAGATTTCTTATTGATAAAGCCCCCAGTACCTGCGTTCGATATAAATATTAAAGGATATTATCATGGAAGAAATAAATCTCACATGAATCTTAAAAGTTGTGCAAAGTAAGATGGAAGAATATTTTATATATAATCTAAGAGAACAACGACAATTATTTACTCCGTTTATTTGGTTAAAGTGAAATAATCATAAGTCAAACTTAGAGATTTTTGATTCCGTAAAGATTTTATTCTTAAAAATAGTGTTTGGTAACCCGCTAGATAGTATAGCGACCTAGTTTAAAAGTAGCCAAACAAATTGCTAAAATCGCCAACCTGCACTGTATACTTCCTTTTAATACGCTTATTCGCATTAAAACTGTCTTCATCTCATGTTAAGATACAGGATATGTTGGTTTCTTGCACAAATTTTACTTAATTTAGTCATTAATAAGACGTTTTTATGGAGGCAGGGAACCAACATTTTTATTGCATATAAAATTATAACACTTCTCGTAACTTATTCTTCAATGTAATACTCGTTACTCATACAAAACGTTAGCACTGTAAAATCTATCATCTGGTCATTTAATCTAACAACAATAGCAATTCGTTAGGGAAACAGCTGAATTTTTATTCTTGTGAAATGGTATATGCGTCATGAGCTCACAAATTTATTTTTACATTTTAAGAGAGAGAATGAAATTTTTGCACAAAAAATAATCAGAAAATATTTGTAGATTGTCAATGATAGAGTCAACACTACGTTTCTTTTCTTTTTCAAATTAGTTTTGTCTCGTCCTATATAAAAACGTATTCTTTTGTCGAGTACAAACACAATTTCCCTATTATCTCTTAGCAAGCAATCTTAAATAGTAACTCTCTTTGACTAGAAAGAATAATTTCGAGAATTAAACCTTATCGTAAATCAAGCATTGAATGGCATCCAAAGAACATCATCTTTAAAACATTTTTTTTTAATAATTCATTTCGAAATTTTAATAAGATCCAATAAATCAAATCGAATTTTTCTTATCAAGAAAAGAAATAAAATAGGATCTTAAATCTGAAAAGTCATTAAATTCGCAAGATTGAAAAGGATGTAAATTGAATATGCTACTGATATTTCTTTCATCGTGATTAAAATAACTTTTAAAAGCAGCATAGAAGAGAATCTAACCTTACACAAAAAATATGCATTATTTTTATGATAAGTAATCATAGACTTTATATGAGTATATTTTGTAAGTGAATTGGTTAAAAGCATACCAGATATACTTACTATGGTATACTTTTAGGTGGACTTACACGGAAGAAAGCCCAACGAGTGGTGTAGCTGTGATGGAAATATCACTTCCCACGGGATATTTCATGCATAAACCAGATATGGATAAATACGTTTACGGCAGGACAGTGCCGCGTCTTCAAAGAGGGCGCGTTTACCCCAAATCAGCTGTATTTATGTTTGATTATGTAAGTTTCTTACAGATTTCATGATAAAAAATAGTTTTAATTTATTGTGTTTTATTTATGTATAAAACACGTAGTTATATACAAGCTTATTTTCCATTTTTGTACATTTCAGCTTGACACTTCTTGGTTGTGTGTCAATTTTACCGTACAAAGATGGTTTCCAGTAGCTAACTTGACGAGATACCTCAAAGCCAAAATATACGATTATTACACACCAGGTAATTTAATTCTGCGGTTCTATGTTCGTAGATTCCGTGTTCGATAAAGTTTGAAGAGCTAGGCCTTAAATTAAAAAACTTGGCGATTTTTTATTCAATTGGCATAATCATGTTATATGCTCACCTAAATTGTTTTTCTTTTCAGAACGGTACAAAGAAGTCATTTACGAAGATTTCGATCTATATGTTCTCAGTATATGTGAAGTGTGTGGATCATATCAGTGCCCATACTGTCCATATTTCAGCTTCGCCCACAGAATAAATGCTCAGTGGATAGTACTTTTAATGACGTTTGTATTAAGCAGGATCCTGATGAGTAAAGTCTCTTGATAATGGAAGAAACATTACGAGAGATGTGATAAAGATAACGGGCTCAAAATTCATGACCATCAAATACAATCACGTGTTTCCCACTAATGGCAAAGCTGTCATATTGTATAGGTAGTAAATTCCATTTACAATTTCAAATTTAATAATTAGATAACGATATTCTAGCATTAAGTATCTCGAAAAAAAAATCAAAACAATAAAAAAAATTACTTTTTCTTGCATAATGTATTTAGTTTTAAATCAAATACATTTTTCCAATTATGTGTGTTAATATTCAAAACAGTAGCCGCGGTGGTGTAGTGGTTAGCGTATCTGACTGCAATCATTGGCGACCCAAGTTCGATTTCTGATGCCTTCGGCTTGGGTAGCTGTCATAGATCAACTAGCCCTTCATCCCTCCGAGTTCGTCCGGTTATTGTTAACTTCCCAAGCAAACTTGTGTACTAAGTTCGCTTGGGAAATTAACTGAAGGTCTAGCCAGTTGGCCTAGCTAGGAATTAGAACCACAGGTCTAAAGGCTACAAAAACAGAAGTAGGTTTTATCTGTTGGGCCTTATAGGTCCGAACAAATTTTAACTTTAACTTAATATTCATAACAAATATGCGGTTTTTTTTTTTTTATTGAAAATTTCTGTAAAAAGTAAAATCTGGCGAAAGTCAGGCGCAAGAACTGAGATCGTTGATTGGAAACACGTGATTGTATTTATCATGGTACTATGACGTCATATTACTAAAGCTCAGTGCAATCGACAGAATCGCATGTCTAAGAATCATACAATTTAAAATGAAAAACTATTCACGTTGATAAATGTTTCAGACTAAGTTGTCATTTATATGCAATAATTCGAATCATTTCAGAAAACAATGAAAAATTTCTTAATAGAAACCATTTTTAGTAAGTACATCGTTTCCTGATTAGAAAGGAAGTTTTTTTCAGTGGCTAGTTTGCCTTTCATAGCTTGTAGTAACCACACGAAACGTATTCTTTTAAAATGCTTTTTAGAAAGTTAAGCAAATTTTTTGTCTTTTGGGAATTTTTTCCGAATATGAATTAACAAAAAGTTTAATGATTATACTGTTTTGCTAGAAATATTCATTAATCATTTGAATAGTGAAATGTTATCAGATCCAAGTAGCACAAAAAAAACTAGAATTTCGCTCTACATATGATTCGCGTCTATTTAAAAGAACAAAACATCCCAAATTTATTGAGAGTTGTTTAATATTCTAAACCTATACATAAGTACTTTGCTTAAATATTTCACTTCAAATTATTAGTGTATTCTGGAAGTATTCGATGTATTAGTGTGTATTTTAAATTAAGAAATAAGCATATGTATAAATCTGTACTAGTTGTTTTCTCGAAAAGTGTAAGGTACGTGAAGATAAAAATTGTTATATCTAACTAAAATTATGGTTGCTATAACGAAGTTGAAAAAATGAAAAACAGAGAGCTATTAATTCTATATTTCCTCTTTAAAAGCTTAAGATAATTTTGGTTTAGATTTTCGTTTCGAAATTGAAAAATTTGCAAAACTTCTTTTTTTGCTAGTAGTAATACAGTCAGTGACAGTAAATTTGCCACTTTCCTAGTTTTTCTCAATGAATCAATTTCTTCCAAGTTTTACTTCACTTAAGCAGAAAGAGAAATGAAAAAAAAAAAGACATAACTTTATTATTTCTATGAACAGAAATTTTGTTTCTATTTGAAATGAGTCGAATGTGAATAAAAAAAAATCCGAGCTCCTATTTTCTTCCCTTCATTTAAGCCTAAATCTCTGTTTGCCGGTATGCTAATAAGGTAAAAAAATGGGTAAAATATATAATAAGAAAGAGCAGAATAAGCATAATATTAAATATAATAAGCACTAGAAATTTAAAAAAAAAAAGTTCGTATACAGAAATTACAGCCGCTAGTGAAGGTAATACAGTCATCAGTGTCTATATAGGTTTCAGCTTTAAGTTTCCAAAAAGAATTGTGATTCATAAATGAGCTATAGGCTATCTAAAAAAAATTTGTTACATATTATTAAAAAGTATTAAAAGACCTAACAGAATCAAAAATGCATTACATTTCTTCTATTCATTAACCACTCCAAAAAAAGTAAACTTACCAGATTAAATGGCAAAGTCCGTCCGGGAATACTCTGCAAAAATGATAACCTCTTCCTCAAGAAAAATTATTCTACAAATCCCACTCGGTGCACTATTATAGCCTCTCTGAGCTTTTTTTACTAAATAGTAAAGTCATTTGTTGATTAACTTTGAAATCATCATTGAAACTGCCAAGCAGCTTAATTACCAATAGTGGTTGTATTACTCAGATACCTTACTATATTTTTAGATGCCATGACATAGGAAGCACTTTAAAAGTTAATCATAAACTTTCTTATGGAGTACTTTATGACTTATGAAATATAAAGCGGTAAAATTTCTAAAAAATAATTTTATTCCTGTTTCAAATATATAGAAAAATCTACAAAGCTACATAACATTGTAAAATTAACGGTAAACAGTTTTATGAAGAAAAGGAAAACTAATGCAATTTAGTTTTATGAAACAAGTTAATTGCAAGTAAAAAGAGTTTGAATAAAACTAATGTAATAATAAAATTCCTTATTTCCTACATTATTTGGTAATAAAATTTGGCAACAAATTGAACGAGAACAAATAGGAAGTTATAGCGATATATTTCAGAATATTTTATCAGTTGATTGATTTATGGTTTATTGCAGACATACCAGCTAATTATCTTTTTTTAAAATATTTTCGTGTACATTACACACTGCTAATAAAATTCGTCAGTTTTTCACAAATGATTTTTTCATAATAATCCTTGTCGGTTTTTTTTTTTAAAAAAAAAAACTCAATTTTTTTTGAAGTAACAATACAATTTTTTTTTAATTATATTTGCTTCATTTTTTGTCGAAGTAGAAAAATTATTTACGGATCATTTCAATACACTTTGCAACTATTTTAGTTTTCTTTTTTTTTTTTTTGTCTTATTACCTTTATTTAAGAAATCATTTGCACCCAAACCATTCTTGTCAAAATATCAAATCTTCTGATGATACTCTAAAGCATTATAAATGTCATCCGCTGCCTTTAAAATAATTTAAACCACGCTTTTTCAGATCATAAAAAGTTCCAGGATTAATATCAAGTTTTTATTGCATTTCCATATACAGTGAGTAGCCTATTTTAAGATACTATTGGTTTCTTTTTGAATAAATTTATTTCTCCTGTATGTATTATATCTTATATTCCGTCTGTTATTGTATGCCGAAGGAATTTTTTCAATATTTTAACATATTATATATAAAAATTATGAGTAACATAACTGCGTTATATCAACTATTTCTATTATTTCCTTCAACCTCTATCTATTCTTGAATACTTTTAAAAAAGTATATGAAACAAGAAAATGTTTTTACTTCATTTCTTAACATATATTCATAAACCAACTTCAGGAAATAAACGGGTTCGCTGGAAGAAATTTAATTTATACAACAGAAAAAAATCGGTACTAAATAAATGAATACAAATATTAGCTAACGTTTTAGTAGTATGATTAAAAAAATATATGCATGCATTATAATGGACTTGGGTTTAAATCATTGTATAAGAACATTTTTATCTGAAAAGTTTTCCTAATAAGGTATCTATTATTCAATTTTAGGTTATAACTTCGTCAAGAGTTTCTTATACCCCATGAATCAAAAGGCAAATGATAATAACAATAATTTTGTTGAAAATAGACAATTTTGGAAAACTTTAAAACTATCCACAGTCTGTGTACAGTGAAAATATAAAAATAAGCAAATAAATTTTTAAGAAACATCCGAATTTTGAACTATTCCACTAATTTCCGAACAAACATGTTGTAACGCCTCCGTTTTATTCATTTTTGAGGTCATTTTTTACCAGTTAAATAGCTACTAAATTAAATTCTTAAGCTCAATGTAGCAGTCGAATAATGAGGAGGATTGTCCTTATTTTATTGAGAACTCTTGAATCACGAAGAAACTCTTTCTTTGTCTATTCTAACTCAACGTGTTTTAAAATTAGTCCATATTAAAAGCGCAAATCTTACCAGCGTACTCGGATTCGAGTGAATTAACTTGCGATGTCAAGGAATTCCAGCAGTTTCCTTAGTTTTTACGCACTCAGAGAAATCCTCGATCCTTGTTTGCTAACAATTTAAGTGGGGGCAAATACTTAGACTACGCTAGGCATTATTAGTCACTATTTTCTCACCACTAACTGCCAATTTCTTACTTCTAACTTTATAAACTCTTATACCCAATTTGGCTTCGCTTATAATATATACATTTATTCTGTTCAATTCTCATTACAATTCTTTAATTCAATAATTTTCATATATCACGTTTCATTCGGTTTAATTGGGGATTTATTTTATGCAATTCGCTTTATAAAAGGTCCCCAAGGCAAGTGAAGAGAAAAATCGCTGATAGACCAACGTTACAATTTATTAATATAATTCTTAAAAAGATATATGAACTTTCATGTTAAAATAACAACATTACTAAATAATCAGAAATATTTGATTTAAAAGTCACTTAACTGTTGAATGTTTTATTTGTGCTACTTGGATAATGTTATTATAAAAAAAAAAGAAAGTAAAACAGTACGATTGTGAAAAGGAACTATTGTATTAAGCTCTTAAAAATGTTGACATTCTATCCATCAGTAAATAAATTTAATCATCATTACATACTCTTGTGTGACGTAATATTGATATGATAATTCCCAATAAATCCTTTTTTTTCCATACTTTTAAACCTTTCTTTAAAAGATGGACACATTTCCTCAAAAGAGTACTAAAAATTTTAATGAAATTTATATGACAGCCTGTGTTTTTGAAGAGCTCGGTATTGTAAATGATATGTGAAAATGTAAGTAGGTATTTTTATATACTATACTATGTGTCACGTGGTTATCCGTCCATATATGTGTACTGAGAGCATTTTTCGACTCAAAACTTTGCAGAAATGCAACTTTTGTAAATAATTAACCAGTTATTTTATGTTCCTAAATGACAAAATATAGTTTATATTTATAGCGTTCATTATATATTTTTTATTTTATTTTATATATCGCATTACTTTTTTCTTAGTATTCGTTCGGGATTGTTGTACTTTATTGAATTCAGTTAATTTTTTTGTTATTTCCAGTTAGATATCATTTTTGGTAAATAATATTACTTTTAGGAGGAGTATACATTTCAAAGAATGTAAAAATAGCTATTGTTATTCTAAATGTAAAGATTTTTACGAGGTTAAAAGTTTATTGCTTACATTGTTTTGAAAAGAAATTTATACAGCAAGAAATGCTTATAATACTTGCAATATATTTGAATAGAAAAATGTATATTTCATTCAGATTGTTTTTAGTTTTTTTAAAATTTAAACTTTTAAAACGTTAACAAATTGTAAAAAATTCTCATCTTAACTTGTACTTAATTCAAATTAAATTATTTGGTTTCCCCCCTAAATATCAGTATCAAAAAATGTACAATTTAGTATTGAATAATTATTTTCCTTCGATATTTTTTCAATATTATATACATACACTTCTTTCCAAGAATTATTAAAATAGTCGCAATCTTTTATGAATAATTTTACTTGATTGAATTTTAATGTCTTTCTAATATAAATGTTTGATGCTTTTTTATTTTGGTGGTGAGAATGAAAAGATTGCATAATCCTATCTAATCAGTGCACTTAAATAATGTTATGTAATAAATTTGTCCTAAATATATTACACGTTCCCCTGAAATGGGAATTCTATAATATGACGAAAACTTTTCTAACCAATACTACTACTATACGATAAAAAAGTCTCGTGTAATGTCCTGAAAAAAAATATTTTAGTTATTTTTTAATTTTTTTAGTATTGCTAATTTATTTACACGCTTTTTTTTATTTACATATACTCAATGATGCTGACAGTTTGACAAAATAAGGGTTTTTCAAAAAAAATGATACACTCCTTAAAAAATGTAGGACAAGAATAATTTTATTTAAATTTTAATATAAGTTTAGTTTTTTAACACACACCTATACTTTGTTTTTTAACATAAGTTTATTTTTAAACTAAACTTATATTTAAAATCATAATTTAATTTTGAATACAAGTTTAATTTTTTTTAAGCACACCTACTTTATTATTTAACAATCAAGATCTATCGAAATTACAGAATTTTTCATTTCAGTATGTTTGATTGAAATAGAACTTTTTCTTATAAAAATAATACCCTACGCCAATCATTTCACAATTTGTCTATATTCTGTATTGAATTTCCTTCGTGATTTAAAGGAAATTTATTTGAAACAAGTTGACACCAACAAGCTATGTGCAATGCATTAGCATGCATCTCAGTGGTAGATACAACTTCGATAGATGTTAGAAATTGTATAACTTTGTTCCATGTAATTTGGTTTCCTCTTAGGTAGGAAGTATCACATCCGTTGCAAGGGCATCATTTACATTTATTAACAAAATTTACTTCGTATTTATTTACAAAATTTCTTTTGTAATTATTTGCAAAATTTTAAAAACCTCTTATAAAATTTTAAATAGGAATTCACACTCAAGATAAAGTTAGTACAACGAAATTAAATCAATACTTATGAAAACATTTGGTAGTTTAAGGAAGTATTGATTAGGTTTAAAAACATTGTTTTTTTTCTCTTGTAAATATCAAGAGTATATTTTTCCAAATAGCACTTCATCATAGATATACTGACTAACAAACATATAACATAGTTTTATAAATCATAATTTTTAAGAATAATGTTTTATCGGTACAATTTGTTTACACACACCCATTATTTATATATATATTAGTGTGCTACACACAAGTGATAAAATAGTGAATATTATGTGACATGAACCATAAAAATGAAATCATATTAAATTTATATGCACTGAAAGTGTCGTATTTTTAACACTGCATGCCGCCTATTATGTTAATAATTTTTGATATGAATGCGAGTTCGAAATGTATTTTCTTTTCTTTTTTTAGAAACAAGTGATATATTTGCCTTGCATTTTCATATTTTTGTATATAGGGATTTCTGTGTAATTTATATTTTAGAATGAATCTGTTCAACGTAATATCGCATTTATCACCTGTTTTGTATTTTGTTATTTGTTAAATAAAAATTTTAATTACTATGGGTCTTTGTATTAATTGCTAGCTCCTTTAAGTATTACAAAGCTCACTATATAAATTTTGTAGAAAAAGATTTATTTAATTCATATTTTTTTTTGAACTTACACAAAAATTGATCCATCGTATAATTCAATCAGTGGTCCTTCGCTTGCCTCAAGCACTTCAAATGAAATCGATGGTTTGAGGTACGGTTTCAGAAAAGAACCGTCGTGAGGAATAATTGAGGGGGGGGGGCAGCTGCTGCACATTAAGAAGTTTCGGATTGATTATGTTAACGTCGCACTTGGAAGTGACACAAAGGATGTTGACGACGGACCTCGTAGTTTTAAACCTCGGTCAAATGACGAGGACGACACCTGAGTGAGTAATTGTAAAATTTAATGGCACAAGAGCCAGATATGGATATGCTGCGCCAAACAAAGTATAACTGTGATCTGGATGTTATAAAAAATAGAAAATGGATAAAGGTTGGCAAGGAGGATCGCTAGTGTATACTGGGGGTGCGTCACCCGTGTTTATAAAAGACAGTAAACCCCATAGGAAAGAAAAAACAATACTAGGGTGCCTCGGGTGAGTGATACCCGAAAACGCCTGAAAAAGATAAGCCCCCGAAAGCAAACATGCGAGTTGGCAAGCCAACAAAAAAAAGGGGGTGGAAATAGAAAAACAAAGGATCCATTGAACAAAGCTATTGGAGAAAAAACAAAATTCTGTATGACTTTATAGAAAACGAATTGATCTAAACAAGATGTTTACGTCTTCTTTATACATTACAAGTATAAAGAATGAGAAAATACAAGTGTATCAGTGTTCCAAATGCAAGAAATATGGAGTTTTAGCTTTATAATTTTTATTAACGTCGCACTGGAAGCAACACGAGGGTTATTGGCGACGACCTCGTAATTTTGAATCACGGTCAAGTGACGAGGACAAACACCTGAGTTTGCATCCACCCCTCCCAACTTCCACACCACGCCATCGGGAGGACTTTGGGCCCCTACAGATTTAACGTGCATCAATCCCGGCTGTTTGGCGGCCAAGGCTCGAACTCGCGACTGAACAAAAACTGCCGTCTTCGAATTCAAGACCATGACCACTAGGCTGTCACGCAAGTAATATGGAAGAAAAGGTTGGAAAGAATTGTCGAGGAGAAGGTTCAGAATTAGAAAAAGATCTCTAGGTTATCCCAAGGACTCGTCAACCCAATGGGAAACGAAAGATCATTAGGATCCGTCGAAATCATGATATCCGTACTTACCAAAATAATATAAGCTCCTGAAGGGAACGATATCAGAGTTGGCACCTACCTATCGAAGCTTTCACACCTTCAGGAGGACTTTGAACCACTACAGATTTAACTTTCATCAGCCCTCGCTATTCTGCGGTTCTGAAGTGGCATCAAGACTCTAAACCACGACGCGACGAAACAATGCCGATAGCAAATTCGCAATCAACGTTGGAGTGAATGTACAGGTTATTGGCACAATAGCCAAATATTTTTCTATGCTGCACCAAACAAGATTTAACTGTGTTCTAAATGTGAAAAAATTGAAAAAAAGACAAAAATTGATTGACAAGAAAGAGGGTCGAAAATAGAGAGTAAGTGAATGCAAAGTTTATTAGCGCAAGAGCCAGATATGGCTATGCTGCGCCAAACAAGATTAAACTGGGGTCTAGACGTGAAGTTGAAAAAAAGATAAAGAGTGGTTGACGAGGGTCGAAAATAGAGAAGGATCGCTAGGGTACACTCAGGGGTGCGTCACCCGTGTTTACCGATGACAGTAAACCCCATAGGAAAGAAAAAGATCACCCCTATGTGCCTTGGGGTCATGATGTCCGTACTTACCTAAAAAAGGAAAGTCCCTGAGATCCACTAACATAATCCCCAGATACAGGGTACCTATTTTTGTCGCCTCTAGTGACATACATGAGCTACAATAGAACTATTCTGTCATACCCGGTCACCAAACGGGTCGAGTTCGCAATTAAAACCACTAGACTATCGCAGTCACATGCATTAAATGGAACAAGGCTTAAAAGCTCATATTTTGGTGTGGACGTGAGAACAGAAAATCTCTTTATTTAGTTTTTACTTGAATATAATTGAAAATGAAACTTCTATAGTAACCAACTCTTTGGATAACTTCTGACATCAATTACGAAAATAATTGGATTGGTTTTATTAACGTCACACTAAAAGCAACACGAGGAATAATGGCGACTCAAGAAAATGAGAATATTCAGAATTTTTTTTAAAAATGTAGTTTTAGGTTCGAACCCTGACGCCACCATAGAGGGCTAAAGCACGTTAAATTCTATAGAGACTCCAGTGAGTGATGGTGGAGTTTATTGGCGCAAGGGCCAGATGTGGCCATGCTGCACCGAACAAAGTGTAACAAATCCAAACATTTGCAAAGAGAAGAAAGTCAAGCCATAGACAAAAATGATCGAAAATAGAGAAGGTGATGAGATTATAATAGTTTATTAACGTCGCACTAGAAGCAATACGAGGGCTATTGGCAACGTACCTCGTAATTTTGAACCACAGTTAAGTGAGGAGGATGATACCGAAGATGGCACCTCCCTCTCCAAATTTTCACACCGCCGAAGGAAGAATTTAAGACCCCACCACATTTAACGTGCATTAGCCTCTCTATATGGCTAGTTTTTAGAGGCAACAGGTTTAGTTTTTATTAACGTCGCACTGGAAGCATCACGAGGGCTATTGGCGACGGACCTCAAGTGACGAGGAATCACAGTCAAGTGATGAGGATGACACCTGAGCTGGCACTCCCTCTCCTAACATCCACGCCAACGGGAGGACTTTGGGCCCCGAACAGATTTAACGTGCATCAGCCCCGGCTACACGGCGGGTCTTTGGCGGCCAAGGATCGAACCTACGACTCAACGAGAGCCGCGAGTCCGCGACCTTGACCACTAGGTTATCGCCCTAGAGTCAACAGGACTCGAACATATGATTCGACGGAACAACGCCGGCCGAGAGTTCACGATCATAACCTCTAGGCTACCGCGGCCACTTTCCGATGCAAGAAAATGGCTTCGCTTCCGTTCATGTCAAATAGGAGCTGGGCCGTTGCATTCATTAAAATTGTTTTTGACGATATTTTCTATGAGAACGTTACAATTTTAGGATTAACTTTTTGAACTCCCAGTGTCCAATGGAATATATCTTTCGCATTGCTCAGACCTGCGAGATTATTTCTGAAAAAGTAGGTAAAGTGAAATTCTTAGTGCCATATATATATCCATCAAATGTTTATTACACATGTACAAAATATACAATACATCAAAGTGTTTAGAGTCTAAAATAACCATTCAACAAAATAAGACGAATGTTCAGTGAATAGCTAAAAATCGAGCAACACTCAACTAAAAATTGTTACAACATCAACAATTATTTAAAAATCATTTTCTTATTCAAGCAACATTGGCACAGCATAGTTCAGTAAATTTAAAAAATTATGAAATCGAGCGAATAAACAAATATTTCCCAAAATATTTTTGTCTGGCCTAGATTCAAACCTTCCAGTGTACATATAATGTAAAATATGGTACAGGCTTTGATTTAACGCTACTACCCGGATTTCCGACTCAATTTCACGATTTTCGATGAGTTTTAAACTAGGTATTCTCGCCGAAATAATAGCTTTGTGAGCACGAAATTTTTGATCCGGAGTCGCTTGTTCGCGATACCTAGATATTAATTCGCAATCGAACTTGTATCCTGATTTGTATATTTCTTCCATATCCCTGCTGAGGTCCGTCAGTGATACATGCCATCCTTGAGCAATCCTCTGACCAAGGGACTTGTCAAATATTATACTCTTCGTCTTACCGTATGAGCACAGCATTTTAAATAACAAGCTTAGTCTGCCGCCGGCAACGGAATTACCGAAAGTGTTCGAAGATCCCAAGAAAAGTACCGGGCCGGATGACACCTGGCCTATAAAAGGGAGCACATATTCACGACAATGCAATAAAGAGTTCTCTTCTCCCGCAGCGTATATTTGTAAAGTGACATGAGTAGATTCCAAAATCATTGAATTAAGAACCAAGCGGTACGAAAGCCAGACGCCAGCACTGGATATTTCTTCAATGGAGATGTAAAGCATTACATTATGCTTATAAGGCGTAAGTTTTCGAAAAGGTATATGATGTTGAGATGAGCAAGTGTCATCGAAATAGTCAAGTTCGATTTCGAACGTTTGTTCCTCAAACTCCATGAAAGTCTCTCGGAAAACGCTTGTGCTTCGAGGAACAAAGACTTTGTACATCTTGTGCAAGTTATACTTATCCATTACTCGAGCCAATTCAGCATTTTCAGAGCAATATTCAGTTAACTTGTAATCTTCAGGCATTCTTCCAGTATATAAGAAGTACAATACTTTTCTCAAGACTTTATACGTGATTGGGATTCTAATTACACTATTCTCCGCGATTTCAACATCAGGTTCCTGCATCTCGTAAAGTTTAGGCCATCTCCTCTTCAATATAAAATCGTGCATCTTAAAATCATTTATGTTTCTAAAAGATGTTATGCTCACATTGGAATATTCTCCTCTTTCACAAAGAACTCCCATATTGACAGACAATTTAATCAAGCTTTCTGTCAGTGGGAATAAGTCCTGATTCGCCAGCATTTGTAAACCTCTTGGTCTGATATCGACGTTAATCGACAAACACTTCAATTCGTAAATCATATCTTGGTGGTTTAACTTTATATCGATTGAATAGTTTGATCTATTGCTGAAATCAAAATTGTCATGTCTGTTTGAAGAAACTTCAGCATCGTTCCAAATAATTTGAGTCTTCACGTCTGCGAAACATGGTGGAGCGTCATCATTTGCGTGATAGGTGATATTACACGACAATTGACAGTACTCGGGAATGAAACGTTGACGACAAAGTTTGAAATAGAATCGTGACGAAGCGACATCATTTATCATAAAACTTGTTTCGAGCTTCTCTAAGTTCTCACAGTTAAGCCAAAAAATTAAAGGATGAATAAAATTCCACTTGAAAGTGTACCATTTCCCATCGTTGATGTCTGCCATCACAAAGCCGAAAGTAAATGAGTAATCGGAAGAGTATGCGGGAATGAAATAAGTAGACTGTATGTCATACTTCACTATAGATTTCCGGTAGTTGGTGATAACTTTTTTAAAATTTACATTCCACTGTTGCCACTCGTGTTTCATGCATTTTGAATTAAAATCTTATACTTCTTTCTAAAAATTCGAATAAAAGATTGGTCATGGCTGTGATGTCATGGCCGTCGTTGTTTTCGTCCAGCCCTGGATTAAAATTCACTGACGACCTCTAGTGTAAAGCAGCAAATGCATGTCAAATCTGTCGAGGCCTTAAGTCCTCAATTTAGGATGGTGAAAATATTTGAAAAGTTGAGCATCAATTCAGGTGTCATCCTCATCCCTTTAACGCGTCTAAAAATCGTTAGGACCGTCAATAATATGGTCATGGTCGCGGACTCGCAACCGGTGGTTTTCGTCGAGTCGTGAGTTTGAGCCTTGGTACCACTAAAGACCCACTACGTAGACGGGGATGATGCACATTAAATCTGTCGGAGCCCAAAGTCCTTCCATTGGAGTGGTGTGGAAATTAGGAGATGGGTGCCAGCTCGGGTACAGTCCTCGTCCCTTGACCGAGATTCAAAATTACGAGATCTGTCGCCAACAGCCCTCGTATTGCTTCTAGTGCTACGTTAATAAAACCAATCCAATCTATCTCTAATAACCTTCATGTTGCTTCTAAGTGGAACTTTAATAAAACATTCAATCTCTCTATTAAAACACCAAGTATAACTTTATAAATCATATCCAAAAATCATTGCGCAATTATATTTCGACCTTAACGAATCAAATCAATCTAAAATATCTTGTCAATATTTGGCTGGCATTTTAATGCGGCAGAAGAATACAGCTAGGAGAGTGTTGTATGAACTCAAGTGTCATCATCGTCATTGTGACTCAAAATGGACAAAGGACTAAATGAGCAAACCATAGCTGATGTCACCATTTAACACATGTTATGAAATACATGTTTTCATTTCATGGTACTCTATAGTGCGATGTTGATTAAATTTTTTAAAAGTATGATCATGTTGGAAATCCATAACCACAGCTTGAAAAAAAATCCCATAATTCTAATTTTTTTTTTTTTTTTTTAATTTTTCCAGACTTTGTATTTTGTAACAAATCTATTAATCTCACTTTTTGACTGTATTGAATCATGCACTGCTTTCAAGCCGAAATCCACCAAAATTATGTGTTCTTTTTTTTTCCTAGAAAGCATAATGTGGGAAATTGATATTGATGTTTTTTATAAGTAGAATCGATATTATTTATATGTGGGAAATATACGTGATAATCCTTATTAATGATTTTTTTTTTCAAAACTGAACTCAAGAATTCTATTTAAGATTATTTTAGCAAGAACTGAACTAAGAGAAATTTGTCTATTAAAATGTTTTTCTGTTGTGTCCTTTAAAAATTCAGACTAATCGAATCAGTAAACGCTGTGGGGATAATAGTGTCATTAAATTTCATTCATGATTTGATTACTAACGTCGCATTTAGAAAAAAGACGAGGGTTGTTGGTGACCGACCTCGTAATTCTGAACCTTGGTCAAGTGAAGTGGACGATACCCGATCTGGTGCTTTTATATAAGTTTTAAGGTTCTTCATATATTTTTACATATTTTGTGCCAACCCTCCTCCTTTTGTTCTTTAATTGTTTTGGCTTATCATTTGTTTCGTAAATTTTTTATTTCAAAATTGTATTTTGCCTTTTTCAACACACACACACACACAAACTTCCTTTCCGGTACTCTTAATTTACTTAATTTACTTCAAATAATTAATATTAATTATTTGATGCCTTCTGACTCCTCCTATTTATTATTCGACAACATCCATTTGGATCATCAATCCTTTCTTTGACTTTCTGTTGTCGGGAGGTTTTAAACAACAAGGGTTTTAAGATGAATCCTGAGGTTTTGGATATTTTTAAGTCTATGTAAAAAGATTTGGAAGTAGGCAACCAATCGGCTTCTAATAAAACAGATCGTTTCGAATCTGTTAAACTAGTTGATGTTACAAGAGACAAGTCTATACTGCTAAGAAATTGCCCTGTGTTTAAAATATGAAATTTTGTTATACTATAGAGTATTATATCTAACAGTTGAATCTAATTAAAAATCTTTCTTCTAGACGTGATACTCACGTCCTTGAGGTCCATTTTATGCATGTTTAGTTATAATCCATCAATATTGAATTGCGATTGTTCATATTGGACATTTTTTATTTCTATTACATGATAATTTATATCATTATTAAGTTTACGTTTTAAGAAGTTTTAAATGTAGACCTCTTTTTTTTTTTTTTTTTTTTTTTTTTTTTTTTTTGTTCTTAAAATCTTAAAATTATCCAGAACATCAGGATTTATAATAAATCTTTGTACAAAAATAGATCTAAAGTGAAGGAACCTATGTAGTGAAACAAACTATTCTAAATCCAAAGAAACGTGATTGCGATTGTTTATTAACACCGCACTGAGAAGCAACACGAGGGTTATTGACGACGGAACTCATAATTTCGAGCCTTGTTTAAGTAACGAGAACAACACCTGGATTTCTCATCTCCCTCTCTTAACTTCCACACCATGTTAAAGGGGGAAATTGAGACCTTCACTACATTTAACATGCATCTGATGCCACTTAAGACCTGCTACACGTTGGTTCTAAAGTGGTATTAAGTCTCGAACCAATGACTTGACGAAAACAACGACGGAGGCGAGTCCGCGATCATGACCCCGCGGCCACAAATCCAAACAAAAAAAAAAACAGTTTGAGTTGCAAGAAAGAGAAGTTCAATGCCAAGTCTACTCAGCTACCGTGGCCACTCAGTGTAAGAAATGTTAAAGATTTGGTCACTTGGAAAAGTTTTGACGATTTTAGTTTTTAGTTTGGTTTTTTATTAACGTCGCACTAGAAGCAACACGAGGGCTATTGGCGACGGACCTCGTAATTTTGAATCACGGTCAAGCGACGAGGACGACACCTGAGCTGGCACCCCCTCTCCTAACATCCACGCCAACGGGAGGACTTTGAGCCCCGAACAGATTTAACGTGCATCAGCCCCGGCTACACGGCGGGTCTTTAGCGGCCAAGGATCGAACCCACGACAGAACGATAACCGCCAGCCGCTAGTCCACGACCTTGACCACTAGGCTACCGCGGCCCACAAAAGTTTTGACGAAGAAGTTCTAAATACAGTATATATGTACCATCAGAAAACTGCTCTGATAAAAGTTTTTTTTTTTCTTTTATTTTTTAAAAAAATTATGTCTTGTGTTTGGGATATCGTACAGAAAACACAGAAATGTACCAGAAATATCAAAAAAATTGTTTAAAATTCATGCTGAATTTAATATTCCAAGAATAGAAACTGAAGTGCAATGTATATAAATAAATAATAAAGAAAAGTAAAATCGCGATGAAATGTTTAATTATCAGACGTCTCAAATTGAGAAAATAGAAAAGAAAATAAATTAATACCAAGAAAAAAGAAGTAATGTAAAAAAAATAAATTTTAAGTCAGTTGCTACTTAGGTCAACAAAGAAAAATTTTATTTTAGTTACTTTTTATTAAGTAATTACAATTAATTCATCAGGTAAATTAAATGGTTGGAATGCAGTTTAGCCCAAACACCCTTGGTGACAAGAATTATTTAGCGGTATTTTGCTAAATGTGGCTACCCTGGTCTGCTTCGAGGTCTTAACTTTCAGCCAAAAAAAAACCCCGCCAAGTTTGGCAATTTTTGAAATCACGCCAAGTGGTTGGGCTAAACTGTATTTTCACCAATTAGATTTAATTAATTAATATTTGAAAAAACTATATTAACATCAAGTGTCCTCCACTACAAGTTTTAAAAAAATGTATTTGAGCTTGAGTGGATGAATAAAAAGTATTTTCTGAACGATTGAAAATTTGAACAAGATACATAAATATATATAGGGAGAGTGTGAACTAATAGTAGGAATTTATAAAAAAAGGAAACACTTAATGAAACCAGAAAATGATTAACTCTAAAGTAAAAAAATCATAGGAGAAAAAAATAATAATAGAACAAATCAAAAATAGTTTTATGTTTTAACGTTGTTACAATGTTTTCAACAAAAGCAGATTTTTTTAGTCCAAAAAGAATTTAAATCACAAGATGGAGGGGAGAGAGAGAGAGAGCTGACTAACTTCAAATCAACGGATAGCGGAAATATGACGAATAAAGATCTGTAATAATTTCTTCAATAATTCTTATTTACAACGGCTTCAATTCAACCGCCCAATCTCACAATTTTATTTATATTCCAAATTATATATTACTTGTTTTGTATCGAAAAATTAAAAATTAATTCCTTACTGGTTACATACAAAAACACATTGCTTGCATTAATCCTGAAGATAATCTCATAGGATTTGTAAATGAGATAAAAAAAAAAAAAAGTATGTGTTGGAATAATAAATACATCTATTTTCAAAAATGCGAATGTTCTAATTTTCCAAGCAACTTGGCTTCTTGGAATATTTACCACCTTAAATATAGATATCTATTGAATTGAAATGAAAAGGTGGGTGGGTGTGAAATTAGTTCAAAACTAATTTATTCTAATATCACAGAGATGAACTAGAAATCTTAGTAATTAAAATTACATGTAACAATATAAAGAACAAATCCATTACAAATAATTGACTCCAAAATAACGAATTATATATTAATCTTAATTAACTTATTTTCTATTTAACTAAATTATTTTCTATTAGGGGTTCACAGTAAGGGGGAGGGCTCAAGTACATGATCATCTCTGGCAAGAAAAAATTTAATTGTGCGCGTGGATTATAGAAAGATTTAATTCTGCCGAATGATAATGATCAAATTACAATTTTTGCACTGAGAGATAGAAAACACATCAAAATAGTAAACACATTGAATGATCCACAGTGATTCTGAAAAATGAGAATACACTCTTTTTGTTTTGATACATGAAATTTTTAAAGCGAATAAATATATGCTAATGAGTACAGTGATTTTTCAAATGCATATGTCAGACAAATAAACTATTTTGTGGTAATAATGCAGAAGAATGAAAAAAATCTGAAAATAACAAGTATGTGTTTGTAGAATTTCAACAAAGCATTCTGCAGATTTTTGCTTTAAAATGAGAACGCAATAACAGATTTTCTGTTATTTGTAAAAAATAGGGAAGCGTTAATATTTTATTATGTATCCATTACCCTTTATTAGTGCCTTCAAACGCCATGGCATACACGACGTGTGGCTATTAAATAACGAGACTGACACTGTAAGACATTTCTTTTAAATTCATACATATTTACTTATTATCATCTTCAATATACACCCTCCTCTATCAATACAACCCTCCATGGGAATCTTCCATTGCTCAAAACAATTCTAGAAGCTGATTTCATCTTAGGAAAAAAGATAGAAATCGCACAATTCGAGATCCAGCGAATAAAGCGGATAGTCTAACACAAAGATGGTGTACTTGGCAAGAAACCTCTTGACAGACAATGCGGAATGACGTTGTCCTTCCACATTTCGGATTTTTTTTTTCCTTAATCTTTCTCGGAGTTTAGCAAGAACGTGAAGGTAGTAATGTTGATCAATAGTTTGACCTTCAGGAACCCAATGAAGGTACACAATCCCATGAATATCGAAAAAAAATCATCATTGCTTTGAATTTTGATTTGCTATTTCGAGGTGTTTTGGCAGTCGGTGATGATGGGCTCTTCCAGTGCTTGGATTGGCGTTTCATTTCAGGGTCTTAAATAAAATACCACGATTAATCACACGTTATTGTCTTTTTCTAATAATTTATAGTCATTTCCAATGGCTTTCAGAGTGTAAGTACAAACATATTTGCGAGGGTCTTGATGTTTAAACGTGAGAATTTTAGGCACCTTTTGGCACACACTTTTTGCATGCTAAAATTGTGAAGTACAATTTTCAGTACGTACACTTTGTCGATTTCTACAGTCTCAGCAATCGCACGAATACTTACCGATAATCAGATCGAACCAGATTGCCGATTTGTTCGATATTGCCATCCGTTTTTGACGTGGAAGGGAACTTGGACGTGAATCATTTTCAACGTCTTCTCGGCCATCTTGAAAACGCTTAAACCTCTCAAAAACCCGTGCATGCGATAAACATTCATTGTTATATCCTTCTTTCAATAAATTATAAGTTTCAGTAGCATTTTTTCCCAAGTTTCATACGAAATTTCTCAATTCGTGGCTCACTTATCATTTTTCTGGGAAAGAAAACAAAACAAAACAAAAAAACTGATGTGAAGAAGGCTACGACTATAAGGATTTGCTTACGGAAACGAGGAGCACTGAATTCGAAAGAGAGGGCTACACGCTAAACAGCCGTCGGTAGCTGGCGTTTGGCGCATGCGTACTACTTCTGTATCAGTGTCAATTTAGTTATTTAATGGCCACACATCGTATTCAACTAATTTCTTTTTAGTGTATGCAGGTATTTTGTGCCATTCATACTTAATACATTTTAAACTATCCCCATTTGATATTTTACGTTTTTAACAGTCTTTTCGAGCATGGAACGCAGTTTATCAATGCCAATATTGTCTGGGAAAGAGAATGTACTTGCTACTTTATATATATATATATATTAGTCATTAAAATCACTATATCTTTTTCTGATATGCTGTATGTCTCAGGTCAATGTCTTGCTCCGCAGGTACTTATCTTCTTTGGGTTAAGTATACGCATCATGATACCGAGGTACAATAATGATCTTTTTCTTTCCCATGGGATTTACTATCTGTAGTAATCATGGATGACGCACGGGATACTCTAGTAATCCTTTTCTATTTTAAACCACCTTTCTTGTTAACTATTTCCCTTTTATTTCTTCCATGTTTCGTGCGTCTAGATCACAGATACACATTGTTTAGAGCAGCATAGCCAGATTTGGCTCTTTCGCAAATTAACCTATACTTTTACATTCAAACATTACAGCATTATGAAACTTCTATTCAAGCCTACCTTATTGGCAAGTTCTTTCAAAAACTTTTTCAGAATACCTAAACAAACCACATAATATCTTCAATGAAAACAAATTTCCATCTCTTCTTGAGGCCGTACGACCTGAAAATGGTGTTAGTTTTTTGGAGTAGGAGAAGTATTTTTCCAAATATGTGTGTGTGTGACAACAATCGCCACACATTTAATTCAGGATTAGAGCAAATGAATGATCGGATTTTAAAAATTTATATTTCCGAAACCATAACATATATTACAATAAGTGATTTACGAAAATAAAGAAAAATATACGAAGTTTTTTTTTTTTTTTTTTCTCCACTGTCGATCAATAGAAGACAGCACATCCATAGAACGCTATATTTGAAATCTGAAATTGGTGACAATGACAGAAGAGTTTTTGCGGATTAAAATATATATGGTTTTTTTCAGTTATTATTTCTGTAAAGCGTCCATTCAGAAATAAACTGCTGTTTGTAGAAAATGCAACACCATGAAGGAATCATCAGAATCAAATGAAATTCGCAGCAAATGTCAATTATAGGATATTATGCAAATTAATAAAGTTTCAGAGCCATCGCGCGTGCGCGGCGTGCGCAGCGCCCTCTGAATTGATGCTGAAAGCGTATAAATAAAGTGCTGTAGCGGGACGTTGAAAAAAGTCTATGATTATTTGTTAGTGGCACACGTTTAGTGAGACCTGAGTATGCCTCCACGACGGAAGAATAAGAAATTCAAGCAACTTACGGAGTTTGAACGAGGGAGGATAATCGGCCTTCGAGAAGGAGGATTTTCCTATCGCGCAATAGCAGCTCGTATGCAGCGGAACAGTTCCACAGTGATGCGAGTTTGGAAGCAGTGGACCGACGAGCACCGAACAACTCGAAAAACAGGCACTGGACGACAGAAGGTGACGTCAGAGCGCGATGATCGACACCTGCTCCGCATGGCGGTGAATGATCGCACAGCTTCCTCCAGGCAGCTGGCAGCACGTTGGTCTACTGCTACAGGTGTACAATTGTCGGCTTCGTCAATTCGTCGTCGTCTGCTGCGCCGTGGATTGCGTGCAAGGGTGCCTTTATACAGGATTCCCCTCACGGCGAATCATCGACGGCTGCGTCGGCAGTGGGCTCTTGAACACAGAGACAGGCGAGCTGATTGGCACCAAGTTGTTTTTTCAGATGAATCACGCTTCAATTTGTGGACCCATGATGGCCGTGTTCGTGTTAGACGTTATGCCGGTCAACGCTGCCTTCCTGAGTGTATTATTGAACGACATAGTGGTCGAACACCCGGAGTTATGGTCTGGGGTGCGATTTCGTATCATGGACGATCCAATTTGATACGAATTGAGGGTAATCTCAATAGCAACAGGTACGTCCGTGAAGTGCTACAGCCCGAAGTCGTTCCTTTCCTTCAAGGCATCCCTGGAGCTATCTTTCAGCAGGATAATGCACGCCCTCATGTTGCGCGGACTGTTCGAGACTTCTGTTCAGCACAACGCATGCAACTTCTTCCTTGGCCTGCTTATTCACCGGATATGTCGCCTATTGAGCACGTGTGGGATATGGTTGGTCGGCGTCTCGCTCGTGATCCGCGTCCTGCAGTTTCCAAAGACGAACTTTGGTTGCGCATACAAGCGATATGGAATTCTCTTCCTCAAGCAGATATTCAACATCTGTTTGACTCCATGCCACGTCGTATAGCAGCACTTATTGCAGCGCATGGTGGCTGCACCAAATACTGATTTCGGACGCTTAATTTCTTTCTTTTGTTTTGAAAATTTCATCATTTATTTGTATCAGTACAAGTCGTTTCTGCATTAAATTTCATTTGATTCTGATGATTCTTTCATGGTGTTGCATTTTCTACAAACAGCAGTATAGCTACGGAAAGGAAGCGCCAAGTCGCCAGAACATTTTGCAATGGTGTCGTCATTTTAAAGATACAAATTATTTGTGCAGAGAGAAAAGCAGTGGCGGTCTACGCGTCTCGTAAGAAACGGCGGAAAGGTTGAGGTAGAATTTTGTTCGAAGTCCACGGAAGTCTGGAACAGATGCCGCCAAAAACACGGTTTATGCACCACCGATGCCGAAAACATTAAACAAAATGTTTGGAACAAACTAGATTAAATTTTATTAATCTAGTTTTATTAATTATTTTATTTTAACTAGAACAAACTAAATTTTTTTGTTTAACGAAAGGATCGCATATAGAACATTTGTAACTGGAGGGGGAAAAAACGGTATATTTTTCTATAATTTCGTGTATCACGTATTGTAATGTGTGCAATATTTTCGAAAATGTAAATATTTATACAGTGGCTCAAACAATTGAGGATACACCTTACTTTCACTTGATAAATCCAACTTTTAATGAAAATAACACATTAACTAGAATAGAAGACGTATTTTTACTTTTACACGTAATAAAAGGGTAAATTTACAGTAAAAATAACGAAAATCAACAAAAAAATATCTAAAATTAAAAGTTTCACAAATATTTGAAGTAAACATAGGCAGATCTTTACCTCAAAAAATTAAGGATACACCAATGAAATTTTTTCGATATATTACATGCATAGACAGTATCAGTATTTTGTTGCATGTCCTTTGGCTTTTATAATGTCCTCCAAACGTCTTGGTACCGATTCGACCAATTTTTTAGTGGTATCTGGAGATATTTTATCCCATTCTTCTTGTAACACTTGCTTTAAATGGGCTTTGTTTCTAATCTGGTGTTTTTGGACCGCTGTTTCTAGTGTGGCCCACAAATTTTCTATGACATTGATGTCAGGGGACTGTGGCGGTGTGTGCAATTGCTGTTTACAATGAAAAAGACACCACATTTTGACATTACGTGCCGTGTGTTTGGGGTCGTTGTCGTGCTGAAATATAAAATTTCCATCTAAACCCAATTTTTGTGCACTTTCTTTAAGATTGTTGCGGAGTATGTCTATATAAAGCTTATGATCCATTATACCATCTATAAAAACTAAATTTCCTACCCCATTTGCAGCCATACAACCCCAAACCATGACGGAGCCACCACCATGTTTAACTGTAGGACGTAAATTTTTTGGATCCAAAGCGGTGTTCGGCTTTCTTCAAACGGTGTGACGACCATCGCTTCCAAAAATGTTGAATTTACTTTCATCACTAAATATAACTTTCTTCCAAAAGTTTTCTGTCTTCAACTGATGAGTTTTTTCAAACTCCAAACGCTTTTTCTGATTTTGTAAGCTTATGAAAGGTTTCTTTCTAGCTACTCGACTGCTATATCCAGCATGTCTAATCACATTTCTCACAGTTTCAGCACTTACACTTCTGCAGATTATTCGAGAAGTTTCTGCAGCTAGTTTGACTGCACTCAGTTTAGGATTAATCTTGATATCTTTTAAAATTTTCCTTTTAGCTACATCACTCAGAATACTTTTCCTTCCTCTTCCACTCTTATTTTGAATTAATCCATCGCGTTTAAATTTCCCAATGATTTTCTGGACACATGAGTGACTTCTACCGACAATTTCAGCTATTTCACGATAAGATTTTCCCTTCTTAAATAACCTTAATATAAATTTTCTTACATCAATACTAGTCTCTTTCCGAGGAGCCATTTTCCATTTAAAATTACAGCTTTATATTCTCATAACCAACTTCAAAAGACAGAAATAACAGTTGAAAAAGTTTAGGATAAAATTTCCCAAACTTTAGTAGCAAGCAAAAAGAAATCAAGTGGTAGTTAAACAAAAATTTCATTTGTGTATCCTCAATTTTTTGAGGTAAAAATCTGCTTATGTTTATTTGAAATGCCTCCAAAAAGTTTTATTTTAGAATTTTGTCGTTGATTTTTCTTTATTTTTACTGTTAATTAAACCTTTTGTTATGTCTAAGAATAAAAATTCGTTTGCACTTCTGGTTAAGGTGTTATTTTGATTGAAAGTTGGATTTATCAAGTAAAAGTAAGGTGTATCCTCAATTGTTTGTGCCACTGTAATTCGGTCATTCATTTGTGCTAATCCTATATATTAAACTTACCCTCATCGCTAGAGATAACTTTTTTTCATTAGTTATAGGTCTTTAATTAGTGTATTTAAGCAATTATAAATTATTACAGCAATTTCTACAGCACGTTTGACGACGCTTTGGGATACAATTTGATTTTTCTTGCGTTATTTTTCTTTTCTGAATCTACAATCTCAATTCCTTTTCTTTTTCTAGTTTTTATAGTCAATCATTCCCATCATTTTGTAATTTTCAATAATTTTCCTCGACACGTGCAAGATTTCACCTTACAATTTTAACGACTGCATGATACCTTACTATGATAATTTTAAAACCAACTGTCTTATATCAGTTATAGTTTGTCTCCTAGATAACAAATTATCAAAAAATAAAGAAAAACACTTGAGCTTAAAATGTAAGAAACGTGTATTTTAACAGTTTAACAACAATTCCAATCGACAAATGTTATTTCCAGACATGACTGGTTGAAGACAGTTACTTCTTTATTAAATATTTCTATTTACAACGTTTGATGAGAATCAGGGAAAATATTAGTTTTATTTCGAAAGCGAGATATATCTAATTTATTGATAAAAATGCTGTTGTGTGAAGGATAGTCACAGACATAACAGACACTCCTTTCAGCGACCTTTTATTTATTTGCACGCAAGAGTTAAGGATCGCTCATGAATGGACAAGAGATACTCTTAAGCCCCAACAGAATTGACAAAAACACATTCCCTATTTTATGACAGGTGTCGGGGCTAATAAAAAGAGGGTTGCAACGACCCTGAAATAAATCACACTTTTTCGAAGAAATGAGTGGCCTACTGTTCTAAATCGGCAATTCCTTCCTTTCAATTTAATTTCTTCGAAACAGCGAAAGGTTATTATGTTTTTGTTTTTGAACTGTATTTCTGTGGGATTTAAGATAATATACAAATATTTATATCGCAGAAAAAATTAAAATAATATGTAATTGTATTTGATTTTTTTTACAAAGACAGTTATAAAATAATATCCAATTTTAAGAAATCCAGCTCTTTTTTTTGTAAATTTTTTCTCTCTCTCCCCTCTAAACAATATGAAATAATCTCTTATCTATTTATAAAATTATATATAAATATTTCAGTGGACTCTAGAATATTTTTATATTGATAAAAATTCATAAGTGCGCTCTTCCTTCATTTTGAGTACACTATGATCTTCCAAAAGAATTTTCGGTGTGTTTAGTAATCCAAAGAAATATTTTTATTTGCGTCTAAGTTGGAGAGAGTTATTTTACTCGTTTAATAATTCAAATGACTGTCCTTTTTTATTATTATTGAAACCCAAATGAAAAAGAACATTTATAAAACGAATATATTGCATTACTACAGATTGCAGTAATGTAATATAAATGTAGTAAAACAATCACGTAACAGAATCCTATAGTACGATTTGATAATTAGATAAATAAATGCATGTACAATATATAATTTAATGTTTTAAGAGTAAACATCACATGGAGAAATTCTCGTCCAACACAGTACAAAATAAGAGATTTTTAGTGTTTCGACCCCTCACTAGAAATTTTCTATTTGTATATGTATGTTTAACCAGATTTTCTTGCAGAAAATTGTTTATTACATATAATTAACTCTAACATATACTTTAAAACTTATAATGTATTTATACTTCATTAGAAAGTCTTACTGAATACAGAAAATGAATGATGAACTACCGCAGTCAATTACAGTTATCTAATCGCGTAGACAACCAACTTATTATACCATTCAATGCAGAACGACATTATTGGAAAGAAGTGCTAAAGAGAATAGTGTCTGTTATAAAATTCTTAGCATCAAGAGGACTGCCTTTCATAGGGGAAAATGAAACTATAAGTTCTGTGAATAACGGAAATTGCTTAGGCATTTTGGAACTTCTAAGTAAGTTTGATCCATTTTTAAGTGAACATATTAAAAAGAACGGCAATTCTGGAAAAGGTAATCCTTTTTATCTATCTGCTACAATTTGTGATGAATTATTGAAGTCATGGGGGTCGAAAGTCTTTGAAACTATCGTCATGAAATACAGAAAGCTAAATATTATTCTATTTCCGTTTATTCTACCCCATATGACTCTTGCTGACCAACTAACTTTTATTTTATGGTACATCCAAAATGGTGCACTCATTCAGAGATTGTTGCAGTTTATTAATATTAATGAACACTAAAGATTATCTGACGAGTTGTGGTTTCATTTTTGGAAAATAACATTTCCTTTAGTGTGTGATTGTAGAGGTCATTCATACGACAGTGACTCGAATGTCTGGAAAATATTCAGGACTGCAAACTCGACTTCAAGAAAAAAATAAATACGCTTCATACGTACTATTTGCAGGACATTCTTTGAATTTTTTGGTGTTCAAGCAGTAGAATGTGACTATAATGTAACAATTTCCTTTGATTTTGTCCAAAATCTTTATAACTTTTTCTCATCGTCAATCTGTTGCTGGAATATAGTGCTAATATTAAATTTGAGCTGTGATAGAAATAAAAATCTCCTGAAAAACCTATCAAAAGCACGCTGATCAGCACGCGGAGGTGCAATTAAAGCTTTAAACTCCGGGTGTTCAGAAATTGTCATGAACCTGGATTGATTAATTAAAGATGAATGACAGGAAGTGGATACTCGACTTTTTGCAAAAAAAAATCAAAAACTAAGGTGAATTAATTAGAAATTACTTTTTTAACTGTCCTTTGCAATGACATTTTGACACGTATTCACAAAGTAAATCTATTTCTCCAGAGTAAAAATATGGATTTATCAAAAAGTGTAAAATTTTTAAAAACCTTAATGATATATATAAAAACCAAAAGAGACTTTTTCCACAATTATGAGTCAAAATCCAAGGGGAAAAAAATATGCGTAAATATTATAAAAAAATGCGTGAAAATATAAAAATTTTACGATAAAGACATTAATGGACAGGGACTGAATTTGGAATGTCAAAATTTCAAGTTGCATATGATCACTGATGGCGAAAAGCTGAAGAAAAAGCAAAAAGATAAAATGGAAAAAAGAAAGATCAATAAAAAAATACAATTCTACAAATGCAGATAAAGAACAGTTGTTGGATGAGGAGACTGGAATTGGGATCAACACACTCTATACATACATGTATAATGAAAGACTATTCACAGTGTTTCCCAATATTGAAACAATAATGAGAATTTTCGTATCAATGATGATTACAAACACGAGTGGTGAGCGTTCATTCTCAAAACTCAAACTGAACAGATAAAAATGAATTAAGGAATCTATGATTCAATCACATTTGAATAACTTAAGCTTGATGAGTATTGAAAATGAAATATTATTAACAATTGATTTTGAAGACCTAATTAATGATTTTGCGAATTTAAAATGAAGAAAACGAATATTCACCTAAAACCTCATTTCACTATGGATTGCTTTTAATGAATGTACATGCATATACACCAAATTAGATTAAAGGGTCGCAGGTGGGACTTATTTTTTCATACGGGCCCGGGACCTCAAGAAGTCTTAAGACGTCCCTGTCTATGACCATTTGGCTAAAAAGAGGACCCGTGTGGTGACCGGGAATGACAGAATAGTCCCACTGTAGCTCATGCATGTCGTAAAAGGCGACTCAAATGGGTACCCAGCGTCTGGGGGTATAGCCGGGCATCCTGCCCCTGGGGATTATATCAGGGGACCTCAGGGACTTGTTTTCTTCAGGTAAGTACGGGCATCATGACCCCGAGGCACCTTAGTGATCTTTTTCTTTCCCATGGGGTTTACCATCTTTAATAAACACGGGTGACGCACTCCCGAGATACCCTAGCGATCCTTCTCTATTTTCGACCCTCCTTCTTGTCAACCATTTTGTGTCTTTTCTTCCGTTTCTTTCAAGTCTAGACCACAGTTAAATCATTTTTGGCGCAACATAGCCATATCTGGCTCTTGCGCCAATAAACTTCTCTATCACTCACTCACTCACTTGGCTAAAAAGAGCCGTCGTTCTTTGGGATACAATGAACTTTTTTTTATTTTCGTTGTCAAAAACGCAAATTCTTTATCGACTAAAAATGTTTTTTCCTGAGTCCTCCCAATTCAGTTCTGGTATTATACAAGTCAAGTTTAGGTTTATTATTAACGTCGCACTAGAAGCAACACGATGGCTATGGGCGACAGACCTCGCAATTTTGAACTACGATCAAGTGACGAGGACGACACCTGAGCTGGTACCCCTCTATCTCTCTCTTAACTTCCACACTACGCCATCGGGAGGACTTTGGGCCTCGACACATTTTACGTGCATCATCCCCGGCTACACGGCGGGTCTTAAGCGGCCGAGGATCGAACCCACGACTGAACGAAAACCGCCGGTCACAAATCCGAAGCCATGACCGCTAGGCTACCACTGCCACTGAGCTACAGTAGGACTATTACGCCATTCCCGATCACCACATGGATCATGACCACCAGGATACCACGGCCGAAAGAAAGAAAAAAAAAAGGAGGGAAATGTTTGATAAGGAGGGTTGAAATTAGAGAGGATTGCTAGGGTGTCCTGGGTGTGTATCACTCGTGCTTACCGAAGACAGTAAGCCCCGTGGAGAAGAAATGATTATTGGGTCTCCTCGGGGTCATGATTCTCGTACCTAAAGAAGGTAAGCAACTGAGGGAATAGGTAGTTAAATATATCAAAATTTTGAATAATTAGATATTGAATGACATTAACATCGTAGAGTGTGAGCGAGTGATGTTAAAGTTTAAAGGCGCAAGTTAGATGAGGCAATGCAGCGCCAAATATGGTATAAATGTTCTAGACTTTAGAAAAAAATAGAAACAAACAAAAATGGTTCACAAGAAAGGTCGAAAATAAAGAAAGATCGCTAGAGCATATCGGATTTGGTAGGATTTTGGGCCCCGATAGATTTAATTGTGAAGGACTGTGGGGTTTTATGGCGCAAGAGCCAAAGTAGGTTATACTGCGCCAAACTTTGTTAAAATCAATTCGAATATATTATTTTAAAAACATGAAATTAACACATAATGATGAAAGAGGTAAAAAAGGTAAAACTTCAAATATGGTGTAAAAGGTCAATGTATTTTAAAAAGCAAATAAATTATGGTAGACGTTTTCCCCCACCGAGTCAGATAGATTTAAAATTGATGAATGAAAAAAAAAAAAATCTGGCGATGATAATCAAACACTGGACAGTCAATTAAAATGTGATGAATCGTGTAAGGGACAGGGCAGGAAGGACACTCGGGAGCATCTTCTCCAAACAAAAGATGTTTATGGGTGAATCGAGTATGTCCAACGTGAAAGCGAGTCAGTCTGACATCCGCTCTTCGCATTGGAACAACAGGCCATTCTCCAATGATCGGCATCACCGAATGTAATTTGTTACGAGACTGCAGACTTCATGACAGATTTAACGTGCATCAGTCCCGGCTACACAGCGGGTCTTTAGTGGCATCAAGGCTCGAACCCACGACTCGAAGGAAACCGCCGGTCATGAGTCCGCTGCTTAACCATTAGGCTTAGTTTTAGTTAAGTTTTTTTATTAATTTCGCTCTAGAAGCAACACGAGGGCTATTGGCGATGGATTTTGTAATTTGAGCTTCAATAAACAAACGAGGACTTAGTTTTTGTTTAGTTTTTATTAACATCGCACTAGCAGCAACACGAGGGCTATTGGCGTGGTTCATAATTTTGAACCACGGTCAAGTGACGAGGACGACACCTGAGCTGGCACCCCCTCTCCTAACATCCACACCCTGCCAACTTGAGGACTTTGGGCCCCGAACAGATTTAACGTGCATCAATAACGTGCTACACGGCGGGTCTTTAGCGGCCAAGGATCGAACCTACGACTGAACGAAAACAGCAGGTCGCTAGTCCATGACCTTGACCACTAGGCTATTGTGACCCGTCCCTTGATATAATCCCCAAGGGTAGGGTGCCCGGTTATACCCCCAGATGCTAGGTACCCATTTTAATATCTTCTTACGATTTGCATGAGCTACAGTGGGACTATTTTTTTCACATCAGGTGACCACACGGATCCTAGTGTATCCTGGAACGGAGGCGACTGTGTTTATCAAGGACTGTTAACTCCATGACTAAGGATAAAATTACTAGAGACTGAAGCCCGTACTAATCAGAAGAAGGCCAGTCCCTGAGGGTAAATAAGTGAAAACTAAATCTATTTATAACGCCCATTAAAAGTACAGGTCATTTATTATTTTTAATAGTATTAACATAGACGAAATACTCAAAATGCATTTTCAGAAAAATCAGTTAAAGGTAGAAAAGAGCTAAAGAAAATATTTAAAATGCAGAAATTTTAATTCTCGTTTATTTCCCGTTTGCATTAAATTTACTTTAATTCTATAACCTTCGATAAGGCATGAATGTATTAAAAAATGTCATGGAAAAACGGCAACACTACTGTAACTTATAGCAGGGTTACAATACAGGGAATACTAGCCTAAAAAGTGCTACAGTTTAGTTTTTTTTTATTAACGTAACACTAGAAGCAACACGAGGGCTATTGGCGATGGACCTCGTAATTTTGAACCACGGTCAAGTGACGAGGACGACACCCGAGCTGGCACCCCTCTCTCCTAACATCCACACCACACCAACGGGAGGACTTTGGGCCCCGAACAGATTTAACGTGCATCAGCCCCGGCTACACGGCGGGTTTTTTTGGCAGCCAAGGATCGAACCCGCAACTGAACGAAAACCGCCGGCCACGAGTCCACGACCTTGACCACTAGGCTACCGCGGCCCTAAAAAGTGCTAGAAGGCGCAATGCAGAAGAGAATTTCTCGCCACTTGACGTTCTCGCTTTGTTCTTTAACAAATCTAAATTCACACTTTCATTTGACGAGTCTTGTTAAAGCAGACTCTAAAACCAGAAGGTTTAATTGCTATCAATAAAATTATATAGAGAACATTGACATAAGCTTGGATAGCGTAATTCAAAAATAAAGTAAAAATAAAGTTTAGTCTGCTGGCAGACAACTGGAAATAGCTCCATAGTTTACATATTGTTATCTGAACACTAAGGACGAGAACCGCAGGTATTCTCATCCATATTTCACGAGTTTTGAGGTTGAAAGATTATACAGGCGATATAATGCGAGTGAAAGTGAAGGTTATTTGCGCAAGAACCACATGCGGCTAAGTTACGCCAAACAAGATTTAACTGTGGTCAGGACGTGAAAAAAAATTTTTTTAAAAAAAAAAGACAAAAATTTGTTTCGTCTTTTGTCAAAAACCCAAGGAGGGTCGAAAATAGAGAAGGATCGCTAGAGTAACCGAGGGGGTGGGGTGTCACCCGTGTTTACCAAAGACAGTAAACCCCATGGGAAAGAAAAAGATCACTAAGGTGCCTCGGGGTCATGATGCCCGTACTTATCTGAAGAAGGCAAGTCCCTGAGGTCCCCCGATATAATCCCCAGGGGCAGGGTGCCCGGTTATACCCCCAGACGTTGGGTACCCATTTTAGTCGCCTTTAACATCGTACTAGAAGCAACACTAGGGCTATTGGCGACAGACCTCGTAATTTTGAAACACGTTCAAGTGATGAGAACGACACCTTGTGTTTACCAAAGATGGTAAACCTCATGAGAAAGAAAGATCATAAGGGTGCTGCGTGGTATTCATGTTCATACCTTTAAAAGAGAAGCCTTCGAGTTCCCCTAATATAACCCCAAAAAGTAGGGTGCTCTGTTATACCCCCAGACACTGGGTACCCACTTGTCTCCACTTATGACATCCATGAACTACAGTGGAATTATTCTTTCACACCCGATCACCACACGGCTGACAACTCGACAAGAGCAACGCCGGTCGAGAATTCGCAGCCATGACTACTAAGTTACAGCAGCTTACACGGGAAATAAACACAAGAGATTTAATGTTTAAAATATTTAATAAAAATAAACGACATACAAGTCATCTGTTAACAGATAAATTACTTTAACAGAAGCACACATACAATGACGTCAATATTTTGTATTCCAGCACATTTGACAAATCATAGTGTGGCGTATTTAGTATTGGGACCCAATACCTTGGGTAGCAGATCGCGTATATGGTTCAACATAGGTCGGAATTGATACAAGAAAGCAAACTTAAAAATATCAAGCGCTACTGTTTCATCTGGTTTCGATGTAAATCTCCCAGTATACATGTAATGAAAAATGCAATTCATACTCTCTACACTCGCTTGCACTTCGAAAATATCGAAGTTATTTACAAAATACCTTAAACTAGGCATTCTCGTCCAAATTATTGCTTTATGAACCATAAAATGTTCGTTGTAATTTGTACGATCACGATACATTGGTATTAATTCACAGTTATAGTGAAGTCCAGTTTTGTATACTTCCTCCATATCAAAGCTCAGATCCGATAAGGAATTCGCATATGCTAGAGACTCATACCGATTGGATGCGGTTTCGTCGTGTGTTAAAGTTTTCGTCTTGCCATCAGAATACAAGATTTTGAACATCAAGCGAAATCTACTACGGAACACTGTACGGGAGAAAGTCTTTTGGGATCCTAGAAAAACTACGGGTCCCGATGATCTGGAGCAGTGTCTACTAGCATTGAATATCCGACTATGCAAGAAATCCATCACATGTCCTCGAGCAAATATTTGCACCTCGAAGACAGCAGTAGAATCACTCTTCAACAACAAATCGTACGAAAGCCAACGCCCGATTGTACCATAATCTATCACAGAAATACAAAACACCAACTCATGAGGAACCCTTTCACTCAGCCGTTTAATGGGGATTATAACTTTCATGTTGTCTGAAGCGCCTGACACATAGTGAAAAGGAATTTCGTACTGCCATTCCTCAGTGTTTGAGAGAGAGTATTGGAAAATATGTCTACTTTGGGGAACTAAAAACTTGTACAAGTTGTACAAATGAAAATTATTTATCACCTGGGCCAGTTCAGCATTTTCAAAGGTATACTCCTGGAAGAGAAGGCTTTTAGGCAATTTTCCGCTGTACATAAAGAATAAGATACTCCGTAAAACTTTCGGCGAGATGGGGAATTCTAATCTTACATTACTGAGGTTGCCAACTCTAAGCTGATGTCTTTCAAAAAAATGCGGCCATCTGAATTGTAATATAAAAGGATGAACGGCGTATTCTTTTCCTTCCGAATTAGCAGATGCTATTTTCATAGTGGCTTCATGTGCACTTACAAAGAGTTTCGCCATGTCGTCGGATAAATGATGTAGACTATAATGCATGTCGATATTATCATAATTGAAGTGTTTCCGTAGACCTTTTGGCTTGATGTCAACGTTAATCTGCAATAAAATATTCGGTATGAGAGACTGAATCGTATGCTGAGTTTCTATTAGTATAGCAAATGTAAAATTCGATTTCTCGTGGAAATAATGCCTTCGCTTTGAATTAGTAATTTCGACACCATTCCATAGAACTAAATACTTCAAATCCGCATGACAAGATAGATTTCCATAGCTTGCTCGATAGTAGATGGTACAGTACAAAACACATCTGTCTGGATTAAAAAGTTGTCGCGAAAGTTTAAAATCAAATCGGGATAAATCAGTATCATTTATCAGAAAACTAGTTTCAACATTTTCAAAGGATTTTGGGTTCATCCAAGTGACATGAGGATGAAATACACTCCAATGAAGGTGGTACCACCCAACATCTTTATCATCGTCCATAAATAACTAAAAGAAAAAGAGCCCTAAGCTAAAAACCAAATAATTTAAAAGTAAAAGCCACTTATACAAAAAGAATGGCTTATGAAATAAGTAGGAACCTGAGGGGAATGCTACAGGAGAAAATGATCCTTAATTTGCATTTTACTGTTGCCACTCATTTCAAAATGTATTTTTGAAAAAACTCGGATGCAATCAATGGTGGATATATATATATGTGTGTGTGTGTGTACAAAATTAACACTAATTTAAAATCAAGTACTTAAAATTATTTGGAAAAAATGCCACATATCTTCTGACTAAAGTATCTTGTTAATCTGCCATTTTTTAATGTTAAAAAAATGTCTTGAAATTTTCTTTTAACAAAAAGGGCTTAAACTATTTTTGTGAGCTTTGACTTTTGAAAATTTCTAATAGCTTCATCAAAGTTAATGTTTTCAGTTACAGCTTTTTCAATGGAAAAATTAGCTAAGCCATTGAGTCTCATTTGTCTTAATTCGCTGGGAAGATTTGTAATCTTCAGCTTTGAAAAACTTCTCTCTCGTAATAAGCAATTGAAACACACACAGTCACAAAAGTATTCAGAGCCAAATGTAAGTTAGGGAATGATTCTTTGAAATCCATTTCTACAATAAATTTTAACAATTTCAATTCATATCACTTTTTATCTTCGTCCTTTTTAACTTTTGTTACTTGAAGATGACGTCTTAACCGTTTAATTTCTAGAAAGATTTCATTTTCCTCTAACTCATCAAAAGTCTCCATGAGCTTGAAATTAACTTAAGATTCTTTGGATCCACCTCTCCTCCTCTTTCGATCAGAAAACCGGTGAGGTTCACCCATTTTGCCCACCCGCCTCAGTAAATTATTGGATATAATAAGAAAAATATTTCTTTCTACCAACCCGCAATAGACGAGAAGAGTTAGGATAACAGATACGTAACCGACGGGTAGAAAGTTTGCTTCTCGTACTTTCGTAGACCAGCATGTAGCGGGATTCATGCATGTCAAACCTGTTGGAGCTCAAATTTTTACATGAGATGGTAAAACTATTGATTGATAGTTAATAACATCGCACTTAGAAATAACAAATGGCTATTAGCGACGGAACTCAATATTTTAAGCTATGGTCGAGTGACGAGGACGACACCTAAGCTTGTAACCCCTTTCTCCAAACTTCCACAACACACAAACGTGAGAACAAGGAGCTCGGGCAGATTTAAAGAGCATCATCCCAACATCATATGGTGCCCGCGGTAGTCAAATGGTCATAGTCACGAGTTCATGGCCGTCGTTGTTAGTGTCGAAATGTAGAAACGAGTCTTGCGAGCTCGCAACCATGATTACTCGGCTATTGCGACCGTCAACGAGATTTGTTATCATTTGGTTTGGAATGGTTTTATTAACGTCACACTATCAGCAACAGTTGGCGACGGACTTCACAATTTCGAGTCTTGGAAAAGTGACGAGGACGACAACTGAGGTGGCACCCCCCCCCCTCCAAACTTCCACACCAAGCCATCTGGATAACTTTAAGTCTCGACAGATTTATCGCGCATCAGCACCGACAGCTCGGCGGGCTTTTAGGTGCATCAAAACTCGAATCCACGATTCGACGAGGACTGCCGGCCTCGAGTCCATTACCACGACCACTAGGCTACCACGGCCTTCGTCATCGTTAGCCTTCTTGAAGCTCCTTGATCAGAAATTAGAAAGCGAAATAAAATATTTCAGATAGAAATAAGTTTTAAATGACATATGTGTGTGTGTGTGTGTGGCATATATATATATATATATATATATATATGCCACATAAAATTAGGTTTTCTTGATTTAATTTTCGCCCTAAAAGTCATAATAATTTCAATGAATGTCTCTTTACAAATGTCATCAAAAAAAGGACACCCTTTTCAACTTCAATATTGCAACTGAACAAAATTCGTTTCATTGTTAATGATTCGATGGGTTAAAATATGATAATATGCACTGTTTTACTTCATATCTAATATTAAGGGTACCAGGACATCCGCAGAATTCTAGAACATTAAATCTAGACTCCTTGATTTTGAAATATATATTTCTTTGCAAAATATTAGTAGAGCTTAGATTTTGTGTGTGCTTAATGATTATATTTCAATCTTTCTATCAAACTACAAAAATAATTTTTCCGTCGTAAAGATTTTTTTTTTCCCTCTTATTTGAACATGGACATGGGCCGCGTTAGGCTAGTGATCAAGGTCGTGGACTAGCGGCCGGCGGTTTTCGTTCTGTCGTGGGTTCGATCCTTGGCCGCTAAAGACCCGCCGTGTAGCCGGGGCTGATGCACGTTAAATCTGTTCGGGGCTCAAAGTCCTCCCGTTGGCGTGGATGTTAGGAGAGGGGGTGCCAGCTCAGGTGTCGTCCTCGTCGCTTGACCGTGATTCAAAATTACGAGGTCCGTCGCCAATAGCCCTCGTGTTGCTTCTAGTGCGACGTTAATAAAAACTAAACTAAACTGAACTTGAACATGGACATGTTTTGTGAGATATATTTGTATTTAGGTACCATTTTTAAAAATAATATTCCATAACTATACAAAATATTTTACTCATCTTATAGAAAACTATACACAAAATATAGTGCACGTATTTTTTGTTGATATTACTGTATATTTTCTTTGAAAAAAAAGATAGAACTTCATAATTTTGGAAATTTTAGTTTTTTTTTCGTTTTGATAAAAAAAAATTATTTCTTAAAAATTGGAATTATTTAGAGAAAAAATAGTTTAGGTTCACTATATGCATAAGTACCTTATGAGTGAGTGAATGTAAAGTTTATTGGCGCAAGGGCCTGATAAGGCTATGCTGCGCCAAACAAGATTAAACTGTGGTCTAGACGTGAAGTTGAAAAAAGACGAAAAGTGGTTGACAAGAGGGAGGGTCGAAAATAGAGAAGGATCGCTAGGGTATCCCGGGAGAGCGACACCCGTGTTTACCAAAGACAGTAAACCCCTTGGGATAGAAGGGCTTCGGGGTCATGATGCCCATAAGTACCTGACCCGTGTGGTGACCGGGGATAACAGAATAGTCTCACTGTAGCTCATGCATGTCGTAAAAGGTGACTTAAATGGGTACCCAGCGTCTGGGGGTATAGCCAGGCACCCTGCCCCTGGGGATTATATCAGGGGACCTCAAGGACTTGCCTTCTTCAGGTAAGTATGGGCTTCACGAACCCGAGGTACTCTAGTGATCTTTCTTTCCCATGGGGTTTACTGTCTTTGGTAAACAAGGGTGACGCACTCCCGGGATACCCTAGCGATCTTTCTCTATTTTCGACCCTCCTTCTTGTCAACCACTTTTATCTTTTTTCACCTTCACGTCTAGACCACAGTTTAATCTTGTTTGGCGCAGCATAGCCATATCTGGCTCTTGCGCCAATAAACTTTACATTCACTCATTCACTCGCCCATAAGTACCTTATATAGAAGTGTAAAAAAATTAGGGAACCATATTGCGTAATAGTTTTCCTTAAAATGGTACCTAAATGCAAATATATCTCGCAAAACATATCCATATTCAACCAAGAGGGGAAATTACTTTTATAGTTCGATAGAAAGATTGAAATATCCTTATTAGGCATACAAAAGATCCAAGCTCAACTAATAATTTGCAAAGATAATATCACAAAAACAAGGAGTCTTAGATTTAATGTTCCGAAATTCCACGGATGTCCAGGTACCATTAAATAATAAATTAATCAATAATTAAAAAATATATAAAAAAGTACGTTAATTAATGAGATTTTTCGGAGCTAACTAACTTTTTTTAAAAAAAATCTCATTATAAAGAATAAATGACTGGTTTTTGTTAATGGTCCAATAGTTCTCTTGACAAATTACAAGATTTTTTCCACAAAAAATTTTAGTTTATGCTTTCTTACATGAAATTAGCTTAAGGCTCCCGTCTACCCGCCATTTTGATTTCGTGGACGTAATGTTAATCCTATGGAATTTCGATTACCTTTCTCAAATCTACTTTTTGAATGCGATAAAATGTATAGGAAAGAGAGAAAAAAAATAATAACAACAAAGGCTTCTGTAGAATGATTTGTTTCCTCCGAGTTTTAAAAGTATTTTAGATATTTTTAAAGACCGAAAAACTCACTAGCGAATCATTAAAATAGGGGTAAAAATATTTTTTAAAAATCAGAGGGAAAATTTAATTCTACAGAAACCTTCATTCTTGTTTGCTTTTTCGGGTGCGCTTTTTTTGCATTCAAATAGATCAAATATCAAAGATTTGAGAACGGTAGACGAAATTCCATAGGATTAGCATTACGCCCACGAAATCAAAAGGGCCGGTAAACGGGAGCCTTAAATTTCAAATTTCGCCGAATTTTTCTGAGTTATGGAGGTGCAAAAATGGTTTCTCGAATGTTGATCGATAGTCTTGAATACAATTTGTCCTAAAATTCAGTATACACTAAACGAGTAAAATGTATGTTTTACGAAAGAGAATAAATTTTGCTTTAAGATAAGTGAACATTTTTTTTTCTGTTGATACTTTTGTTCATCTTCCTCTTCTGAGTTTATTTTTTTTTTTCTTCTTTTTCTATAATTAATCCATAAGAGAGACACTTATACAAAATACTACACCACAAAATTGAGCACAAAATTCCATTAATTTTGAATGGCCGCAGTAACCTGAGGTTATTGTCGCGAACTTGCGGTGGCGATTTTAGTCGAGTTGTGGGTTCGAGTCTTGATGTTACTAAAGACCCACCGTGTAGCTGAGGTTGATGCACGTTAAATCTGTGGAAGCTCAAAGTCCTCCATTGGCCGGGTGTGGAAATTACAATAGAGAGGGACCAGCTCAGATGTCGTCTTCGTCATTTTACTTAGGTTCAAAACTACGACGTCCGTCACCAATAGAATTCGTTATTAGCAAAAAATCGTGACGTCAATGGAATAGAGTGATATGTATTCCGGAATGAAAAATTGGAAATATAAGAGCTGTGACGTCACACTTGTAAACATATTGTTAGCTTTTATTTTCTTTTGAATTTCAAAATTATGTTTTATCTTTTGCTCTCTGCTCCGTGTATTGTTATACCTTACGCTTTATTGTTAAAAAAATATTCTTTTTGCCAATAAATGCTAAATGCAGGGGTGATTGTCTCACGGGGGTCGATTTATAGCTCTAACCTTTTTGGTGAGGTCGGTCCCCTTGGGCATTCAGCCAATAGCCCTCGTGTTGCTTCTCAGTGCAACGTTAATAAAACCAACAATCTACTTTGATATAAACTGCAAATTTTGATGTTGAAATACTTATCCTTTCACTTGGATCACAGTTTGCAATCTTTTAGTCGAAGATTCCACCAATTTTTTTAGTTGTTTTGAAATTTTATCTTAATCTTACCACTTAAAACTTTCTTCAGGTCCTATTTACTTGTCATGGCTGGCTTACGGACGGATTTTCCAATAGAATCCATAAATTTTCTATAATTTTTAGACCTGAGATAGAAATCTAAGGATAGAATGCATAGCTGTTTGCAGTGGCACAACAAAAGTAAGTTGACTATTTTTGTCGAATGTTTCGTAGGCGGGGTAGCCTAGTGGAAACGGTCGTGAACTCGAGGCCAGCGTTGTTATTGTTGAGTTGATTAGTTTTTATTAACGTCGCACTAGAAGCAACACAAGGGCTATTGGCGACGGTCCTCGTAATTTTGAACCACGGTCAAGTGACGAGGATGATACCGAAGCTGGCACCTCCCTCTCCAAATTTTCACACCACCAAAGGAAGAATTTAAGACCCGACCACATTTAACGTGCATTAGCCTCTCTATATGGCTGTTTTTAGAAGCAACAGATTTGGTTTTAGTTTAGTTTTTATTAATGTCGCACTAGAAGCATTATGAGGACTATTGGCAGAGTACTCAAGGGGACCGAGCTCACCCAAAGGGTTTAGAGCTGCAGACCGGACCCCCATGAAACAATCACCCCCGCACTCAGCATTTATTGACAAAATAACATAAGATTTACATAATTTATTACTATTGGCGACGGACCTCGTAATTTTGAATCATGGTCAAATGAAGAGGACGACACCTGAGCTGGCACCCCCCTCTCCTAACATCCACACCACGCCAACGGGAGGACTTTGGGCCCCGAACAAATTTAACGTGCATCAGCCCCGGCTACACAGCGGATCTTTGGCGGCCAAGGATCGAACCCGCGACTGAACGAAAACCGCCGGCCGCTAGTCCACGACCTTGACCACTAGGCTACCGCGGCCTTATTAAGTTGAGGTTCATACCCTGATGCCACAAAAGACCTCTTGAGTAGCGTTGCTTGTGCACGTCAAGTCTGGTAGAGGTTTCAAGTCCTCCCCATGACATGGAAATTTAGAGAGTAAGGTGCCAACTCAGGTGTCGCCCTCGTTACTTGACCGAGGTTCATAATAACAAGTTTTGCACCAATAGCCCTGTATTGCTTCTTAGGGCGACGTTAATAGACTCTCGCTCAGTTGAGGTACATTTCAGGAACATATTTGCTGAAAGAGACAAAGTTCGACTAAAACTCTGCTTTATCAGTATTTTTTGCAAGTTATTCCTTAAAATGCCTAGATACAACCAATCCATTAATAATACCATCAAAAGAAACACAAGTTGATTAAATCGTGATTAATGACATTTTCTGCAAGTGTTCAAGTAGAATTTTAGAGTTGTTAATGCTTCTAACTTTCAGCTGTACCCATGTGAAAAAATAGTCCCATTGTAGCCCTGCATGTCATAAGAAGCTACTAAAATGGGTATCCAGAGTGGCATCTCAGGCATCCTGCTCCTGGGCATAATGTCAGTGGGTGAGTGAGTGAATGTAAAGTTTATTGGTGCAAGAGCCAGATATAGCTATGCTGTGCCAAACAAGATTTAACTGTGGTCTGGACGTGAAGAATTTGGGGGGGGGGGGGACAAAAATTGGTTGACAAGAAGGAGGGTCGAAAATAGTGAAGGATCGCTAGGGTAACCCAAGGGAGCATCACATGTGTTTACCAAAGGCAATAAACCGCATGCAAAAGAAAAAGATAATTAGGGAGCCTCAGGGTCATGATGCCCTTACTTACCTAAAGAAGATAAGTCCCTGAAATAATCCTCAGGGGCAGAGTGCCTTGGCTATACCTTCAGACACTACATACCCATTTTAGTCGCCTCTTATGACATGCATGAGCTACAATGAGACTATTCTGTCAAACCCGGTCACCAAACAGGTCAGGAATTACATAAGAGGATCAGTCCTCCAAGAGTTTGGCTTAGGCTAACAACCCCACTAGAAAAACTTATTGTTATGAAAAATCCAAAGAAGAAAATACCCGGCTGTCTTATACATTAGGATGGCAAGGAATGGAATTCTGAGGAAGGTGCAAATAGAATTTTGAGGACTGGTGCATTCAGCTATATAATTAACACCTCAACAGAAATCTACTAAGGTTTATTTTTATAATATGTTCAAGAATGGAAAAACCACATATGCTTCACAACTGCAAGGAATGTGTCAATAAATAGTAAAGAAAAAACATTTTTACGTTTTTGAGGTTTTCAAAGCATCTTTGATTCAAAACATTAACAAATGTGCATTCAAAAGACTTCAATTAATGAAAAAATGTTATTGTAACTACTTGAATTAAAAAATTTGTGATATTTTGTTTTGAAAGATTAATAAGATGTTACAAAATCTTAAATAATCATTATGAAAATGACACCCTTTCCTAAATTATTTTTATTAGAGGAGTTCAAAAATAAGTTGCACTCAAACAATGTACATAAGAAACACTTTATTGAAAAGTGTGCTATACGTACAGCATATATACGACACTATTTCACCCAGCCACTGCGGACATTTGTCAGAATATTGTACTAATTGTTCGATGCCCTGATAATAGAAAATCCCTCCTTGATCTCAGAGCCAGCATAGATCAGCTGCATAAACTTGGTCATTGTTAAAAAATTGTCTTCAATCCTAATGCTCTTTGAGTTTGCCAAATGCGTGAAAATTGCTGTGCAGCAGATCAGGACTGTACCGTAAATGCAACCAGACCTATCATCCAAAATAGCAAAGCAAACCATGTGTTGTGTATGTATTGTGAGGTCTTGAAATGTTGTGCAAGAGGACAATGCCTTTGCTTAACTTTCCATGTCTCTTGTTTTTCAAAGAGTTATGCCCAAGCTTCTTTGTATTTTGCAGTACGACTAGGCAATAATGACTGTGCCCTTCACTTAAACTTGGTTGTAGGCAACTCCTTCACAACTGAAAAAACAGTAATCATGACTTTATCTGCTGATGAGGATGAGGGAGCTTTGGATTTTCTTCTCACAGGGAATGATGTGTGTTTCTATTCCATCAATACTTGCTTTATTTCTGGGGTGTGAAGAGATGCACCCATGTCTCATCATCTGTAATGATAAAGCTTAAAAATAAATTGCTTTCAGCAGAATAACATTAAAGGAATTCTAAGATAGCCAAAAACCTTGTTCCTTTGTGTTCAGAACTCAAAAAATAAGGAACACAATTATTGATAATCCATTTGGTGATGGACAATGGAATCAGCACTGGCAACAAATATTCCCAACTCCTGTACAATGTGTCTGATACTCACCCAATAATTGCTGAAAATATTGTCTTCAAACCATTGCACCATATATAATGTGCTTACCCTTGTTTTAGCATTTCTTGCCTTTCCATCATCTTTAAGTCTGTGTGACCATCTTTGAATTGCTGCCATCATTTCACAATGACTGGATGTGACAAAGCATGTAGCCCATACATTGCTGATATTTCACAATGAATCTCTATACTCGTGAAACATTTTACCCACAAAAAAAGTATACCGATCTTCTAACTTCAACCTTGGAATAAGTTTCTAGCCAATACACCATTTTCTTCACATTCTACACAGCAACATTTGCTACTATCCAAATGAAATTGCTACCATTGGAAGCGGTGGATCTAAATTACTGTCTCCAAAATTTCACAATGCTATTATCAGCGAGAGAGCAAGTATAACTTACTCATTGTATTTGTGTAATGCACAACTGTATACAGCAGTACATAAGTCGAGTCATTGTTGTGTATAACTTTAAAATGAACACAAAAATAGGCTAAAAAGAAGTCACAAAATCAAACTGTATTTATATATTTTATGGCATAAATATAACATGCTTGATTAAAAAATACAATGCATTGATACATAACTATGTAACGAAAATATTTACATAATGTTTCAGAGCAATAAAGAAATGTTTAATCATCTTACAGAGAGATCTCTTTGGCATTTTCTTTCATAAGTTCATTTTCAAAATACTTTATGGTTTCCTTCAAACCAATAGTTAAAGGAACCTGAAAGATAAAATTAATTTCAAAAATAATATACAGAACTATCTTGATTAAATTTCATTAATTCCAGAGTTAATTATGTTTAAAATAAATTATTTCACCAAAGTTTTAAGCAATTCAATTTGTTTTATCAATCTAAATGAAAATTAGTTTACTCATATATTTAGTCATCATATTTAAAAACATAATTTATTTGAAAATTTAGTAATTAAACATAGGAAAAATTTGTAAAAATTATTCGATTTGACACAAAGCAAATCAGGGGCACCTTAACAATTTTTAAATAGGTTTTTTTTAATATTAATGTTTTCAAATAGATCATTTCTAATGAGAATAATTTGTGAGTGCTCCTGAAAATGTGGTACATCTGCTCTTTAGAGTATAAGAGTGGATATACAAAAAACATTAAAAGCAATTACAAAGATTCTAACACAACAAAAAATTTCCAAGAAGATAATCACTAGGAAACTTTTTGACAACTCAGTATATTTTAAGATATTAAATTGTTTTATGTAAATTTATTCGATAATAGGATGGTTGATAAATACACAAATCACATTTTACTTCAATAAACTGAGTTAAAATAATTTATAATGAAACCACAAATCTCTTATTCTTAATGCAAAATTAAATAAATTTATAAAAAATAACTTTAACTCATGAAGAACAATTAATTACTTTAGGACTCCATCCTAAGTACAACTTGGCTCTTTTTATATCTGGTTTTCGACGTTGAGGATCATCTTGCACACCAGTTTGTTTTACAATAGGACTGACACCTCCTAAAAAATAATGACAAATTAATAGTTTCACGAAAAAAATGAATAGAAAATTCTAATAATAAGTGGAGATGCTGTAATTAATGCAAGCTAAGAATGAGTGGTGATGCTGTAATTAATGCAAGCTAAGAATGATTAAGAGTTTGAATAATTATTATCTCTGTCAGGTGCAGAATGTTCAAAAATTAATTTCCATTGCAAAATTATTTGCAAATGTCCAAATCATATTATACAATTATTTTTCAACAATTTAGTAAAAAGAAGACACAAATAGATCAAATCTCAAATTATTTGCCAATTAATCTCTCTTTCAATGCATTAATAATAAAAATTAGATTTGAAACAAATAGTATAGTAAAAAAAAAACTACTAACTTCATTTAAAATTGATTATATATAATTAATCCTTATTATTAAATAATAATAAATATAAGTTTATAATTTTTTTTACTGAAATAGAAATTAACATTTGATTGGTCCAATGGTTCCCAAAGTGTGTGCTGTTGTATTTTCACAAGGCACTATGAAATATTGCTAAATCTTTCATAACCTTTTCTTCATTTTCGATTGAATGTGGCCAGATACAACATTTAACAGAGCTGGCATAGATCTATAACTGATGCAAATCATTGCATTTCTTCACTAACTGATGGTGTTTCACAAGAATCAGATCGTAACTTCTTGAATTTTCTCAGTAATTTGTGCCTGAATGTATATGTGCTGCTTTCACAAGGTGTAGCATTAATTTCCATTTATAGATTCTGATAAATAATCTGATGACTCTAGTTTTTCAATGATGGATCAGATTTTTTTAACAGTCCTAGATGTTGAGAATGAGCAGATAAGGAAAATACATCCTCAACCAGTGGCATGAATGTGAAAAAATGAAAATATTCTAAAATTTCAGATTAGATTTTCATTTCATATCAATTGAAATTAATGGTGTATAGAGACCACTTATACAGTGTATGAAAGTTTAGTACCATAGTACAATCTACCAAGTAATTCAGAATCTCATTCGGAAATCAATCACCACTACATGATTGGCAAACCTTGTGATTTCTTTACCAGGAAGTTGAAAGGATTGAAACAGCAAAAAAGTGCATTTCTCAAGAATGAATCCATACCAAACAATGATTTGTTTACACCAATGGTTGCATCTTTCAAATGGATTAAAAAAATCGCAAAATTTAATTAGCTTTTACTGTCACAAAACTTAATCAACCAGCTGGTGTAAATATTGTAAAGTGGTTGGAGAATCTGCAGGGAAAAAAAGATTTCAAAATTGCTTTTGTCCAATAACACATTCAGTCACAAAATAATATATGATGGTGGACTTCAAAGATCAATTAATTGAAAAAATTAAAGGAAAGAAGTTTGGATTTACAGCTGATTAAGGCTATGGATAATGATAATGCTCATTTGATTGCTATGTATAATTCATAGATGGTAATGACATTGCAGACCTTCTCTTGTAAAAATATCACTGTAGGTGTGAAGGCACAGGATTTGTTCAAAATTCTTGGTACTTTTATACCTGAAAATAATTGGGTTTGAATTAAATATATTGATATCTGTTCTGTTAGTGCTCATTCTATGTCTGGCTGTCAAGCAGGATTACACACAATAATTCAAAGCAAAGCTTGTGATACATTTTGATGTCATTTGTATTATTTACATGAGAAAGCTTACATCAAAACTGAACCAGATCATAGACTATGTAGTGAATTTCAAAAAAACATCCATAGAAGGCAAGGTTTTTCAAAAAATTATGTGAGTATGAGAACCTAACACTTGTCTTTGTTATAATACAGCAATGTGTACAAAGGTCTCTTTTAGTTATGTTCTATCATGCATATTTGAACTTTGATGGGAAATTTTTCAGATGGACATTTTCAATGAAATTAATATACATATTCCTCATTTTTTTAATATTTTGCAAGGATGTATCTTTTGAAGTCAATAGAAAAATCTCAGCTTTTATGAAAACTAAAACTATGGAGAAGAAAAATAAATATGTAGGAGGAGGATGCAGAGGATTGTTTCTGCATAATGTAGCAGTTTTTTATATCAAAGGGAAGTAATTCTTTTCAAGCTTTAAGATTCCTTTCTGAAGGACACTTATCAAAGCTCATTACCAGGTTTGAAAGGCAATCAGAAAAGGAAAATATCAATAAGCTTGTATGAATTTAAAATCCTTCAACATCAGTACTCTATTTGAATTTATTTCTGAAAATAACCTTTTAGAGTGATATTGTGAAAGTAATTTGGAAATAAAATTTGACAGCATGGAATTTAATGAATTTTGGATGAATATCATTATCCACTTGATAAAGCTTGGTTGATTTTTATTCCATTTTCAACTTATTTGTTGGTTTTTGGTGGTCAGAGTAATAAAGAGCAAATGACAGCCAAAAATCAACATGGAAAAGAAAAGGAAAATGATTGTGTCTAGTTTGATTCCAAAATTTATGAAAATGAGCAGTAATCTGCAGGTTAATCTATCCATTAATTTAATATTAATGAATAAATAAATGAATGATTTTGTTCAATAATGCAGTAGATCATTATATGTCAATTACATTATTTTCAGGTGTTTAAATGTGGGTGTTTATTAATTTCTATATCTTATTTATGATTAGTTATGACTAAGGATAAGACACTGTAAGTAAACCTTAATTCAAAAAGGACACAGTAAGTCAAAAAAAAAAAAGTTGGGGAACTATAATTACATAAAGGGGAAACACATAAATCAAATTTTTAAATATATTAATCTAAAAACATTTTCATTTCATCATATTTTTCAAATGAATATGCAGCATTTGTACATGCACTCATGTGCAATATGGATCAGTTTAACATTCAAATAAACATCATTTGCATATTTTCCCATCCAATAGATAATTATAATTTTATTTTCAATAAGGAAAGGAAAAACTAAAAGCAATCAAGCTAAAATTAATCATAAGTATTTTAATATTGAAGATGAATTAAAAACACTAATTCCAAACAATGAAAATCTGAAACCAATGCTTGCTCTTGCATTTATTGAAGTTTCAAATGATATAAAATTATTAAAAATAATGAAGATACAAAAAAGGCATCCCTTTATTTAGATGGGTAATTATTTACATGAAAACAGTATATGAATGGAAATTGAGTATATGGAACCATGATAGATAGTTATTCAAAATTAAGTTCCATTCCACATTCTCTAACAAGTATTTAGTTCTCATATGGATTTTAAAAAATTATGTAGAGGTATAGTAAAATTTTATTAGCAACAAAAAAATATGTTTTTTTAAAGTTTTATACAATATGCTTTCTCACTCATATATATATACCCATCTCTTTTTTTTACAAGGTCTTTTTTTTCACACAATTTTGAAATAACATGGTTCACCAATATACTTTTTTACACAGATTTTTTGTTTTAGCATTAATCCCTAAAAAAATTTTCTAATTCTAATTTTGATAGTGTAATCAGAAGATGCTCGGTTTATGCCCACACATGTGCGAGTGACTTGGTCTACTTCATGACTTGTTTGTATTCAGGAGTTACGGGTGATACCCGAACTTTATAATTACTATTTTCTTCATATTGTTGTACTGAATACAGCATTTCGGTTTCAGTCAAACTGGAAATAAATCACGTCACTGTTTCAACTATACTCATTTGCTTGAATTAAAAAATTGTTTTAACATGTTATTAACTTGAAATATATTCTTAAAATCACAATTTCTGTCATGTATGATATTTTTCTACAAATTTCTAAGCATTTTTTTCTTTTTGATAATTCAAGTCAATAATGACAAAATCAAAGGTGAAGTAGCTATTAATGGCTAATTTAATTCGCGAGGGCTTGAAATTCTCTACGAGTATGGAACAACATTTTCTTACTTGTGATTCTGACATGGAGCGTGCATAAATTTTCAGTGTATTGTTGCATTTTGTGTTGCAGGATATCAAGAATTATATAAGCCACTTGAGGAACAAAAAACAAAAGGAAAAAAAAGCTGCTAATAACTAACAGAGCTGCTAATAACAACAAGAAACTAACAGAGGTCATTAACAATGAATGAAATTCTTCATTTGAATCAAAGCTGACAGTTGTGCTAGACATATCTGACACACCTACTGATGATAGCATTTTTGATCTAGTTTGTAATAAATGTGCATGCTTGTTATCAAGTAGCGATAAATAGTTAATTTGTAGTTTTATTCCAAATTTCAATTTGAATTTTTATATATTGTACATACCTATAGACTGAATTTCCACTGTACACTAATTATAATTTTTTTTTTGTAATAAAAATGAGTTGCTTTTGTTTTATAAATATGCAATATGGGTTTCATTATTTACTTTTTTTGGGGAAAATATTTAGAGTTTTTTTCATCTTACACAATTTTTTAAAATTGTGGAACATAACCCCAAATTTACAATATGCCGCAAGTATTTTTTTAAACAATTTTTTTTTGCATGGTTTTCTAAAGAATGTATCTACCATGTAAAAAAAAAAGAGTTGGGTGTATGTGTGTGTGTATATATATATATATACACAAAACATGATGTATATTAATTTAAAAATACTAACCCACAACATCTTTGATAACAGATGCAAATTGTTCAATGGTATATTCTTCAGGATTTCCTAAATTTATTGGTAAACTGTAGTTGCTATTCATCAATAATATTAACCCATCAACTAAATCACTAACATACTGAAATGATCTGGTTTGCTTTCCTGATCCATAAATCTGAAAATTACCAAAAAAAGGCTTTGAAATTCACAGACTAAAACAAATTCTGACTTAACATAATGAAAAAATTCAATCTTATATTTCTCTACAACTAATTTTTTTTAGTATTTTACTTACTGTTATTGAATGATTCTGGAGTGCTTGCTGGATGAAATTACTCACAACACGCCCATCGTTAAGGTGCATTCTAGGTCCATAAGTGTTGAAAATGCGAGCGACTCTAACTTCAACATTTTCCTATAAAGAAAGAATATTCTCAATTAATACATACATATATAAATATTCTGTTTTACATCTTTTTTAATCTGATTTGAAATAACCCTTCAAAATTATATAGCATAAATCATGAAAAATTAATGTTTATTTTCAAGTACAAGATTAGAGATAATAAAGAATTATTTCAGGGAGATCATTCATAAAATTATAACTTTTATTCCTTGAAACTAAGGAACAAAAGGCAATGCACAAAAGCATAAATTAAATTCTGATAACCACAAAAACTAAACTCAGTCTAGGACACTTTCAGCATAAATTTATATTTTTAAAATTCAAAACTTACAAAAGATTAACAAATTTTCCATAATAAAAACTGAATAATGAAGCTGTCATACATGAATATATTTCTGTTAATTAATTATTGTAATAACTACTTTTGGGAGATGTTTCTTAACAAATTTTCCAACACATCCAGAACTAAACAAACTACTTCTAATAATAAAATAAAAATTTTGAAGAATAAAATTAGTCTCAATTTGAGTGAATCCATACCTGTTTGGCATAAGCATAACTTAAAGATTCCGCCACTCGTTTCCCTTCATCATAGCAGGAACGAGGTCCAATTGGATTAACATGACCCCAATAATCTTCATTTTGAGGGTGGACCAGTGGATTCCCATATACTTCTGAAGTGGATGCAATAAGTACTCTTGCACCTACTCGACGAGCCAAACCTGAAATTTTGTATTTAAAATTCATTACTTACTATATTAGTTCCCTTTGAATTAATGTTGTGCTCTAAAGCAGTACAAGTTATTGCTAATATATCTTGTAATTTTGAATAACAATGAAGTGACAAGGAAGACCCTCAAAGTAGTATCTCTCTTTCCTAACTTCCTCTCTAAGTAATGTTCAGTTCCATTAAATATGCAATTGTCCTTATTATTTAATAGAAAATCAGGAATGAAACCCAAAGTTTGTCTTAAACATTGCAAGACACAAAGATCATGAAAATTCAGCTACTGTGAACTAAATTCCTTATTTAGCCACCTAAATAAATATAACAGAGAAGTACATATAATATAACACAGTTCTTAAATTCTTAAGTAGTAGAATAAAATTAATTACTGAATTAACAACAGCTATAAAAAAAAATGCAAATGGAAATAAAACAATCATTGCTTTCGAATTTAAATGCGTACATAATAAAGTTAGAAGTTTGTGTAGCTAGAATACCCAAAAATTATTCAGAAGTTTTAAATAGGTACTATACATTACATATTGGAATACAGTGATTGAAAAAGAATTTTGTTACGTATGGAATGAACCAGAAGAGATGTCATAAAATTTGGACTAATCAGAAACAGGAAAAATATACCTACATTCAAGATAAAGCAGTTAATAACATTAAGTATATTTTTATACCTCCAATTAAATTTAATTATAAACTTTTATAATTTGATAACAAAATTTCAAATACTAGATTCATCCAGCTTCATAATTGTCTAATAACTGATCATTTATAAGTATCCAATATTTTTAACAAAACTAATTTAACTTTCTAATTAATAGAAAAGAGGAATACATTTTCTCTATATACCATAATTTCAATTACATAAGCTGCAGCTTATACATGCTTAAATATTTAAATTTAACATCTGCAGTGTATTTGATGGCCATTTATTTTTCTCTGTCTTTGGAACTGTGCTAATTTAGATTGTAAGTTATGCATATGCAAAATGGTTAATGTAGAATTCACAGCAACATTTTAACCCGATATGAACACTCAGATTGCACTAAGACAGAGCAATAAATTCAAACTTGCTTTACTATAGAGGAGTGTGTTCAGTAAAAAAACCATAATGCATGTACAGCTGCCTTGAGGGTGAATAAAATATAGTAATCAGTTCACGCTGAAACGATCATATCAGCTTTTCTTAAATTGGAAGTCATCAAAAAAGAAAACGAAGATAGCAACAATCAAATAAATGATTTAGTACAGAGTGATGAAAATGATATTGATGGTCATTTGTTAAATTTATTTAATTCTGATACTGTCAGATTAAGAATCAGATTTTGTGTAAATAAATGTTACTTATTTTAATTATAAAAGTCTGTATTAATATCTAATTTACTTATTCTTCATAATATGATAATTTATGGTGGTAAACAAATTCTATCAATTCCATCTATCGGAAATCAGCAGAATTTGTATTTGACAAGTTAAAGATAAAAAGTTTATTATATGTATATATCACTGTTGCAAATGTTATAAAATGTTATATGTTGCAAATGTTATCAAAACTAATTGTACAAATATGGAAAGAAATTACTGAATAATGAATATCAAGAACCAAATTTCAAAATGATCTGCTGTAGTGCATGTGGTGGTGCAGCTTCCTTTCAGGGATGGATGAACTTTCGGGTTTTTTTAGTCATTTACTTATGTAGAATATGCACCAGGGTGGTTATCCAAAATTATGGTATTTAATATATATATATACATAATATTAATTTACTATGTATATATATTAAATTCTACACCTTAAAATGTGCAAATGTATATAAATTTTAATAAAAGATACAGAAATTATTCTCCAACATGTGTTTCAATGCATTATATAAGATTCGTTTTAGAAAAGAAAAAAGGCTACAAAACACTTTAAATATAAAAATTATTACAGATTCAGAAAATTAATTCAAAACATTTAAAACAAAAAAGCACTGAATGATGAAAAATGCAATTCAGAAAACAAAATGATGATACATTGAAACATCATCTAAGTCATTCAAATTGTTCAATTTAAAAACTTATTTGCATAATTTAGAATAAATGTGTTACCATGCAGTTTTAAAATAAGTAAAATTGTTAAGCATAAAAAATAAATATATAATAATACATTTTAACTTTTTCTTAAAAGTCATATAATTTATTAAAAGTTTACACAATGCATGTTATTTTTAGAATATGTTCTAAGAAATTTAGTTCTAAACCAAAGAATTTATCATAATTTAATTTAACATTCACAAGTGTGATTTTAAAAAAAAAGGAAACATACCTAACATGTTTATTGTTCCAATTGTGTTTGTTTTTATAGTTTTTACAGGATTAAACATGTAATGAGGAGGAGAAGCTGGTGATGCAAGATGATATATTTGATCCACTATAAAAAAAAATACATTTAAATCAATTTGAATTAATAAAAATATCTGCCAGTCAAATAAGCTTAATAATAATAATAGAAAGTTATAAATAAACAAGCTCTAATCAAAATAACACTCGACTGAAAAATATTGTCATGAAAAAAACTTAGGAAGTAATAAATAAGCAAGTTCTATGTATATGTATATATATATATATATATAAAACATTTATATTCACCAATTTAATACTTTCCTTAATAAAGGAAATATGACTAGTATAAAAGTATAACATTTTCATTAAAATCAAAATAATGCCTAATTTCTAATAATTAGAAATAATTCATTTTAATAACCTTTCCACTTCAGGCTTAAAATAATAAAAAACTAGAATGTCTTTTTTTCTAAATGATAATGTCTAAAAATAAGACTACCTATAAAAATAATTGACAAATTACATTTTAAATATGTGCATTTGAAATTATTTTATTAACATTATTCTAAGCTGTTATTTCATTACTATTCTAATCTAAACAAAATCTGTTTGACAGAAATAAGAAATAATGTATTTTATGAATAATCCATCGCATACACTTTGATTTCGAAAAAAACTATATTATGTTTTCAAACAAAAAGATGTAATAAATATAATATTCTAATTCTATCTATGAACTTATGAATCACATAACCTAATCTCAATTGCTCTTTTCCTCTAAAGGATGACTTTTTCTCATATAAAAGAAGATGAACTAATCAAGGACATTTTTCCACACAGAAAAATGCAAAAATATCAATTTACATTTTGACCTAATTATTTTAGGCAAAATAGTCGGTTATACTATACTTCTCATTTCTGTTTGAATAAATTCATTTTCCTAGAATTAAAAGTATTTTATACTTAACCTCTACTGCAATACTAAATAAATTTCCAATTTTTAAATGAAAATTAAAAGTTACTAATTTATTGAAAATGTTCTTTGGTAGATATATGCCAAGAGTGGACATACTATGTGGCAGAGTTAAATACTGCTCCAATTGAAAATTTAAATATATAATAAAACAGGAAAGAAAAGAAAAGAAAATTTTAAAAGTAATTTTTAAAAATAAAGAGAGGAAAGCAAAATTTAAGGCTACCTTCTACGTACAAAGGATTTATGATATCATGTCGAATTAGCTCAAAATTTTTATGACCAATCCAATGTTCAATATTCTTTTTTGATCCTGTGAAAAAATTGTCTACAACAGTTACTTCATGGCCTTGAGACATGAGTCTATCAACTAGATGACTCGCAACAAATCCTGCACCTCCAGTTACCTAGATGAAATGGATTAAAATATAATTAGCAAGAATCTAAAAACCAGACAATATTATTAATACGGTCTATTTATCAAAAGTTATAGGGAAAATATAGATTTTAAATTTTCATTTAATATATATAAATGTTTAAAACCTGAAATTTTGAAAACATACCAATTCAATTCCATTTATATTCTGTAAAAATTTATTTTAAAACATGTGGACTAGTCATGAACATGCAACCTAAGTCAGTACAATATTTGTATTTCTGTTTATGTCAGCTTATCAAAGCATCCGAGAACATAATAAGAGTATTTTTGTATTTTGATAGTTCATCCAGTCTAGGAATGTACAGACAATAGGCAACACAGATTTACAATGACTTAAAAAAGAATGCAAAATTTTATGACAGTTATGTATCAAGTACTATTTATTTTTATCATATGCTGTCATAATGAAAAAAAAGTAAAAAATGAATAAAGAATGTAATATACATTACATTTTATTTACAGCATCATTTTAATATTTGTTCTAATTTCTGTTATAATCGATCACAAATTTAATGTTAAATTCTTAATTTGTGAAGCAGTTCTAATTTTTAAAAATTAGATAGCATTCTTAACTGACTAAAGTTTGTTTACAAATATTTTTCAACTCAAACAATTAATTAATAATCCAGCAATGATTTTTGCATATTTTTAACCACTTAGGAATAGAAACTCAATACAAATCATCCTTATTAAATTTATTTCATATATATACATCCTTTACCACATCTAACAATTCCTGTTGGAACTGACTGATTCACATTCCTTTGCAAGGGAAAAAAAAAGGCAGAAAACAAATTTAAATTGTTCTGCTAAGTTATGTTTAGTAACCGTTGTTACTAAACATAAATAAGCAAAGCATTTGAAAGTTGATATCAATGTTTATATCTTCAAGTATATAAACACTGATATAACCAATGTTTATATACTTGAAGTTGATATAAGCTTCCTAAAACTTTCTTTTGAATTAAGAAAACTAATTAACTACTTTATTATGGAATAGATACAAATATATGGAAACATCAATAAAAGGTTACATCTATGTATCTATTTTCTAATTTGATTTCAAACAAGACTTCTAGCATCGGTCATTTATCACGACTCCATTGTGACCATTCAACCTGCCCTTCCTCAACTTTAATCATATTACTTATTAAAAAAATTCATAAAAAATATCCCCACAAAGAATATAAATTCATAAATGTATTTTTTCTTTTTGTTAAATCAAAGTCTAAGCATCAGACCAATTTGCATTCAACTAGATAGATATGGCCCTTGTGGACATGTTTTATGCAATTGAAAGACAACTTTAAAACAGCTCATCATTTAACTTAAAATGTTTCATAGATATAACAATGTAGAGACAATTTAACTGTAATTTTCAACTGATTACTTTTCTGAAGTAATATTTATTTCATAATTTATCACAAAAACATCCTAAACTAATGACTCAGATACAACTTCATAATAAAAAATTCCAAAGATTTGAAAATGGAAATTGTAAACAATGAAAAAATTATTGATTCTATTTCACAAGTTATTGTCAAGGTTCCATTGTTTTGTAAGCCAGATTAGAATATAGTTTGTATAGAAAGAAACTCAGAATCTAAAAAACAGAATTGCAGTAATTCAGACTAAATTTGATATAGTTGTAAATAGATAGGTACTGAAATTTTTTTTCAAATTTGGGACATTTTGATAAATTCACCAATAACAGATAAGTACAGTATAATAAAGAAATTTGTTGATTTGTTTTTATTTTGATAGTTAAATTCAATTAACTCAAAACTTTTAAAAACCTTCGTACATGGGAATGAAAAATAATCTCATCTTGTAAAATCTTGCAGATCATAAATTTGTTAACAATTTTTAAGCACTTAATAGATGTTATATTTACTTTTTAACATGAAAAGTTTTTTATGTATGAGTGATAATTATTTGAATATACTTTCATTTTATCATCAGTCATATTTAACTTTGAAGGATGTAGGGTTTGAAAAATGAATAGTTTTCAAATAACTGAAAAAAAAATTCCTTAGAAAAAACTCTTACATTTCCTTTTTTTGCAAATTTTAAAAATGAGTAAATAATCAATCTATTCAAAAGATCCAAACCTTGTTCAAAAGAAAAAGATATGATTTTTCTAATAATGATTGATATTAATTATTATCATAAAAAAAATGGCAAGAAGGCTTCTAAATGTTTTGCCTAAATAAAAAGGCATAAATTCATGGTTCAGTATAGAGAATTTCTATATAATGCTTGAAACCTGCATTTTTTTTTCACCCAAGATCACATGGCTGAAAATGTTAAGTCAACAGAAGACCCTAAAAGCAAAAACTTAAAATGAAATTTAGTAAACGTAAAATTTTCAGACCACCTTTTAAAGAATACATTTAGCAAAGCTATTGCTAGGAGGGCAGAATATGTTGAGGCAATTTGATTCTAGTTATTCAATTTATTACTTTTCGCTGTTTGGCAACAAAAAAGTTGCTGGTATAAAAAGGGGAATTGTGAATATGAATGTAAAAAATTGCTATTTGGAAATTCATCCTGAAGAGATATTTCTTATATTTACCACAAAAACATCCTAAAACAACATTAGCAATATGATTACAAAAAGACAAAATTTGGCATTTAGATATACACATGAAATCCATGATTCTTGCAGTATTGCTATAGAGAATTTCAACAAGTTTTATTTATTTTGTAAAAATATTTGTAGTAAAAATAAATAATCAATATCATTATTATTGATGTTTGCAATTTAATCATTTTAATTCAAATAATTATTTCTAAAAATACTTCCACACATATTAAAAACATTTGATGGATTTCATATGTATTAAATAATTGAATGAATATATTGAAACTCAAAAATTATTCAAAGATAATAATTTTCAAGGAGAAAAAAATTAAACTTACTAATATTCTCTTCTTGCTTAAATAGCTCAATTCTTTTACTTTTGGAAATTTTTTGGGAGATAAGTCTTTTAATTTGTTAACTTGAAAAACTAAATTTTCTATTTTCTTATTTAGCTGCATGATCTCTGAACTGTTTCTGAAACATAATAATAATAATAAATAAATTCATAAAAATATTTTTCAGGCAAAAAAAGTTCCTAATAGTGGCACAGATAAATAAAAAGATGCATTTTTCAAAAAAGAAATATTACATAAATTTCATTCAAATAGCACCAAAGTTAAAATTGAAAAATGTTACAAAAATTAATACTACAGAGTAAATTAATAAAGTATATATGTGTGTGTGTATATGTATGCATATATATATATTGTGCAAAACTTAAGCAACAAATGCATTTTAAACATACAATTATGAAATTGTTGAAAAGGGCTTTCTGCAACCAGTACAGTGCAAAGGCAGCAGTAGAAAGGTGATGCAAATGCAAATATCAACACTATGACATCAGAGGGTACATCACAGCATACAAACACTTGGAATGTGCGTGCTCAATGCCAAGGTAACTTAAAAGGAGGAGGAAGGACACATTTCCAGAAATTCTCTGCAAGTGAAAGTGAAATCATACATTCATAATGGCTATAAGAAACCATCAGGCTACCTCTATACATGGTAAAGACATCCTGATGGTTTCTTAATAGTTTAAAATGACCAACAAGTTTGAAGAGGTGTATAACTTGGATGAGTGTTGCACAAGAATTTGGAATTGACAAAAGTATAGTTTGAAGAGCTTGAAAAGCCTTCCAAATGAAAGATACAGCTGTAAGAAAGATTGGCAGTGGCCGACTGAGGAAAACAATGGCAAGTGATGACAGGTATATTGTTCTGCAGGCAAAAAAAGGACTGGAATCAGCCTTCGGGCAATACTGCTCAGTAGCTACATACAGCAACAGAATAACAGGTGTTACAGTTCACTGTGATCAGATGTCTTCATAAAGGTGGCCTATTCATATGTTGTCCTGAACATTGCATACCATTAACAGCAGTCCATAAGTGGCACCATTTACAGCGTTGTCAAGAACATAGACTGGACATTTCATCAATGCAGTCATGTTTTGTATACTTAAGTTGATAGGGAGAGAGGGAGGGAGGGAGGAACATAGTTTTTTTTTTTATTAACATCAGGGAAAGAGACTTCTGGTGGATCTGGAGTGCTTGCATGGGGAAGCCTTTATGTTGAATAGATGAACGGCACTCCATATTTTCAACGGCGGCTCTTTTACCTGAGATTGTTACAATGATAAAATTATCCTCCCTCCCACGTGTCTGTTCCAAGTTGCCATTAGTCTGGACTTTATTTTTGTGGATAACAATACACATCTACACAGGACTTCAGCTGTTGAGGAGCTTGTTAAAAGTGAAGATAATTTCCAAAAGGATTGGCCAATGTGCCTCTGATTTAAATCCCATCGAACATATGTGGAAAGCTTTAAGGAGAGATGCCTGGCAGCAAAATCATATCTTCCAGAGAACATTAGACAACTGAAACTGATGCTCCTAGAAGAGTGGCAATTCTTGCCTCAAGAACTGTTGGATAATTTGGTACTGAGTACAAATAGGCAATGCCATACAACCATTGCATTTAAGGAAGGTCATATCCCTTACTAAGGAACTTTGGTTTGTTGCTGTTTCTCAAGACCAGGCAATGTTTTTTACTCAAGCCATTCTGTCAATAAAGTCTTTTTCTGCTCAGTTCCATAACATATGCATACAATTCATTTTTTGGCTACTATGCTTTCATCAACTTTTAAGTGCCATATTGTGCCTATGTTACGTGAATTTCATGTAAACCACTTGATTTTTTTTTTCTTTTTGGAATTACGACACAATCTGAAAAGTTGCTTAAGTTTTGTACATAAATGTTGTTTATGTGTATGTGTATATATATATACATGTGTATGATATATATATATATATATATATATATATATATATATATATATATATACACATACATACATACATATGTGTATGTATATATACAATGATAAATTTTTTTTTAAATGATAAGAAGGAAAAAATGGTGATGAATAATGAGAGTGTTAATGTAATGATTCAAATTTATTATATAACAAACAAACAAAAAATTGAAAAAGAAATTGTAGACAACTCAAAAATCGATTCTTAGTTACTTCCAAAGGTTTTAAAAATAACAATGGCATTTAAAATTATATAAGAAATTCCATACTCTTCCATTAGTGTGGTATCAATCAAATATAAATCCATGCATACCATAGGAAGTTATAAATCAAACCAAATTTCAAATGATTTTGATACCTTTTGCACTCATTTCATATTTTGCCTTCTTATCTTATTTCGCAATAATAACAACAATTAGTGATTGACTGAATTATGCTAACAGAATTGTACCAAAAAAATAAATATATTTTTTTCAACTTATAAAGATGTACAATGAATATAATACAGTCAAAATTGTAATTTTACTTGAATAATAAAAGAAGATTAAACATTTGTAAATATCAATGATTTATTTTGTTTATTCTGTCAAAAATCTCACACAAATTTGACTGATTTTCAAAAGTATATACGTTACCTAGAAATGACAACTATTGAACTACAACAATTACTTTGTAAATATAATTTATTGAATTAAATGCACATAATTATACTTCCAAATGTAATTTTTAAATGGCATATTAAAAAAAAACATATATATTTTTTTTTATTTTAAAATATATTTGTACCATTCCTTGCCAATTTTAAATAATTTAGAATCACATAAAACAATGGTAACATAAGATACAAAAATCTTAAAATAACAACTTTGTTTTTCTAAATAAAAGTTATCACCAAATTAAGAAAAAGAAACATTTTGCCTTCAGTTATGAATCAGAATCTGAGAAACAAATCTGCTTCATTAATCATAACCTCCACTCTGCTTAGATGCCTGAGACATGTATTTCATTCCTTTCAGATGTTTACTTAACCAAAGATGCATATTCCTATCATGCTGAAATTTAATTATGTGGGTTTTTTAAGTGCATTTATTACTTTAACTTTTTTTTTCATATAGGGAGCCTAAAGAAGAGGTGCGTAGAACAGCAATTAAAAAGGGGGGGAATCATGTTTTGTGTAAATTAATAAAAACGGAACACCATTTTCTACCTTCATCAGCAAATAATAAAAAATAGGTTTTTTTTTTTTTTTAATTTCTCAATAAGAATATAGTTTTTATATATTTAAATATTCAAACTAAATAAATTGAAGTAAATATTGGTAAAAAAAGAATGTGAAATCTTTTTAATATCATAAAGTATACTGTGAGTTTTAGGCAAAAACATTTAACAATTTTTAAGGGGAAGACAAGTCATTTAAAAAAGCCAACTTCTGAAATTTTAATATGTAAAGCATGAAATATTATAATCTTTCTAAAACATACAAAAAAGTTCTATGCAAAATTTTGCAAAGAACAGATTTAGCCCCCGAAGGTGCAATTTTTTTTAATGATTATTATTAAATTACTCAATTAAATATAAGAATTATAGATACTTTTCCATTTCGCCGGCACAAGTGATAAAGTCGCCAAAAATGATAAGACCAACGCCAAACGGAATATGTGCTTACTGTGTGTCATCACCTATAAAGTTTGCTTGGCGAGATTTGAGCTGGCGAAATGGAAAAGTAGCGAATTAAAGTAAATGAGGAAATATCAAGAAATGGATATTGGAAAATTTCCATTACTAAAATTAAAGGAAACGATAAATTATTAAATTGAATATTATATCAGCTACCTGAAATTAAAATTAAAGCAAACAATAAATTATTAAATTGAATATATATCAACTAAATATAATTAAAATTAAAGGAAATGATAAATTGTTAAATTGAATATATTTATGCTACATGAAATTAAAATTAAAGCAAATAATAAATTATTAAATTGAATATTTTTAAGCTAAATGTCATTAAAATTGGAACAAACAATAAAAAATCGAAGAGTGATAAGATACGTCACAAGTGATCCAACTAAAACAATGCCCCCTTGGGTGGCTAATAACAGTAAATCAATATTAAAATCATTTGACTTTAAAACATTCCAAGAAGGAATCCAAACTAAAAAGACGCAGTTTGAAATTCTTCAGGGAAAAAAAATTGCTGTCTCACAGCTGTTTTAAAATTCTGAATAATGTTATTCATTTTCAGTTACATCTTGATTCCTTTTTATAAATGATTTAAGGTAATACATAAATCGATAAGTAAATAAAATGCTTAATTTTTATATTTGTTTCACTTGAATCCAATAAAAAAAATTGGGGAACTTTATTACGACATATTTTTAAAAATTGGATTCATTAGTAGTGAAAGCATGTATCAGACATATAACGCACATATTTTATTACAATCCAATAAAAATTTCAGGAGAAATTTATTATGACATACTTTTGAAAATTAAGTTCGTTACAGGTGAAAGCAGAGATAAAAAAAATATTTGCTAAAACAAGATAAATTTTTGAATAGTAGTCAGGTAAAAAACGAAATTTTTGGATTAACTAAAACAATAGCTTCTTAAATGGCTCATAAAATGTAAATTGTTTTATTTTAGTTTGCAGTGTCTGCAAACATTAAATACAATGTGCAAAACTTGTTTTGGTTCCAATCGGGAATAGGGTGTCCCCTAGGTGATTGGCGACTTTTGGGAGCGATAATTGGTGATTTAGGTCATTGTAACCCTAAGCATACTCAATGCTTAAGTAACGCACGTTTGGCTATCTATCTAGGAAGTCGCCAAGTTTCATCACCAATCTCCTAGGGAATACCCTATTTCCAATTTGAACCCTTGTTTTAATTACTTTTTATGTTTTTAGTAAAAGGAACAAATTAATAAAATAAAAGTACATATAAAATAGATTAAGCATTTAAATTCATATTGTACTTTTATTCACTTTCATAAAACACAATAATAAGGATCAGAATAAAAAGAAATTTTGGGAGAAAATTTCAATACTTTTCTATTTCACCAGTGCAAATCTTGCCAAGCAGACTTTATTTGCGACAACACACAGTATACACATATTCCGTTTGGCGTCTTTATCGTTTGCACTAGCGAAATGGAAAAGTACCAAAATTTCTTTATAAATAAATCATCCTCAGACTTGATCAAATTCAAATTGTTAGCAATGTCAAGTACTACATCAATATATATAAACTTGCTATAGGTAAACATCTATAAGTAATTGGTCTTACATTATAAACATTAAAATACATGTTATCAATCAAAAATTTTATTTTTGGGAGAATTATACATGCATAAGCAAACTTTAATATATTATTATGTACATCATATAAATACTTTCTGCCCTTTACAATAAATATATAAAAAAAAATCCAAGAATTTTAGAATTGGTTCATAAATTTTAAAATAATCATATAAAAAGGCAATTAAATAGATAAAACATTCTATTTAGATGTAGATATCAATTATCAAATGGACATAAATAGTTGCAAAAGAATCAATGATATTCCTGTCAGAATGAGTCATTCCAGTTTGGAATCATTTACCACTCTTCTAATCATTTGAACCTAGTTTGAAGACCTGCTAGCTAAAAGAGAGAGCTACTTTTCTCCCACCATTCCATTTTCTTATTAATCAAACCAAGTTCACCTCAATTCATTCTTACTTTGAATCTGATCTAATTATAAACATTTTCCATCAAATCATTATCAAATTCTGATCTAGTTCAGAGTTTTTTGAAGGTTGTTTTTTCCCTTTGGCATCGATTTTTGGTGGCTTGTCCACACATTCATTCATTGATTGCTCCAGGCAGGTAGCTATATCAGAGCATTGGAGGGAGGGGAGGCTAGTTCTGTTCACTGTCTGGGAGATTTAGTAGCTCATGGATGAGTGTGGTGACAAACATTTGCTTGCTCCCAGAACAGAAGTAGACCTCTGAGTTGGGTAAATGCACACGCAATGCTTCAGGCTTTTCAAGCAGTGTATAGACTTCCTTAACACCATACTATGGAAGATTATAAACAAAGGATAGAAAAGAGAGAAAACTATTATGAATTATTCAAAATGGCAAAGAAAAGGCTTCTGGCAGACCACCTACTATAGTGTTTTTGCTCTTTTAGGTGAACTGGTTTAAAAAAAAAATTTCTTTCGATCTCCAACCTATTTGGAACTCGGCTGCATTAGTTACGCAATGTTAACAACTGATATAACTGTATACAGTTTATAATTAGATAATTTTCAACAGTGCTTCAATGACACTGAGTAAATTCATTATTATTCCATTGTTTCACATAATGAATTCATAAGTCAGAGGCCTGTGAGGCTTTTCTTACTCCAGTTTATAGTTTTATGTTTAGACTACAGAAAATCTTACATTCCATATTATAAAATATTTATTTATTTTACACAAAGTATTCTTTTTATTGTGACCACTTAACAATTGTAAAGTGCAGATTTTTCAAGAAACACTCTGTATTTCTGTAAGAAGTGTGATGTTGGCTTCTGCATAGTGGGTTGCTTTGGGAGTGATTGGAAGTGGCGATTTATAGTGCAAGAGTCAAATTTGGATATGCAGTGCCAAAACTATGCGTAATTGTGATTTAGATATCAGACAGATGGATGGAAGAGGATTTCTGTAAGAAGTATGATGTTGGTCTCAGCATAGTAGATTGCTTTGGGAGTGAGTGGAAGATGGAATTTTTAGTGCAAGAGCCAAATTTGGCTATGCTGTGCAAAAACTATATATAACTGTGAGTGATCTAGACATCAAACAAATGGATGTAAGAGGAAAAAATGGTTGACAAAGGATCAAGAAAAGAAAAGGATATCTTGGGTATCTTGGAGGCAAGCCATCCATATATTTACCGAAGACAGTAAGCCCTATAGGAAAGAAAATTATCACTAAGGTATCTCAGGGTCATGGTTCACACACATACATAAAGATGGCAAGTTCATGAGGAGAGAATACTTTGAGAAGTAGCACACACACATGAAAATGTGAATGACATAGGCAGTGTCATGGTGTATTCAAATTACTGTGTACACTCAGTAAAAAAAAAAAGTGTTAATAAAAATTTAATTAAAATGTCTGTAAGGTAGCTCATAAAATTATTAAGAAAAACCAAACTTTCAAACATTTCTAAAACAAAAATTAACTGTTTAATTTTAATATAATATGTATCTTACATTTCAAATCTGATGAATGAATAAAATTAGAAAAGCATAAAATTAACTCAAAATACTGTTAAATAATTTTAAAATTGTACACCTCTGATGTAGTTACTAACTAAAAGTAATGAATAAGAAAAAGTATTTTTACAAAACCTCTGTAAATATTTCTAAAAAAATGTGTTGGTCGTTCTTAACATATTAAGATTTCATTTAGCTTTTAAGTATTGATTTCACCATATTTTCACAAAAATTTCCTTCTACTTTTACCCATTCTGATATGAGTCTTACTCTAAGCTTACATTTGTTAAAAATTTTACATTTACGGATTCTATTTTCCAAAATGAGCTTGATAGGATTGAGGTCTGGTCTCTGTGCAGTTGTGAACACTTAATCCAAATCTAAAGTTTGTAAATATTATCATTATGATTTAGGTCACTATCCTGATAAAGTTAAAATTTGATAATATGTCTATTTTCCCATAAATTAATTGAAGATTTCTACAATCAACAGCATTCATAGTCACAGAGCATCTAGCTATTTCCATCCTGTTTTACAGGAGTAAGATTTTTATTTTAAATTAAGTATTAGGTTTCCACCATGTCATATGCTTTCAATCACTTCCAAAGGTATTGTAGTTGATGTCAACTGCAAATATAACCAATTTCCAAAAATCAGGAGGCTTTTGAATGCACATTCAATGGCAAAGTGTGGATTTCTGTCACCCGAAGCAAACCCTAAGTTAAAGCAAATTATCTGCCTGAATTGACTATTTATAGCACTTGTTTCTGCAATGTTCCAATACTTTTTTTTATCACTACTTTCAGTTAGTATACGAGACGTTAAACAATTGTATACAATTATTTAACAAAACTTTACATCATATTTGAACTTTTTAAATTTTATTTCGCCAGCAGATATGACATGTACAAAAGGTAAATAAAATTAAACAGCTGATTTTTTCTCTCAAAACATGTTTGAAAGCTAGGTTTGCTTCAATACTTTTTTATGCAACTTGATGGAATAAAGCTGCACAACATTACCACTCCTCCAGTTTGTTGGGTAATATAGTGGTAAGTCCAATCAAACAACATAATTTGGACACTATTTATTTATTTTTGTAAGTCTCTAAATCATATTTATTTCCTAAAATTTGGGTATATTTTCATAACTTAGTTTTATCATCAGTAAGACAAAAGATATGTGTACTATTGCTAAAATTGATTGATTGGTTTTATGGAACACAAAGTAACAAGGTCTATTATACACATCGCTAAAGTTTGTCATTATAAACATTTGTCACCATTTAAATCCTGTACCTGAAAAGGTGAGGTCGATTTAAAATACATGATATATTATAACACAATAGATTATATTCAAGTATTGATGTATTGAGTATGATCCATTGTAACACAGTGTAATATACTCAAATATTAATAAAAAACAGTTAACACATAAATCATATTTGAGAACTGAAACACTGAAAACAATGGATATCTCAATATACCACTCAATACAGACTTACAGTAATTTAGGCGAACATATCCATATTGTTTTATATTAAAATTTGAAGAAAAAGGCAAGAAAATGTTGAATCGCACTTTTGATTAGACGTTTATTAAACTTTTATGATATTGAATCATTGTATTCAAAAGAAAATTAATATAATTATAACAATAAATATAATGCTAAATGTTGTCTGTTAGAATGTTTTTCCCAAAATCTGATCAAATTAAACTCCTGACTTTTGATCAACATCATAAAAAAGTTTATTCATGCAAATAATCAAATTACAATAACATGTACATTCCAAATACTGTAAATAAACTAACAAACCTTGCATGGATTCTTGAATTTTCAACAGCATCAGCCAAGAGTTTGAAACTAAGAATGACTAAAAAGAAATGAATTAATGAATCAAATAATTTCAATTAATGATTAGCAACTAATATAGATTTAATATAATTTTATTCAGTAACTAATTAAAATTGGTAGACATACCCGCAAAAAGTAGAATCGAGAATAGGAAGCCTATGATCCTCATATTGAACTTTAATCGGCCAAACATATCAATATTTCATGATTTGAGACATATTTTAATGATGAAATGTCATTCTCAAAGAGGAACTAAATGAAAAAATTTACAGTAGAAACAATCACAAACGAAATTGAATGAATTTATCAACATAGAGAAGCATAAATTCGATTCCCATGCAAAAATATCAAATTTATTAAAGTCCAAATTTTTAACAAATGTATAACATCAGTATGTTCATAAACACTTCTAAACGAAGAAACCTCATTTTTCCACATTTGTAAACACAACAAAAAAAAAGAATGATTTCACTTCATGCATACGTTACATGATGCATATGTTAAAACAGTAGACATTTTTTTGCTCTGTTACTTAAATATTTTTATATAGTTAAAAAAAATTAAGGAATTCAATTTTCTTTATATTATTCAAAAAAAAAATTCTTCGGAGAAATTTTGTAAGACTGGCTATTTTTGAAAGTATACGATGGTAAGAATATACACATTCACATAGTAATTTAAAATCTCAGAAATTTTAATTATATGCAATTATATGTATTTAATTATTTTTAATATCATTTTAAAATGTGGAGTTATCTTATCAATGAGTAAAAGGTTCTAGCTGCCTTGCTTTAAACATTCATAAAAGCAACTCAACTTACAGTGATAAAATAGATTGATCTGTTTTTAATATTGTTGCACTCGTTACTAGTTAAACTTGAATTAGTCCGAGTAAATATTGCTTTTATTAGCACAATAGTAAGTTTGGAATTTAAGTAGTACTTTTATTTTTATATTTTACAATTAATTTTAGAAAGAGAGAAGTTATTCTTCATTTCTGTGATTGTATATTCGATTGGTTATAGTCGTTTCAAAAGATGTCAAATAATTCTTTTTTATCCTTGAGTTGATAACCTCTGTTTGAGTTTTTCTTAATTTACTCATTTTTTAATCAATTGCTATTGCTTATCAATTTCCTTAAGTGTAATTGTGACGATTTCCTATAGCTAAAAACAAGAATATATATCATTACTTTTGGGGGGAAAATTTTTAAATCATTAATTTTGCTTTGTGTGTATCTTTAAAGTACCTAATTTACATGTGAATTTCAGGTACAAGTTTCAAACTTGTTGCTTCTTTTTGAAGTTTTTAAAAAATTATTTCATAAAGGTTGTAAGTAAAAGTAAGTTTGTTAAAGGTTAAATAATAGTTGCAAGAATAGCAAAAATTACTGAGAATTACTTCCTCTTACTGAGATATTACTGCTAAAGAACATTCCAACCCAAGCTTAAAATGAAATTTTAATAAAAAAAAAAATTGTATGCAATCTCTCTCTCATGAATTATAATCTTTTCGAAGTTTTCTCATTTCAACCTTTATAAATGTATTTTTAATATATATGTACAAAGATCTATTACATTTAAGTATTTGTAGTATTATATAATAATTATCCCTTCTTATTATTATATTAGTTGAATATTTTTACATTGACCTTTCCAAGGTCATAAACTTTCATATTCCTTGTAATTACATCTCAAATATTTATAGTTTTCCATATTACAAATTATAATTCAAGTTTGTAATTTTTAAGAATTTAAAAAATATTTAAATGTTAAGATAAATTATTTAACTTTTGTCATATTCCAAGTATGACTTAGTAATAGCTATGTATTTCTTAAAAATCCATTTAATATTGTAATAATCATTCATTGGTATTTTTTGAATGCATTTTCTAGCCTTTACATACGAACTCTAAAAATGTATGGAGTATGGTACTTATATACCATATAAAATTACTGGAGAGTTATTTCAGATTCTATTTGTTACGTATTTTGTTCCACCCATTGGGTGAGAAAAGAAGTCCCGCTGTACCTCATGCATGTTGTACAAGGTGACTAAAATGGGCGCCCAGTGTCTAGGCAGAAAGCCGGGTACCCTGCTCCTGGGGATTATATCGGGCTTATCTTCTTTAGGTAGGTATAGGCATCTTGACCCCGTGGCACTTTAGTGACCTTTTTCTTTCCCATGAAGTGTGGTAAACACGGGTGACATGCACCCAGGATACCCTAGCTATCCTTCTCTGTTTTCGACCCTCTTTGTCAATTTTTTTACCTTTTTTTCAAACATCAAGACCACAGTTACATTTTGTTTAGTGCAACGTAGACATAACTGGCTCTTGCGCCAATAAACTTCACATTCACTCTCGACTCTCTACAGATTTTGTTCTAAAAATACTCAGGCAAATAAGATGACTTTATCATTTTTAATGCTTTATTGACAAAGATTTTCTAAATGGAATATGTTAAGGTTGAAAAATGCATTATGAAATGAAATAGAAAAATTCAATGCAGGGACAGTAATAAAAAAATTTAAAACATTAAAAAAAAAAATTAGGTTGAATCTTTTTTTTATATGCTCCTTGTTGAAGAAATATTTTCTTTTGAGGTAAATCGGTAAACTGGTTACCTTTCTTCTTGTAACTTACCTTCAAATAGCTCGAAAATTTCAACACCATCTTTATTTCTTGCTCGACTAGATCCAATTGCATTGCTCGTTGAGCTCTGCAGATTTTGTTAATGGAGCATTTTCAAGAATTTGGCTTTGTCAAAAGAAAAATCAACATAAAAAGATTATTAGAACTTGAAATGAAATCAGTTTGAAAATAATAAGTGGGGCACTGCAAGGTTAGCAAGTGGTCAGCAGTAAAGAGTCAGTTTTAAAAATCACACTGCCTTTGTAGAATATTGGTCTCATCATGACCCAGCTAAAGAAAGAGTACTTCCACATGATTGCCACCATTTTCTGTAAAAGAAAACTTGTGTTTGAGCAGTTTTAATTGAAGAAAAAAATTGTCATAACAAGAGTATTAGAAATTCAAATGAAAATCAGTTAAAATATATGAATATTGTAAGATTTTTGTAAGATGTTGGATTTGGTAATGTGGTCAGCAACCATTTTCCTGTCAATGGATACAGACATCTCTTCAGAATAAAATTGATGATTTTTGTTCTGTTTTTCAGTGGTTTATATATATATATATATGTAATGATTTAACTTTTAATTCAATAATTACCCTAAATAATAAATT
>BMAW01017409.1:411844-431876 GCA_019974015.1 Nephila pilipes
CTGATAGTATGTTACTTTACAAAAATCGATAGGAATAATGTTTACATATATATATGGGATCCACTTTTGCACTTTCACGACTGCATAGCTTACAAAATAGTTATTCCAACAACATGCCATCTTGTTTCCAGTTGTAACAACTATAAGTTTGAAAATCCCACATTTGAAAATTATTTTTATTAAAATATGAATTAAAAACTAGTATTTAACTGGTTCTTGACATTAGTATTTATTTGTAGAAAACATATTTTAGATACAATTTATCTTCAATACTATTTCTCTTAGCTATCAAAAAGACTTCTTGGATGTCTTATAACAGATGTTTTCAAAGTGGATTCTGCAGAACCTGACAGGGGTTCTGCAAGAGATTGCTATTTGCTTAGTCAAAGTGTCAAAATTTTAGTAAAACTTTAATTTTTATGAAAGATAGAATTCATAAAGGTAGTTTGCTCATAAAAATAAATGTAAATAAATATTTCATGCTTAAAATAAAATTTTTAAATTTTGTAAAAGTCACAGGCTTTAATTATATTAATTGAGACACATTAAGTTGCATATTAGTCTCCATTCTTTGGTGTAGTTGAAGAATCACCCACTTATTTAGCTACATGTTTCATTATTTTCAAGGCATAAAGTAAAATTGAAATTTTGGGTGGATTGAATTTTGAAAGATAATATCGATGGCTTTCCTAATTTGCGTAATATTTTAGAAGACGGTAACGCTAATCCCGATAAAAATGTAAAAATTAGTTTTGACCAACATTTATCAGATCTGTAAAAAACATTTCTTGAATATTTCCCTGTTAAAAAAGAAAAATTATGTTGGATCCAAAATCCTTATCAAGACCACAACACCTAATAAAAGAAAGAGGACAACAGACTGTTACATCGACCGACATTCAATTGAAACTAAATTTTAGTCAAATTGATATGATGCATTTTTGGATTAATATTAGAATAACCTGAATTTGCCAAGAGATGTGAAATATTTAATCTCATTTATTTCAACCTATGTATGCGAAAAATCTTTCTCTTTGTGACAAAAACAAAATATAGAAATAGATTGGATGATGAAGATGACATCGAATTTCAACAATTATTCCAGTTGTAAAAGTACTTTGCAATAAAAAACAATCACAGCGAAGTCATTAAAAATTTTCTTTTTATTAATTTGTTACGATTTAAAATATTGTTGCTTTTGTTTATTATCCATAGAATATATTTTAGAAAGAAAAAAAAAAACATTACAGCTACCTTACCGTTCATTATCTTATAAAGATGTTCCTATTGTAATAAAATAGAGATGAAATAATTTTGTAAATTTGAGTAGGATAAAGTTTTGGTATCCTATTTTTTCTTCTCTTTGATAAAGGGGTTCCTTCAAGAAAATGGTAAGCCCAAGGGTTCTCCGAAGTTTAAAAGGTTTAATACCTTTGCCCTATAAAAAAGCAGTTTTTTAAGTGATATCATTGATAAACTATGAAAGAAGACTTTGTATGCTTTCAGATTTTATTTTTCATTATGAAGAAAATGTAACATTAATAATTTGTTTCAATTTTAATAAAAGTCTAGTTACTTTACAGCAATATCTTATTGTATTTGAAGTATATTAAACTAGAAATAAAATCTCTAAATAAACTTCAGCTGATGGGTTTTATAATTTTTAATATTTCAGTAATGGCTGGCGGTGGTGATGCCCATAGTGATGCTCAGTTTAAAGGATGGCAAAAACATTTCAATACATATACCGTACGTGGAAGATCTAATGTAAGTTAAGTTTATTTAGTTGTTCAACTATTCACTGTTTTTTTTTTATTTGAACTAATTGACAAAATTCATTAACTAGTATATTTCATCCAAGGTAAATAAAAATATTAATTTTTAAACAATTGTTAGATTTTGTACTTATGCTGTGCTATTTACTTTTGTTCCATCTTGAAGAGGATAACATCTTGTCAGCAACATTTAGATGAACTAAATCTAATGTGTTAAATTATTAATTTGTTTCAGTTTTCAAAATTATACTGTTTAATAACTCTAGAAAGTTACAAAGCCAAAATGGTTTATGATTTTAATATGCTGCAGTTTAAAGAATAAGTAAATGTATAATTGGTTGGTATTCATTAAAATTGTAATGACTTTCATTTGAGGATTCTGTTTATCATATTTAGCATAAAAGATATTGTGAATTACTTCATTCTCTTTTTGTAAAAATTATTTTAAATCTTATATATATGAGGTCCCAAGCTAACTGTTTGTTCACGAAGCTGTAAACCAATAGGTAGTGTATTTGGATTCAAGCATTTGAGTAGGAGTATGAATTTCAGTATAGAGCATAGTAATGAGGATAAAGTTAAGTATTGGATGCCGTTGTAGGCTGAGAGTTTTAGGAGTGATAAGGATTTCAATCTGGCAAATTAATCTATGGTAACCCTGATAGCTTTTTTGGAGGGAAATTTTTATGTAGTCGCATTTTATTTCTTTATTGCTATTCATCAGAAGTGGTAGGTGATTTTCAAGAAACAACAAACAATATTTTAAAAATTCTTTATAGAATTCTTTTTGCTTTTTTTTCCAAATAATTTATTGTTTTTTGTCATAGCTAAACATCATAGAGCATTCCTTGTTCTGTTAGAAGCAAAAGGGTAAACCACATGTTTTACAATGATGCATTGATAAACATTTAATTTTGAAAAAGGTTAAATGTTAGATTTGCCATGAATGTATTTATCCTCCTTCTAAAAAACTTAACTATTGTAGAATTTTTTTTTAAATAAATCTTAATGGATAACATTACTGTATGCTATATAAATTTCTTTAATTTTTATTTTTAATACAAATTTTGATTTTTTTACATTTTATTCTTTGTATTGTTTTGTAGTATGTAGATTAATATAACTGGAATATATTTTAATAATTTATAGTAAATAACTTTAAATCTTTGTAAATATATATATATGAATAAATTTGCCATTTTCCTCATCAGAATTGGTTCCTTTTTTATTTATTGTTAATTTCTTATGTATCACTACTTTGGCTAACTATTTTATAGCTTGCCATATTTTTCACTATGAGGCACATAATAACACATGGATCAATAAGTTCTGAGACTAACCCAGAGATGGCGCTCGTAAACCAGTTACCAGGTCTTTCTAGAGTACTAACCTTTGCTTGAAACGTGTCAAAATTTTAAGTCGATCAGACCAGAAACAGCTGAGTTATCGAGGTTGGAGTAAAGTCGTTTTGTAGTTTGTTTAAAAAATGGAAAAAACCGAGTTTCGTGTTCTGATAAAACATTGTTTTTTAATGGGTAAAAACACCGTGCAAGCGAAACAATGGATTGAAAAATGTTACCCGAACTCTTGTCCATCAAAAGCAACAATTTGTCGGTGGTTTGTCGAGTTTAAACGTGGTCGTACCGACACAAATGACGCGGAACGCTCGGGTAGACCTGTGGAAGCCGTTACACCGGAAAATGTGAGTGAAGTGACAATAATTATAATGAAAGATCGTAAAGTGAAGCTCTGTGAGATTGCTGAGATGACACAGATATCATATGGAAGTGTATTTACTATCCTTCATGAAAAATTGAGCATGAAAAAGGTTTTTTTCCCAAGTGGGTGCCGCGATTGCTTTCGATGGAACAAAAACAGCAACGAGTCGATGATTCAGAAAGCTGTTTATCGCTATTTACTCGCAACAAAAAAGATTTCTTGCGTCGTTACGTGACCATGGACGAAACATGGATACATCACTACACTCCAGAGTCGAAGCGGCAGTCATCTGAGTGGAGGCAAATCGATCAACAGTGATTATTATATTGACTTGCTGGTGCGTTTGAAGGAGGAAATCGCAAAAAAACGACCGCACAGTCTCGGGACTTATTGATCCATGTGTTACTTCACTTCAACCTCTAAAGTTATTTCATTTTATTTATTTCAAAGTATTAATGATTACCTTTTTTTAAATTATAAAATCTGTCTTTAACTTTGTTGAAAAGTTTTTTAAATGTTTCTCCAATGCTGTTAAGGAATATTGTATGTAGCTAATCCAAGTTAAAATGTATATGCATTGCATATATAATCTGTAATTTATATGAATAGTAACAAATCTATATATTATAAACAATATTTTCAATTTTCAGGAGCAATAAGTATTTTTGGTGCATTTCTGTTATAACAATACCCTTGGTGCCTTTTTTGTTTTGAAGAATTTTCTCAGAACAATGTATTGTCAGTTGGGCTGAGCAATGTTTTACACATAAATATCTTTTATTTATGGTTTTCTTTGACTCACATTGTAACTTGGTCTGGATTAAAACTTTAAAAGCTTCTTTCTCGCATTTTAAAGCGCTCAATTGAGCTGAAATTTTCTATACACTATTGTTTTGGATGACAATATAATTTAATTATTTAAAAAAAAGAGTTAATTTATTAAAACTAATTATTAAAAGAATTAAATTTTATGCCAAGTTCACCAAATCCATCATTTAATGATAATAAATTGTTTGCTTAAATTTTAATTACATGTAGCTTAATTGATTAACATGATGCTTAATTAACTAAAAAAATTCACACTTATTTTAGATGATAAATTTAATAATTGTCGAATAAAATAAATTATTAAAACTAATTATTGAATAAATTCAATTTGACTTAACATTCCCTTTTCCTTTTAAAATTTTAAGGTATAAAAGAATTATGTTGTGTAAAGTTTGAAAGAAAACCCACACACAAATAACTAGTTTTTTACTGGTGTGACATAGTAAAAGTGCTCCTGGGTATCTTTCCTGTCATGTTTCATCATCGTATCACATTTTTTCATCCATCTGTTATAAACTTGTATGACTTATGGGGGAAATGTCCCCCTCCCCAACTTTATATTTTTATTTAAAATGGCCATTTGTACCATACTTAAAATTGTTAACCCTATCAAAAAGTTTTTATATCATTGTATTTTTTATATGTTTTTATCTTAACATACCATTAAGATATTAATTGTATTTTTAACCATCTTCTCATTCAATCATTTTTTTGTTGTGTGACCATTCTTTTTCTTTAAAACAGTTACTCTTCTCAAAGATAATTGTGTTCCAATAACCACTTCATGAAAATGAAGTGGTATCAGAGATCTAAGAAGATTTGAAACAAAGATGTGTTCTATGGTATTTACTGACGGTGTAAAAATTATCATCTATTTAGTGATATGATTTACAAGTTGATATGAATCGCAGTACTTGCCAATGTCATTGATGGAACTATTATATTTTATAACCGCTCAAAGAGATACAAATCCTGTAATTTGTAAGTTGCTGGATTCAAAGAATGTTACAATAAATCATTAGTTCCATTTAATTTCTCTACACTTTTTGTCAACCACTATCTGTTTAATGCTTGTGGGATAGTTTAAAATTGTAGAATGAATGCCAAGAGGCACCGTCAGTTTACATTTGAATTCTTATTTGAGCTGCTCAGAAGCCAATGCTGTTAAGTCCATTTTTTGATATTTTCTGATTTTTACAAATTTTGATGAAATAAATAATCTTAGTTATTAAAGGATTTACTCGTTGGTTACTTTTTTCTAGGTTAGACAGTCCTTTTTTTAATAGCTTCTGAATATATTGTATAATAATTTCAGAAGCCATTGTGAATAAGTCCACCTTTTATCAATATTTTTTACATAAACTTTGAAATAAAAATTAAATTCTTCTTCTTTCGATATTTGTTGGTAACACTGAAAAACAAGAAATTCATAGTAACTGTAACCGTTACTTCTAATTAGAATTTCTTATCTTTTTCAGCTGCCAAAAGGTATAAGTCCTAAAATTTTTAAGATGCTGTCATTATTTCAATAAATATTTACGTTTTTATTTACACATCCGGTACATATCTTGTTTTTTTGCAGAGTTTACACCTCGAAAAAAGACTTTATACACTTTTCTAATTAAATTAATAAACCAAGAATTTTAAAAACTAATGTATCAAAAAACATTAATTTTCTCAATTTTTGTGTTTTGGACTTACCGCATTGGCTTCTGAGCGGCTCATTTAATGAATTTTGTGCCTGCTGTTTAAATGGGTTTTTTTAATGTAATGTCCCAAAATTTGCTCTTTTTGCATGTTTGTTATTTAAATTGCAAAAAAAACTGCTTTTTCCCTAAAATTGTTTTATGGGAGGGGAGACAACCAGAAATTTAAGACCTAATGGAAGCAGTAATTTTATGAAAGCCTACAATCACAAAAGGAAATCAAGCAAAGTGCACCAAATTGACTTAAAAATGCTAGTATGATTGTTATGGGAAAGTACCAAATGTTTATAAGTTTGATATTTAATCCATTTGAGGTATATATATCTTCTGAAGTAAATTGGTTTTTAAATCATATCTATCATAAATAGTGGTCTTCTAAACTAAGTCCATAATGTTTTTACAATTTTGTTTGATTAAAGTGTATTATTCATAATTAATATTTATTTGTGATATTTATAAATGCAACTGAAAATTGGGGAAAGGATTAAGCTAATAGATGCTAATTTTAATATTTTAGATTTAAATGCTTTTCATACTCATAGATATTTTATTAAACTGTAATTCAAGATATTCTTTATGAGAATTATCTGTAGAATGAATATTCAACAGATAGTTCTCAAACTGATATATATTGTATATTTTCTAAGATTTTATGCTATCTTATGACTAAATTATAATGTTCAACAAATTTATGTTGTAAAAATTGTATTGATATTGTTTTGCTTTAAAAAAAACAGAACTTTAAATATTGTCCAATATTTTACAATAGTCAACTGTAAATGAGAAATTTGTGGACTGGATTAAGTAATTATTTATGTTGCTATTTTTCATTCTGATTTACGAGGGTCCTTCAAAAAGCCCTTATAAAATCGAAGATAAAGTGCTTATAGCATCGAAAAGTGTTTGCTTTTAGTAAGCATCATGGCTCATTAGATATCTAAGTCTTGATTATTTCCATCTCGTGGTTTTATTTTTATTGCTGATTGAAGCCGAAAGCTTGTATTTATGTGGAAAAATGGGGGGGGTGAGTTTTTAGCTGTGATTAAACACTTATATTTAAAGTCTTAAAACTGGAAGAGATCAAAGCTGAATTGGATGAAGTTCATGGCACATCTGCTCTTGTGTTTACAATTGGGTAAATGAGTTAAAATATGGCATTACATCCACTAAAAATGAATGTTGTATGGGACTTCCAGAATGATTAACAAAATCTGTAATACCAATTAACATCCTCTTCACTTTTTACCAAATTTGTTATAATGGTTTTTCGAACTTCAGAATTAACTAATTCTTCCCTCGGTGCTTCATTAGACTTAGGCCAGTTTTCCTCCCTCTCACGCAACCAAATAGGACCCTCCCACCATTTACGTTCAATTAACTGTTCCACAGAACATCCTCTGGAGAGTAAATCAGCGGGGTTAAGAGTACCTGAAATGTGGTGCCACATAGAAGGAGAAGTCAATAAACGTATTTCAGAAACCCGATTATGAATGAAGGTTCCCCAGTTTTGGTTACGTTGTATCCAACACAAAGCTGTAGTTGAGTCAGTCCAACAATAAACATCAACCTTAGGTAGATCAAGATCTTTAATTATAGAAGTGAGTAATCTAGATCCTATGCTACAAGCTAAAAGTTCCAGACGGGGAATCGTAATGGGTTTTAAAGCGGCTACTCTAGACCTTGCTTGTACTAAACTAATTCTCACCTCATCGTTTTCTTCCACTCTGATGAATACACATGCACCGTAAGCCTTTTTGCTACTATCACAAAATAAGTGTAAAGTTATCGATTTACTTGTTGATTTTAGTCCAAACCACCTACTTATTTTTATATCTGAAAGTAAATGTAAATTTTTATACCAAGACTTAAACTTATTAGCCAAATCTTCTGGGAGACTATCATCCCACTTAAGCTTAGAGTTCCATGTTTCCTGCAAAATCATTTTAGGGATTAACATAACAGGAGCTGTGTATCCTACAACGTCAAATATTTGGTGAGCAACAGACAAAACTATTCTCTTAGTAATTGTTTCATTTGAATTAATACTAACCTGTTCTATTTTGCAGGACAGTGTGTCCGTATCTGTGTGCCATTTTTGACCCAACACAGAAATACTATCTTCATTGGAGGAATCTTCCTCAAAGATTTCATTGCTTATGTTTGACTTCCAACATCTGAGATTAAAATGACCCGATGACATGATTGATTTCGACTCCAAGAAAAACTTTCTAAGTTCACTCTCCGAATGCAAACTTGTCACACAGTTATCCACATAAAAAGATCTCTTAAGAATAGCTGCAGTTTGCCTTAAATTTTCTGGTAGCTTATCCAAATGAAATTTTAAAGTCGCAGCCAGCAAATATGGACTGCACGTAATACCAAAAACAACTCTTCTGTGTCAATACTCTTCTACCTGTTCGTGATTACCCTTATCAAACCATAGGAACCGTAAAAAATCGCGATCTTTTTCTCTTATGGCAATCTGTAGGAAAGCCTTCTCAATGTCAGAAGTAACACCTACATAATTCATACGAAAACGATTTAAGATAGAGGGAATAATTTCAATTAAATTAGGCCCAGTTGCTAAACAATCATTCAAAGAAGAGACACCAGGTAAATGATAGCTAGCATTAAACACTGGTCTTATCTTAGTGGTGCTATTTTCTTTAATTACAGGCCTGTGAGGTAAGTAATGAACACCTCTTACTTCCTCAGTTGGTGTTTTCTCAATTATATCAAGATCTAACCATTCTTCAAAAACCTTACCATAATTATCAAAATTATTGGAATTCGTTAGTTTTCTTTTTACATTTGAAAGGTACTTTTCCGCATTAATCTTATTTTTAGGCAAAATTGAATTATCTAAAACCCAAGGTAAAGCGATCTCATAACGACCCTCATTATCAACACTCAAAGTTTCCTCAAAATATTTCTGTGTATCCTCTTGTAATAGAGCTTTGTTTTTACTAACTGGAGGTTCTGTAATGCCTAAAGCATCTAATCTCCATAAATCACTTATACATCGCTCCTTTACAAATAGTGACGTAATGAGAGAAGCCGAATTCTCAAAAGTTGGCTCAGTGCCAGGGTTAAACTTTCCCAAAATCGCCCAACCTAGTTTAGTATTTATCGCCGTCAGACCACACTCAAGATTTACAAGTTTACCAGTTAATAATTTACCGGCAACATCAGCACCAATTAACAATTTGATTTCCTTATCAACCTTTAAATTATTGGTCTTAAGATCACTAATTTTTATTTTATGTAACTTAAGTTCGTTTAGCCAAGGACCAGATGGAATTTGTTTTAGACTAGAGCAAATACATTTTTGACCTAAAACATTCAACTTACACTTATAACCATCATTAATGTCACTTAACTCAATTGAATAATTCTTATATACCGTCTCGGGGGTTTCTACTCCACCGAACAATGATTGTTTGATTCTTGTTTCACCCATACACTTAATATTCATTTTTTTAACAATATCATCACTTAGATAAGATTTCATAGCACCTGAATCGTATACAGCTCTTATTAACATTTCTTTAGAACCATTCTTAATTTTAACTACAATAGTTTGCAAAAACACATCAGAAACTTCAATATAATTGTTGAGAGTGCTTGTTTTGATTTCACTATCTCCATTTGAGATTTTTTCAACTATTTGAGAATTTAAATCAGGACACAAAACAACAAAGTGTCGTTTCTTACACAAGGGACACTTGTGTTTAGATTTACACTGATTTGCTCGATGGTTACATTTGAGACAAACAAGCATTTCTCTTCTTAATAATTTCTTTTTTACAATCTAAGCTCATAGAATAAGCCTTATCACAATTCTCAGATAAATGAAATACAGTATCACAAAATATACAAACAGGTTTCTTATACTTAAACTTATTATCATAAAAATGATTCTTAGCATTATTATTAGCATTAAGCAATTCACAAGCAGTAGGAACACTTTTTACCTCAGTATCGTACATATTTTTCTTAACAACACATTTTTCAGGCCTTAAAACTTCACGAGTAATCTTAATTCTAAACTCTGTATCTACTTCCTTTTTAACAAACTCCATTGGTGATTCCAAATCACTCTTACCTGTTTCCACAGCGGCATTTTTTTGTCTCTCCCATATCTTAATTAAATCAGTTGGGAGGGCAGATTCAACTAACGGGAACAACAGGAAAGCATATTTATCCTGTGTAAGTCCTAGGGACTCAAGGGCACGAATTTGAGTTTGTAGTTTGTCGTACAGAGTCAGGAAATCTATCTTTGTTTTGTCGGTTATAACCAGTTTCAAGAGTTCTCGCACGTATATTTGTATCAATACGCTTTCTTTTCCAAAACGCTCCTCCAAATACTCAATAGCTTTATTGTAGTTGGCCTCCGTCGCTGGGAAGGATTCTACTATCTGCTTAGCTATGGAGTCCGGCTTCATGGATTGAAGAAGATATTGGAACTTGTCGCGTACATCTATTCTTAAATCTTCGTGTATTTTGTTGAATTGAGTCCAAAATGTCAACCAGTTACGTGGATCACCATCGAACTGAGGCAGTCGAATTTCGGGCAAATTCTGTTTCGCTTTCGTAGCGGCATGTGCACCGTCAGCAGGGCGCCAAGTAGGGTTAGGAGAGGCGGAACTTCCGTTTTCTTTTTTGGCCGAAGCAATTGCTTTTTTAACCTTGATTTTAAACGTAGATAGTTTCTCATAATAATCCTGAGCGATTTCGTATTCTTTTTCATACTCAGCTTGAGTAATGCCAGTTTTCTTTTGAAGTAAGTTGAGGAATATCTCGTCCGATGTCTTTAAGTCCTTGAACTTTTCCGTAAGCTGATCAAGGTGAATTTCTAAATCATCTACATCTGGACTTTCAGCGGCCAGTATTTCTTGTAATTTGTTGACTGTCTTCGAATACGTAGCTCTGGCTGCTTTCCTCTTCTGTTTGGCAATTTCTATTTCAGTAGTCATTTTCCACTTTCGTTTTTGGCTCACTTAAAGATCGTTGGCTTATCAACAATCCGATTGACGTATTGGGGCCGCGGTAGCCTAGTGGTCAAGGTCGTGGACTAGCTGCCGGCGGTTTTCGTTCAGTCGCGGGTTCGATCCTTGGCCGCCAAAGACCCGCCGTGTAGCCGGGGCTGATGAACGTTAAATCTGTTCGGGGCCCAAAGTCCTCCCGTTGGCGTGGTGTGGATGTTAGGAGAGGGGGGTGCCAGCTCAGGTGTCGTCCTCGTCACTTGACCGTGGTTCAAAATTACGAGGTCCGTCGCCAATAGCCCTCGTGTTGCTTCTAGTGCGACGTTAATAAAAACTAAACTAAAACTAAACCGATTGACGTATCGTAAGGATGAAAAAAACTTCGTCCAATCCCGGCAGGGATGCCACTATGTTGTATACTTAAAACGCCAGGGTTCAATAATAACGTCGATATGCCAAAAACTATAGAAATTTTATTTACAGACACTTTAACTATTGAAATGAAAACAAGACAAAAAAATGGCATCACTCGCTTGTGAACATTAGAATACTGAATAATCCAATACACTTCATGCGCTACTATTGCAACACTTCGCGCGCTACTATTGCAGCGCCACCGGTTGCCATTAAGTAAAATATAAATATCTTACACTTATAATTTGGGAGGCTTACACAGTGGATTCACAACATCCATGATACCGTATTGAGTGATTGAGGACTCAAAAGTGCATGAAATAGTTGAGGTCACTGTCAAATTACAACATACAGCATTTTCAATTTTGCTCAAAAAATTGGATGTGAAAAAAATCGCAGCAAGAGGGGTACCGTGTTTGTTCTCTATGGGGAAAATAAACGCAATTGTGGTCGATTTTAGATTATTTTGCGCTTTTTAGTCACAATCCTGACGAGTTTCTGCATTGATACATAGCTGTGGGTGAAACATGGATACACTATTACACTCCAGAGACAAAAGAATGGTCCAAACAGTGGGGTACAGGCAAACAGGCTCCAAAAAAAGCAAAAACTGTGAAATAGGTCTGCAAGGTGATAGCCACGATTTTTTAATATGCACCCGAAATTGTCTTCTCTGATTACTTGGGGAAAGGAAAAACAATAACTTAAGAATACAATGTGTTATTGCAATGATTGAGCAAATATATCTGCAAAAATCATCCTTATTTGAAAAAAAGAAAAAGATCCCCTTCCATCAAGAAAATGCATAGGTGTACACCAATGTGGTTTCAAAGACCAAAGTCGTGAAATTTAAGTTCAAATTATTACAATATGATTTGGCCCCCAGTGGGTTTTTTTTTTTTTTTAAACTTTGAAACTTGAACAAAATGGCTGAGCGGGCATCGGTTCATGTCGAATGAAGAGGACATCGTCCAAACAGATGCTTATTTTGAGGACATTCTGAAATCTTACTTTATAGATGGCTTGGAAAAGTGTATAGAGCTAAAAGGAGGTTATGTTGAAAATTTTTAAAAAATCTACCTAAAATCTGTTTTTGTCTTTCTAAAGATTTATTGAATGATCCTCCTATATTGGTCCATGGTAGTGTTGTAAAAAATATCTAGTTGTCAATGAGTTGCTTGCATTTCTATCCAAACAATTAGTTGGGTTAGCATGATTGTCACTTGTAAAATTCAATTCGCATTTGAATTCCTCATGTGACTGGATTTAGAAATTGGAGTAAAATAAACTTAATTCAAGAGGTTATTACTTCCCATAGAATTATTAGATTTATCAATTGTGTAATTCTAGAATAGAGGAAATCAAAAATAAGTAAACAATATGTATACCATTTTAAATTAGTGTTATTTTTAAAAGATTTTTCTTTTCTTTTTAGATAACGTATGTGACTCTTGGTTCCATTGCTGTCATTACTCTATTCAATTATTTGAAACCCAAGAAGAAGCAACAAAAAAACTAATGTTATTTTTACAACTTTAGATATTCTAACTAAACTGTGTAATGTATAAAGAAAACATCTATGTTAACATTAAATTAGAATTGATGTTGTATGTATGCTTTTCATTAAGCTTAATCAAAACATGATTGTATCAATAATAATTTTTTTTTTTTTTTTTTTTTCCATTCTGAAAATGATGCAGATTTGTTAGAATTCTTTAAATGGAAAAGGATTAAAGGCCTTAAATTACCTAATTACACTAAGTAGTGGAATACAGATTAGGCAAAATAAATTCTTTTTGAGTAATTTGAAAAAAAATGGAGGGGGAAAACTAATTCATCCAGAAAAATTTCAGGAGTAAAAATTATAACATAATACTAACTTGAATAAAGAATTTGAGGCATTATTATCTGTAAAAAATTCCTTCTTTTGTGCTAAATCAAATGCTCATTAATAGCACCCTTCATTTACTAGAGGCTTGAATATACTGTAGAAAGCAAGTTTCAATTTCAAAAATGTAATATTGGAAAAAAGAATTTTATTTTTAACTCTAAGTTGTGTGAAAAAAATTTCATTATAATTTGTGATATTTTTTAAGGTAGTCTAGGGTTCCTACTTTGACTAACTTTGGTTTTGTACTTTTTATGCAATCAATATGAAACTAAAATTTCATTATTAAATCAATGTAAATGTTTTTCTTGGTAGCATCTGTCATTACCACTTTCAAGAAAATAAAATTCCAAAGAAAAATGTGTTAAAAATCTCATTTGCCTTGTATTATAATTGAAATAAATTTGTTTCCATCCGTCTCTTATCCAAAATCCATCGCCAACATCCCTTGTGTTGCTTCTAAATGCCGACATTAATAAATGATCATTTTTTTTTTTATTTCCAAAATAAATCTTTATCTATTCTTTTAATACACTTGGTTGCTGGAGCTATGCTCTTTACACTGATGACTTAATGATGCTCTAAAACTGCATTGATTGGATGAAAAATGTTAGGTGAGCATGTAACATTTGCTTCCTGTCAAGTTCCTGCATTAAATGAGCCAATGACCATTTAATGTCAGAAACGGTAGAATAACCAATAGCAGTTTTGGATATTTGGAAAATAATTCAGCTAAGATACCTCTAAGTATTCAGAAAAGTTTTGTGTTGTTTTATGTAACTAATGTAACAATGATTGGAATACTTTTTTTTACATTGAAATTAATTCCTAAATTTTAGGGGATGGAAAAAGACCTTTTTTGTGGTAAAAAGATAATAACTGGAAATAGGATTTTTGGATGAAACGATTTTTAAAAAATGTAAGAAATTAACAATTTTAAAATTGTTGACACTTTTCAACGCTATTTTCATAAATTGGCTTGTTTACATTTTTCAGGGAAAGAATTGCAATTTTTTAACATTTCATTGAAGAGTTACTCCGCTTAGTATACAAATATATCGCTTCGAAATTATTAAACAAATTTCAAAAAACATGCAAAAAAATTATTAAAAAATATATATAATTAATTTCAAGAAAATAAGTTAAAAAAGAAAGATTTTAAGCAAATCTATACTGTTGCTAGCAGGGACCAGGGGGGCTTCAAAAAAATGAATCAAAAATCAATTTGATTTTTTGGGGGTGGAGAGGGAATGTGCTTATGGTCCCTTCCCCAAACACCAGCGAAGTTTCCTAAAAATGGGAAGCAATACTATCAATGAATGGATTTTCATAAGACATTCAAATTGGGAATATAGTTTTCCCATAGGAGATTGGCGACTTTCTAGTTAGGTTGAAAAACGTGCGTGACTTAAGCATTGAATATACTAAGGGTTACCATGACCTAAATCGCTAACTATCGCTCCCGAAAGTCGCCTAGGGGACACCCTATTCCTATGCCCATTTATCGCGCAGGTGGATTGAAAAATGTAATTCTGGTTGTAGTGCTGCCGAGTGTCCTTCCCGCCATGTTCCTTATAATATTCATCACATTTTGATTGACTGTCCGGTCTTTCATCATCGTCGTCGCGTTTTCTTTAATTCAGTTTTAAACCCATCTGACTTGCAATAAGGTACGGAGGAGGAGAGACCCACCGTACCTTATTTGCTTTTTTTTTTAAACAAATTGGCCTTTTACACCATATATGAAGTTTTAACTTTTCGCACAAGAGCCTAAGGAGACTATGATGTTTCAAACAATGTTTGAAACATCATAGTCTCCTTAGGCTCTTGTGCCATTCCAACATTCACTCCAAATCCACCATTCACTCTCTCGAGTCCTTGCCCATTTAGTTTACAAAAGTGCACTTCAACGTCTAATTTTGGAAAGAACGGGTATCATAATTCCGAGGGCTCCTTATGATCTTTTGTTTCCCATTGGATTGATGGTTTTTAGTAAACACTGGTAACGAATCCGTGGGATAATCTAGAGATCTTTCTATATTTCTTAATCTTCTCCTTGATAATTCTTTCCAATCTTTTCATTCCATATTTCTTGCGTGGCCGCGGTAGCCTAGTGGTCATGGTTTTGGAATCGTGGCCGATGGTTTTCGTTCAGTCACGGGTTCGAACTTGGCCGCTAAAGACGCGCCGTGTAGCCGGGGCTGATGCATGTTAAATCTGTCGGGATCCAAAGTCCTCCCGTTGGCGTGGTGTGAAAGTTAGGAGAGGGTGTGCCAGCTCAGGGGTTGTAATCGTCACTTGACCGTGGTTTAAAATTACGAAATCCGTCGCCAATAGCCCTCGTGTTGCTTCTAGTATGACGTTAATTAAAACTCAACGTCATTAATTTTTGAAGAATAAAAAAAAACTTTAAAAAATGTAATAATATTATTAAAAAAATATAAATAATGAATTTCAAGAGAGTAAAGTTTTTAAGTAAATAGATACTGCTGATGGAAATTTAGGGGGGGGTCAAAATGGTTTTGAATCGGTATGTGCTTACAATTTCTTTGAAGCATCAACGAAGCTGCCAAGATTTTTTTAGAGCGATACAATCAGCGGTGTGGATTTTCATATCGGCCCTATGGCCAAACAAACTGGACCTCTGTCCAGACGGCATTTTAATTCAAATTTGTTAAATATTTTTACATTTGAAAAAAATTTGAATAAAAATATTTTACGAAATATAATTCTTTATAGCTTAGAAGCCTGAAACATAACTACTTTGTTATTTTTATTGGATTTAATTAAAATGCCAAACAATACATAACGTGTGAGACTTTTTTTTAAAGAAAGATTGCGTAGTGATTTATTTTATATATATGGATGACCGATGGAACATAGGTAGGTATAGGCTGTATGCTTACATTAATAGCATCCGTGGGTGACAGGGTATGACAGAATAGTCCCACGGTAGCTCATGCATGTCTTAAGAGGCGATTAAAATGGGTACCCAGTGTGTGTGGAGGGGGATATAGCCGGGTACCCTGCCCCTGCGGATTATATCAAGGGTTTGCTTTCTTTAGGTATTCATTATGACCCTGAAGCACACTAGAGATCTTCTTCTTTCCTAAGGGATTACTATATTTGGTAAACACGAGTGACGTATCCCCGGTTACCCTACAGCCATTCTCTGTTTTCGAGCCTCCTCCTTGTCAACCAACTTTTTATCGACAATTTTTTTTTCTTACGTCCAGACCACAGCACCACACTCATTTTGTTTGGCGCAGCATGGCCACAACTGGCTCTTGCTCCATTTCATTTCGCCATCACCTTATACTAATAGAATTTTCACAGACCTATTTTAAAGAAAAAACGGTGGATCTTTTTACAACGTTTTTCTGAATTTCACTTGGTGTGTGTGTGTCATCAAATTTTCGATCGTTAATTTAACTAACTTCCTATTACTTTGGGAATCGTTCTTATTCGCCTTACAATGCAATATTTAGACATTTGCGACAAGTTTTAACTAATGTTTCAATAATTTTTTTTAGTAACGTAATTTGTGTAGTAACCTGGCACCATCTATGGAAGATATATTGAATTACACAGACAGAGTGATCTTAAAGACGAGAGAGATATCAGGTTTTTTACAAAGTTTTAACTAATATTTCAATAATTTATTTTAATAAACTGTGCCACCATGTAAAAACGCTGATTTTTATTTTGAATTATTTTTATTTGTGCTATTACTGCGTTAAGGGTGATAGGTGCGTAAAAAATTGAGTGTTTCGTTTTGGCAAATCATGGTTATAAGAATATGTAATCAGAGCTGTTAAAATTTTTGAGATGAATAAATTAAATATTTATTTTATGTTTCTATATACTATTTTCAAAAAAATCCGCATTCCGTGGGAAAATGTTTTATTAATTGATTTCTAACAACTTTTATTTATTGTCAATTTTTGCTCGAAATAAGATTAAAAATGCCTAGAGTTCAATACTCCAACTGATTAAATTACTAGTCAAAATAAAAAAAATTTCTTCCAAAAAGTATCAAAAAGGGTCTTTGGGTTAAAAATATGGAAAAAAAAAAACTCTATGCCTATATACAAATGTTCAGTTCTGTAGGACTATTTTGAGCTTTCTTATATACTTTTATATTTTGAATCACTGCCCCCCTTTTTTTTTTGGTAATAAACGTAACTTTACCCATCCCTACTAAACTACTTATTTAAGCTAATTGCTCATTTGTAATGCATTTTCTTCAGTTAAGTTTCATTCAAAAATTGTTTTATTCCAAAAAATGATTTAAGTGTAGTAAAAAACTAATGGTGAAATGAAGTTTATATATATTTTAACTTTTCAACAAAAACAACTTTTCATTTTTAACACTATAAACGACTAAAAAGGATATTATAAAAGTAATGTAAAAATATTGCAATTAACGTAAATAATGTACATTGAAATATAAAATACTAACACACGTATTATTTGTATCAACATTGTACATTATTTGCGGCAGTTGCTTTATTTTGCAATGTTTTTATATTACTATTTGTGGGAAGTAAACGGAGTGAGAACTATAGCACAATTACGAAAAGCTGGTTTATTTACAAAAAGACATATATGTATATAAGAGAGCGTGGCAGCCTAAAGCTTCAGGCTTGGAGATTCAGCAGCATTAGTAGTTGTAGTAATAGTAACGTATTCGCTGCATCGCTTCGACCCATATGACGAGCGATTCTCCGATTTGCCCAACCTCCCTCTTTCAATCCAATGATATGACCTCTTTCAAACTCTGACAGTTGCTCGTAATGAGCTCGAATCCTGTGAGGAGATATTTTTTCAGTCGTTGAAAGGTATTCTAAATCGCAAAGCAACAGAAAATTTGACCACCAGATTGAGAATTGCTCCTTATATACACTTGATGAGTGCGCATTTCAGATGGGCTGTATCTCCCGCTATTCATTCATTGGCCTCCAAATTTTAATCATTTGCAAGTTTAGTCCAAATGTTTTTATATACGAAATTTATATATATACGTGTGTGTGATTGGAGCGAGCGCCGATCACCCGATGGGCCTTACCTGCTCGGAAAAAGAGAGTACTGCCAGAACAGCAACAAGAAGGTTCTGTTTGACGTCGTGGTGGCGGTAAAACTTAAAGCTCCCAAATGCGAGAAGGTGGTTGTATGAGCATTCATCTTGTTACTGCGCAAAGGCAGTAAATGTTGATATAGTATTGCCCACATCAGTTATCATACCTGCATGTATCCAGTTATTATGTTAGTGTGTACATTAAATTGTTTTTGTCCAAACTTCAATTAATCATTTGTGTGCCAAAGTTTTACTTCCAATAAGCACTACAGGAATTTAGGAGGCTCGGCCGCATTGTGGATATGATCTGGATACGGAAGGACTGGCGGAATTTATATGGTTATGTACATTTTAAAGTATTTGTATTTTTGAACCGCCAAGATGTCAATTTTGAATAATATTTAGAAATCCGAGTTAAAACTCATCGCGCAGAAACTAGGACCAACAGTTCCCATGGATTCGAGAATGATTGAAATCAAAACTTTCATAGAAGATATCGATATCTTCAAAACGGACCCTGAGTTTGTCCAAAGAATAATTAAATCAAAGGTGGGGGATCAAAAAACTAAAACTGACGAGGAACAGTCATAATTAGAATTTGAACGTGTTAGGCTAGCTCTATTAGGGAAAGAGCAAACCACTATCTTTATGTAAGATGGAGCAAATAAATTATTTGTAATTATTTCTTAATTTAGGTTTTTTTTAATACTAAAGAATTCGATCTAAATTTATTCAGTTAATTCATCTAGCTGAAACGAAATATTAGAAAGGAATGCATAAATAAAAAAATTTAACTTGAGCTGTTACAATATAAAAAATAAACTTGTGTTGAATATTAAACAAGACTATTAGACTTTAAAGAAGAGAGTTTTCGAAAAAGCTAAATATGTGTGTGTCTTAAAAGAAAAATAATTCAAGAAGTAATCATTAAAAAAAATAATTATCCTAGTAGAAAACAAAAACGCTGCAAAATAATTTTAAAAATAAATCTACTAAATATTTCTAGAATTTCCTATTCAAAAGAGATGCAACTCGTTTTCTTATTCAGATAAATAATATATAATATTTGACAGAAAAGAAATGTGTGTGTAAAAATTCTAACTTGATATTCTCAAATATTAACGGTAAAAATAAATTTTTCCCCAATAAACTTAATCATGATCAGATGTAATTATTTCATAATTTAAGGTTTTTTATACTAAACACAAATCAATTAGAATATATTAATTGATTGAACCAAACAAAAATGTAGTTAAAAATATATATGCCTATAAGAAAAAATAAGTCTACTGATTATTTCTATAATTTCGTACTAAACATGATTGTATGTCTTCAAAGAATCAAGTTAAACTCAATGGGTAAGAAACAGCTGTTAAATTTCATTTTCTATTCATATCAAAGTTTGTTTCTTAAAGTACTAAATCCGTTAGAATTTTCGTAGAATGTTAAGATGTATAATAACAATGTTTACGCCAGAAGGTAAATTTCAAAAAACGGTGTTTTAAAAAATAATAATCATTTCGCTACGATTCAACGTACGCATATATAAAAGTTTCAAACTTCAGCCAAATAATACTTAATCAAGTGTAAATAATTTTATGAACATTCAAGTGCTTATATATACATGCAAAATAAATATA
>BMAW01017409.1:436818-490091 GCA_019974015.1 Nephila pilipes
GGTAACATTTTTCAATCCATTGTTTCGCTTGCACGGTGTTTTTACCCATTAAAAAACAATGTTTTATCAGAACACGAAACTCGGTTTTTTCCATTTTTTAAACAAACTACAAAACGACTTTACTCCAACCTCGATAACTCAGCTGTTTCTGGTCCGATCGACTTAAAATTTTGACACGTTTCAAACAAAGGTTAGTACTCTAGAAAGACCTGGTTTACTACGAGCGCCATCTCTGGGTTAGTCTCGGGAGTTATTGATTGATGTGTTATAAGAGGGGCCAGATAGCATTTGAATGCAGCATTTAAACCGATCCCAGTTGTTAAACACGTGAGAAACAATATTTCTCATTTTATACGCCCTCGATATGTCACCAAACACCAGCAAAAGCAGAGACGAAAATAAACATGCTCCGTTGCCAAGAATTTTAAAAACTTTGAAAGGAGTAGGTATTCTATCTATCCAAATATATTCAACATCCATTATTAAAAATTATAACTGAAAAGTAAATATGAAAAATCAATTTGCATTAACCTACAATGAAATACTTCTCTAGTTAAAAAATATAACCGAAATTAATTTTTAAATATCAAATTATTTAAAAATTCAACAAAAAATACTAACAAAAAAAATAAAGTATAATAAAAATTTTTAGCAAATAGTCACCCGTATTACGTTATCCTTTTTGCAAAGGGATAACGCTAATACGCTAGCAGCATATCTGGAACTACAATTGAATAAGACAAAATAGCTCTTAATAATTCGAAATAAAAACCAACGTTTTTATATGGTGGCAAAGTTTATTAAAAAAATTATTAAAATATTACTTAAGACTGGTCGCAAATATCTAAATATTGCATTGTTAGGCAAATAAGAACGGTTCTCAAAATTTCAGAGCTCTAGCTTGATGGGAATTTGGTTAAATTAGCAATAGACAATTTGATGACACACTGATACACATACATACAGACACACACCAAGTGAAATACATAACAACGTTAAAACTAACTAAAATTAATTAATCCGGTAAATTAAATGGTTGGAATACAGTTTAGTCAAACCACTCTTGGAGACAGGAATTATTTGGCGGTATTTTGCCAAATGTTGCTAAATTGGTCCGCGAAGCGGACTTAACATTCAGCCAAAAAAAAAAAAAAAAAATTCGCCAAGTTTGGCAATTATTCAAATTGCACCAAGTGATTGGGCTAAACTGCATTATTTAAAAAAAAAATATGAGTTAAAACTTGTCGCAAACGTCTAAATATTGCATTGTTAGGCGAGTACGAACGATTCCCAAAATTTCAAAGCTCTAGCTTGATGGGAAGTTGGTTAAATTAACGATCGAAAATTTGATGACACACACACTCACTCACACACACACACACACACACACACATCAAGTGAAATTCAGAAAAACGTTGTAAAAAATCATAGCATTAAAAATAATTCTGTATTCTAAAAACGATAAAATATCCAACCATTTTAAAAAAATCAAAAAATTTTATTTCCTAGGAACCAAAAGCTAAAAATTGCCAAAATACAGAAACAAAACTTTTGCATAATATTTACATTAGGTTACAGTTAATGCATACATCAAAATAAATATTTTGACAGCTACTTATTTTTTTTTTATCAATGACATGAATAACATACCGTTATTATTCATTTGTTAAAAGCCAACTTCAATAACTTGGTAAGATTGCGTTTAGATTTACAAACGTAATTTATCAATCATTATTAATAACAAAATACTTTTCTTATAAATTTAAAACTTACGTCTAGGTTCCACAACAATAAAAAATTTTCGTTTGCTCAGCAAAGCGGAAGGAAATCAGCTGGGGTTACCATAGTATAGCTATTTAAAATTTACAATGCAAGGTCATTGAAATGCTTCGACTTGGCGGTGGAAGATATTTGGTGATAAATCTCTAAATGTAGGAATTTCGGGGCTTAACATTTACATTATATATGATAAACCTACAATGCATCTTATTCAGCGGATTGTCTTGGATGTGCGCTACTCATTAAGAAGTCGCCATTTTAGTATTTTTCAAAATCCCGCTCTTGCCAATCCTCCATCAGCTCCTCAATATTAAATTATTTCCATTTCGCACGCGCAAATCTTGCCAAGTAAACTTAATTGGTAGCAATGCACAGAATACATATAAAAAAATATATTCCGTTTGGCGTCGGTCATGTCATTTTTGGCGATAAAGTCGCCAAAAATGACATAATTGATGGATAAGAAAAGGTTAATGGATGAAAATCACATTTTGGATAAGAATTCCGTAAAATCCGTTCTTAGTGGGCGTCTACATCGGAAAATGAGTAACTATACTAAATTTCAAGTCAATCGTTTGAATAGTTTTAGAGATATCGTGATGAGTCAGTCAGTGGTATTTCGCTTATATATATAAATATAAATATAAATAATTATTTCAAAACTGGAATGGAACAGCAAATTTTTCCAATAGGGAATTAAATAGCGTATTTTCGAATTGAAAGAGAGGAAGACAAGAGCAATTTCAAATGTTTTCTTTCAGTCATATATGTCAAAGGGGGGGGGGGACGATTCTCAATGAGGAATATTAGTGGCGATAAGTGCATTAGATGGCGCTCCTCCACTTTTTGTGAAAATAGTTTGTTATTATAATTAGTTCATATTCCGCCTTAGTAATGTGCAGATGTTTTCGATCATTAGGACCTTACATTTAAATTAGAATTTTCAGGTAGGACTGATTGTGTGGAAATATATACATAGAACATTAAAAGTATAAAATGGCAATGGGTAGTGGAATCATTTTAGTAGTGAATCATTTATTTATAGTAAGTTATTATAGTTTCTGTAACCACTGAACCACAGCTAAAATTCCAGTAGTGAAAATAAAATGCAAAATAACATTTTCCGTGTAAGACTTTTAAGCATAAGAAATTTCAACCTTTCTGTAATTTCAAATACCGGGTGGTTATAATTAAAGTTATGCTATTCAGAGGCCTGTAGAACCCGTTCTGCTTATCGGATTTTGATGAAACTTGGAATGTATGCTATATGGACCAAGGAAAGATTTCTGCATTAAAAAATTAGTACAAAATAGGGGATTATTAGACCACTAGGGGACTTTTACAGAATATTCGAGGAATATTCCTTATGAAAATCCGTAAAACTTTGTGTAAACTTGCAGTCATAGCCAGATAATCATTCAGCGTGCGTTTGTCATCGTAATCATGCTCTTACAAAAAAAAAAAAAAGACGAGCTTTACTGGTAAAACTCTTCTATCAGAACGGGGGCAACCACCTAGTTACTGTGCGTGAGTATCGCCTCTTAAAGGATCTGCGAAAAGGCCCCATATCGAGGATTGGTTTGAGGAAGATGATCATGAAATTTAAAGAGACTGGAGATTTGGGTGTGCTGCCCGGAAGAGGACGGAAACCGGTTGGGACTGAAACTGTCAAAGAAGTCGCTACTGCTGTGGTTGAAAGAGCCTCCAGTTCAGTCTATTCTTCAGCAAGCGGTCGATTAGTGTCACACGAGTTGTAGATTCAGTGATCGATAGTACGGAAATTTCTGCGATCCATTTTAAAATGGTATATCCGTAAAAGATCCACGTGATGCAAACGCTGAATTTTCAAAATCACAAAACATACCTTGAATTTTCTTGCCGATTTTTGGCGAGAATGGAAGTTGATCGTTTTGGAAAATTCTATGGTCAAATGAGGCCCACTTTTATTTAGATGGAGCTGTGAATAATCAAAATTACCACATATGAGGCACTCCACCTCCTAATGTCCTTCATCAACAACCACTGCATTCTGTTTAGGTAACTGCTTGCTGTGGATTTACTATTGAGTTCCTCCTCGGACCTTTTTTCTTTGAAGCTCTCACTCCACAAAGTCCTAAAAGATGCTCTGTTACGAGTGCACGGTACAGTGAACTCCTTCAACAGCAGGTCATTCCTGCTTTACAGGAACGACAATGATTGCAAACCACTATCTTTATGTAAGATGGAGCAAATAAATTATTTCTTAATTTAGGTTTTTTTTTAATACTAAAGAATTCGATCTAAATTTATTCAGTTAATTCATTTAACTGAAACGAAATATTAGAAAGGAATGCATAGATAAAAAAAAATTTAACTTGAGCTGTTACAATACAAAAAATAAACTTGTGTAGAATATTAAACAAGACTATTAGACTATAAAGAAGTGAGTTTTCGAAAAAGCTAAATATGTGTGTGTCTTAAAAGAAAAATAATTCAAGAAGTAATCATTAAAAAAATAATTATCCTAGTAGAAAACAAAAAACGTTGCAAAATAATTTTAAAAATAAATCTACTAAATATTTCTAGAATTTCCTATTCAAAAGAGATGCAACTCATTTTTCTATTCAGATAAATAATATATAATATTTGACGGAAAAGAAATGTGTGTGTAAAAATTTTAACTTGATATTCTCAAATATTAACGGTAAAAATAATTTTTCCCCAATAAACTTAATGATGATCAAATGTAATTATTTCATAATTTAAGGTTTTTTTATACTAAACACAAATCAATTGGAATATATTAATTGATTGAACCAAACAAAAATGTAGTTAAAAATATATATGCCTATAAGAAAAAATAAGTCTACTGATTATTTCTATAATTTCATACTAAACATGATTGTATGTCTTCAAAGAATCAAGTTAAACTCAATGGGTAAGAAACAGCTGTTAAATTTCATTTCTATTCATATCAAAGTTTGTTTCTTATAGTACTAAATCCGTTAGAATTTTCGTAGAATGTTAAGATGTATAATAACAATGTTTACGCCAGAAGGTAAATTTCAAAAAACGGTGTTTTAAAAAATAATAATCATTTCGCTACGATTCAATGTACGCATATATAAAAGTTTCAAACTTCAGCCAAATAATACTTAATCAAGTGTAAATAATTTTATGAACATTCAAGTGCTTATATATACATGCAAAATAAATATAGTCGTAAAACAGAATAAGAAAAAAAATTATTTTATTCAAAATATATTCATTCCGTTCCTTCAAAACTAAAAAAAAATTATCTTACTAAATAAATATTCAATTCCTAAATCTTATGCGAAGAAATAAAAAAAAATATCTTCTAATTAATTCAGATTAAAATATATTCATTCTGTTCATTCAAATGAAAAAAAGTAAATAAAATAAAAATATACAATCCAACAACTTGGAGTGGAAAAGAGAATCATTTATTCAAAATACATTCCTTCTAACTTGAGTCAAAAAAAAAAAACCTTTAATTTATCTTGAGTAAAAATACTTTTTAATTTATTTATTCCAATTGTATTCATTAGAACTTATATATCAATACAACGAGCTTATCGCTCCGTAAATAACAATCCCAAAGATAACGGGGTGGGGTCCCTTATCGAAGTAGTAGGTACACATGATAACCTTATCAGTATATTGAGACCAACGCGGCAAGAAGGGGACGATAGGGAGTATGACGTCACTTCCACCCTGCGTACAACGGGGCTTACTACTGGTCCAACGATTTCTGATAACACCGAATCAAAGTTTACAGCTTCACCCAACACCTCTCTTGTGCCGTTGCCTACCTACCAGCTACCTAGAAATCCAAGCATTTTTTCCTGTGACGACCAATAAGGTGCTTGCAAATTACTCGACGACTATGAATAGATTGCATCCTATAACCACTGGGATGAACGAATGTGTCAGGCGAACGTCGTTTCCTGGAACAGCTAGATTATGGTTTGACAATAATGAGAATATTTTCACGAATTGAACTACGTTCAGAAACTACTTTTTTAATATATTGTGCTGTACTAAAAACCTAAGAAGTCAAGCTGAAAGATGTTTGCTTACACATGTGCAGCGAATGGGCGAGACATCCGAGTCGAACGTACTTGCTTTGAACCGAAAAGTGAACTTTTTCATGCAAGAAGACGAGCTCATCTGATGAAAGGAATCGCAAAAGATTTGTACCATACCCTACTGGTTTAGAAATATAAAACTTTTGATGAATTTGTAAAACGTCGCCGACAAATAGGAAACTTTAAAACGACACGCACTACAGGGCCCAAGTTTCAGACGGTACCAATGTTTGTACTGTATCAGCCGATACAGACACGGTTGGTCTACAATCCCTGGTACGTAGCATTGATAGGAAAGAGCTTCAGGAGATCCATTCAGAAATGTAGTATTTCAATGAAAAATCCGCAGCTCCCGATGACATTGCATCTATATTCTGGGAACAAATCGTGGAGACTCCCGCTCCAATCACTTATCTAAAAAGGCGCAATGTCACTCTCCGTCACCAAAGTTCCTATGAGGCAACAGCCTAGACGTTTAGGCAGAAACTCCGCCGTTCTACATCGTAAAACAGATCTGTGGAGAACTTCCGAGAATGTGCCTCTCTGTTACCACTGTAGACGTCCGGGTTACGTAATACGTTACTACAGAGAGCTTTGACGATGACTATTCACGGCCTACTGTACTCAATTACAGAAACAGCTCTCCATACTCTCACCACTTAGTCGTCCGCAGTCATTATCGCCAGCAAATCACCCCACCTGTTCTCTGCGCCGACCCAATGAGGATGCAGAATTATCCATGATTTAATTAAGCAATACAGTGTAATTGATAACAGACAAAATACAAACACTAAATAATGTATATATTGAAAATAAGTTTTAATAATACCAAATACTCATGAAGTAACAGAACTTCCTTTTCCACAATATTCTGCAAGTACCTATCGAATTAAATATATTTTAAATTGATTAACAAGGTCAATGATTAGAAATATTAAAACCTAGAAATTTATTAATTTTCATTTCACAACATATACAAAAAAAAAAAAAAATTCAGAAAGGAAGAATATAATTTGTAAAAACACTCCCGAGTATTTTCCCTAACATTTTAATCATGGGAACATCGGAAATTGAAATTACATGATTTTGTACTCATTCAATGTTAGAAATTACATGATTTTATACTCATTCAATGTTAGAAATTACATGATTTTAAACTCATTCAATTTTAGAACAATCGTATATCAAAAATCTAACTTAATCGGAGTGAGTGAATGTAAAGTTTATTGGCACAAGAGCCAAATATGGCTACGCTGCGCCAAACAAGATTAAACTGTGGTCTAGACGTGGAGTTGAAAAAAAGATAAGTGATTAACAAGGAGGGTTGAAAATAGAGAAGGATCGCTAGGGTATCCCGCTAACTTAATCGGAAATTGAAGAGAAAATGAGTTATTCTACTTTTTAAAAAATGATAGAGGAAAACGTTAAGAAAAGTTACTTCTTAGTATTTTTACAATATTTAAGTAAAACAATTAACCATTAATGAAAGAGAAATCATTTACCGCTATCTGAAAAAAAAAAAATGGTTCTTATTACCCGGCGGGAAAACGTAGATTTTAAAAATCGCGTACTATATTTTCCCCCTTTTTCTCTCAGGGAAATTTTCCCTGCCCCTCGCGATATAAGCGCCACCTGGTGATTTTTTAACATTAATAACTTCTTTCTCCCAGACGCTTTAGAATAACGAGAGAGTAAATTTGAGTCAGTTGCTATGTGCTTCTACTCATCTTAAGTGTTCTTTTTAACTTGTGCAAATAGGTACAGCTCGCTCGTTGTTAGCGGCAAATCATTATAATATTTTATATGTGTTAATTTCGTAAATGTTATATATGTTCTTCATCCAGTTATATTTATGTGTGTGGATACAAATAAATAAGAAAATGTCAACTAAGGACTATTTCTTGGATTACACAAAATAATCAATACAGTCTGACTTTTCAAGAAATATGTTTACATTCTTAAAGTAAGAGAGAGAAAATAATATTGACAGAATAAAATATAGACATTTTTTATTTAGTTCAATATATAAAATTTAAATTTTTTTAAACAAAATTATATAAATTTATACTACTATCAGCTAATATTAAATGCAAATAGACTCTTGCAACAGTAACAAGAATTAAAACTATAAATTTAATACATACTATCTTATGATTAACCACACACAAAAAATGAATTTGCCAATCAAAAATTGAAAATATATATTGGAATAGTGAAACATACATACAGCATCAGAATCTCTTTTTTTCCGTACATAACATGCTATTATTCATTAATGCACAATTCACATAAATATTTTTCAATTTGTATGCATAATTTGAAATATCAGATATAATCTTAAAAAAAAATCAAATACACCAACTACAGAAGAAAAAAAAAATACAACAATTTTGACAAAAATACTATAGTTCTCAAATAAGATAATTTATATTTCAATTTCTTATTTTGTGAGATACAGCTAATGCAAAATAAATAATTTTTACAAATACAATCTGGGTTTTACAGCAAAATAACAAACATTATAAAAACCAAAATATATTCAAATATAATAAGAATTGCAACAAATTAAATCAAACCAAATTTTAAAGCATTAGTTTCCAAACTTCAATGCTAAATATCGCATTAGTTTTGATTCCTAGCTATCTTTATTCTGATAAAATTGATAATGAAATATTATACATATAAATGTCAAATAAGATGTTTAAAACAATGCTAATCTAATTCATTTTGCAAACTTTAAAATAAAAAAAAAATCATAAATTATTAAATTTAAATAACTTAAATATGTTTTTATAATTTATACTTTTATTTTTTTATCACTAACTACTATTTAGTGCTTTAGAGTTAGATATATTTTGAGTGGTAACAAAAAAGTCATCTTCCAATGTGGTCAAGGAAAGAAAAAGGGTTGGACACCCCCACTATGCTTCAACATAGCAGTATTATTTAGATAAAGGCAGATTAAACATCTGACATTGAAACAAATCAAACATGAACATAATTTTTATAAAGTTAAATACATAATCATGTTTATAAAAAAATTCATAACAAAATGAACCTGTAATATAGTATATATAATAATAAAAACTGCTTTAATTAAACTTTTGACATATGAGTCATACAATTCATTAAAAAAAAAAGCTGTAATACAGCATGTAATAATAAAAGTTACTTTAAAGAAGCTTTTGGCATGAGTATTATTAAGAGCTAATGATAATTTTGAATGTTTGTAATATTTAGTGTTATCAGATATTTGCCAGACTGAGACAAAAAATAAAATCTCATTTATTATCATATACTTACATTGTAATTATAATAAAATATATTCTGACACAATATTTTTTAATTTTTATACATTTCAATCTACAATTTATTACAACTGTTTTTCTTTTTTAATAATACTTTACTTTTTATTAAGAACAGAATGAAATTTTACATGTTCAATATAGGTAGCTAATTGGTTAAATATTTCTCCACAAGCTTTGCATTTGTAAGATTTCTCCAAGTGTCTAGACATCATATGCCATTGAAACACACTCTTGCTATGAAATTCCATCTTGCAATATTTACACTGGAGAAGTGGATTATGAAAACTTTGAGAGCAAATCATAGCACCTGAAGAAAAAACTTCTATCATTTTTACGTAGAAGAATTTCAAGCAGGAAAATAAATGCATAATATAAAAACAGATATAAACCATAATAAAATTTTAAAAAATCCTTATAGCTATTTATTTATAGTTTAGACAAAGAGAACCAAAAGTTTTATGCTAAAAATAAAAATAAGATTTTCAAAAAAAGCCATGTTTACATAAGAACATGTAATTGAGAATCCCAGCATAGAAAACTACAGATGGAGTAATAAAAAAAAAAAGGAAATTAAGAAAAATTCACAATGTTGGCTTTATAGGAAACACAATAATAGTCATGATTTTTAATTTGAACTGCTTACCATATAACAATAAATGTTCAAATTTTCTGCTATCAGTAAATGCATTCTTGGTATTTTGCAGATATTAAATAATTCTAACAATGAGGCCAGTATTAAACATTATGGGAATATCCTAAATAAAATTTTTAAGATAATCTCACGAAAAAATTAAACAAGGGACAAAGTCAATGGCACCAATAGGCAATATTCTTCTTTCAATCTTTGGTAGCCTTTTATTGCAATAGTTTTTCCTTTTTGTAAAAAATAGCTTATTCTTGTATGTCTGATTTTTTTCTTAAAACACTTCTAAGATCATTTGAATTCTAATGTATGTTAATTTAGAAAAATTCAGCAATGAAACAGGCAATATGGATGGTCAAAGAATGTAATCTTTAAGCACAATTGAATTAAGGGAAATGATCAAAAGAAAAGAAAAATAAGAATATTACTTTTTGCTCTAAATTTTTTTAAAAAAATGTTTTACTTTAATTTATACACTACATTTCCCACACAAACATATAATTATAACAGTAATTTAATTAATTGATATTCAGTATTTTGTATATAAAAATAACATTAAGGTCTGTCTATCCTGTTAAAATTTTTGATCATTTAAAGGAAAACAGTATTTTAACTTAGATTGAAATAATTGATACAACTGCCTTCTCATAACACTAAAAAAAAAACTTTTACATCAATTAATGAATATAACATTTTAAATAAATTAATAGCAAAATAAATTTTGTGAGATATAAATATAAAACCAAGAAAAACGAAATTTGTCACATAAATGGGATTAAGTACAGAAAAAAATATTTTTTAAGAAAAATTTATATTTTACAAATGACTTTTTTTTATATTTTTAATGCTAAAAATATATATTCAAGGGGGGGGGGAGAAATATTAGACACATATTGTTCAATTCATATATTAGGTTTAAAAAAATCATCTTGACCTCCCCTCTTCCCCCCCAAAAAGAGAACCTAATATTATTAAATTAAAATGCAGTTAGTTTAAATATAATTTATGTGTATTATGAAATACAGTTTTGTTTATCTGTACAAAAAAGCAAGATAAATATTTCATTTAATCTAATAACAATAAAACATAACCTAAATTATAACTACAAAACTCTTATATACATTATTTTTAAAAGATCATCTAATTATAAGGAAGCAATTTACTTCTCTTTTATACACAAATTTATTTTACTTACAATCATTTTAAGAAAATTTAGTTTGAACAAATGCTTTAAATAATTATAAATGTCTACAAATGAAAACAAGATACATCACAAATAATATAGGGCAGTTAATGATATAAGTAATATCTCAATTATTAGAATATAGAAAGTAACTAATTTTGAAAGAAGCATTCGTAAAACCTTGATAATACACAATAATTTTCTTTCAAAGGTTTCAAAATATGCTCAGTCTTGATAGAGTAGAATAATATTGATTAATTTAATTAATCAATATATTCCACAAAACTGATTTTTGCATGCTATATTAAACAAAAGCATTTTCATAGTGGTCACAATTAAAAAGAATACATTACATACATATTGATAGTTTTATATTTTTCAATATTCAAATATTATGTACAAGATTGATAAAAGAGAAAATTTCTTTTAACAGAGTTTTCCTATAAGGATTTATATTAATACACTACACATACTTTTATAAAAATCCATAACACACCATCTTATGATTACTGACATTCAAAATGATTAACTATTATCCATATGTGCCAGGAATTGATGTTAACTTCTTACAATGTATCCAGCTACAGAATATCAGAATGTACACCTTGATAAGAACTACATAACTCACAAATTTCAAATTTTTTGTCATGAACTAAGAATATGGCAGCGAACAACTGGCAGTCATAAGAAGGTAAAAAAATCACAATAGATTAAATAGTGTTGTTTATAGATCACAAAATAACTGAGAAAAATAATTTGATCTGATAATTAAATTCAATTGATATATCAAATAACTGTACGACATTCAAAAGATAAAATAATGTTTTCATTTTCACTGTTTCTTTTAACATTTCAATTCATATTTATGCTTTATCACAAAATGCAAGGCATTTTCTGAAAAAAATTGTTAGGATAAAACATATGACATAATAGCTAATTACAGTAGATATAATTAGCTTGAAAAAAAAAATAAGTTGCATGTTATGGGAGGAATTTTAATGTAATGTAGTTTGCTTTTAACGTGGTAGCACAGATATCAGTTTGGTACTTTAATTTAGGTGAAGTTTTTTTGCTGTAGAATCATTATAATTTCAGTGGCACTTTAACTTTTAAAAGTATTGCTCTTTCTTAAATATACTGAAAGTTGATATTATATCTGAACCAGAGTTACATATCACATTAATGATATAACAATGATTCCACAAATAAACATTTATTTATTGCATTTACAGCATCTCTCTTCAATAACGACAACACAAGTTAAAGCAACTTAATAACAAACTCCTTGCTGGCTCAGTAATTAATGGCTCCGCAACAGATAAACTAGACAGGATTTCTTTGGAACCAAACCATAGATCAGGAGTACAAATTACTGCTACTCAGGGACAGCTAATTTCTTTATCATGGGGTAAAAAACATACCTTAAAGTGGCAAAAAATACAAGGCAAAGAATGGAGTGATGACCCAAGACTTGAACAGTAGATGGCAACATAGCATAAAAATACTGGTTACATATACCACCAATGCAAACTTGCCTCTGTGTGTCTAAGACACCCACATATAAATCAAAATTGATATACTGGCTATGATGAATGCATAACATCGATCTATTATCTTAACTATAGATAGCTGATACATCGATGGAAACTATCCAAATACATCATTAACACAAGGAAGGAATTTATGTAAATTGTAGTAATGGCTGGAGAAATAACCTTTGTTAAAAATGTCATTCAGAAAGTCCTTCTTTATATCATGATGATACTGGATGGAGAGGATGTAATAACTCTCTTCGAAAACTACAACACAGAAGTTAAAAACACTAATAACTGACGTGACAGGAAATTCCTTTTTAGCTCAGTTGCCTGAGGTGTCAAACAAGACAGAATGATCTTTCTTTAAAATTGGGAGTTTGAACATTCCTGTCACTCAAGGTGAATCAACCACCTCACTCTATGTGTGTGTGCATATAAAAAAATCTTCCTCTTCCCCCCCCCCAAAAAAAATAGGGGAAAACATTTAACCATCAAGCAATTTACAACTATCCAGGTTTAACAAATCTAGTCAATAATTTATTAATTAAAATGAGCATTATATTTCCTTATATTATCAAATTAAATAACTACTGCAAAAATGAGATCAGATATCACTAAACAAAAAACAAAAAAATGGGTATAAAATATAATCACAGAGATAATTTAAAAATATAAGGTATGTTTCCAAAGTGAAAATTGACAGAGAATAATATTAAAAAAAAAATGTAATTAGTCAATTTTATTTAGGAAAATCCAATGTCTTTTAACTTTGGACGTCTTTCATGACGGCACCTTGTATCTATTCCTTGCATACATTGTTTCCAGATGTCTACTTGATAAGAGGGTGGAATCTGATAATATTTAATGACAGCATTACGGATGAATGTAAGCCGTCTTTTATCCAAAGCACTCTTTTGTTTCACTCCTCGACAATTGGAATTCTTCATTTCTTCTCGAGTAAATATCATTCTCGCAATATTTACAGCAAACTGGTTTGGGTGATTTTGACATCGATGACAAAGAGACAATAGTTCATCATCACTAGGAAAAATTGCAGCAGAATCAGTGAAATACTTCCTTTCAATTTTGTTCCAAGAAGGTGTTACTCCTTCTGGAAAAAATGAATATACAATAAAAAATACTATAATCTTTATGAAAACAATTTCAAATAAATCATTCAATGAAAAATTACAACAAATTTAATAAGTAATCTGATGTAATAAACAGATTACTAGTAAAATTAGCCTTTTATTCATATTTGTTTTTCAAAATTTCAATATTTTATCAAAATGATGATTGGATACATTAAAAGTTTCATGCATTACATAAAATGAAATTAATATTATCCCAATGAAATGCATATTAACAAGATTAACATTTACACATATAAGTTAGAATATTGATTGAGAGCGTGGTTATGGTTCACAAACCAAATCAAGCTGAGCTGCGTCAAACATTTATTGAAAATTCTACATGTTTTTTTTTTTTTAAATTGAATAAAAATTAGATTAAAACAAAAACTTATAATAAGGAAAAATTTTGTAAAACACTATAAAATGGGTTAAAATCCTAAATTTTACTTAAAAAGCTAATACTATATAAAATTATTTTACACTTATAAAATCAAAACTTTTGGGGGGGGGATGCAAGAAATACACACAACAAAAGAGGGGGGAATACTAATCAGACATTTGTTACATAAACAGCAGTTTTTAAAAGTAGTAGAGTAATGTTAATTTATAGGATATTCATATAGTATTTTATAAGAAACATATTCAAAATGTATTACAAATTGAATATTTAAAAAATCAAAAACAGTAATTTGAACATTTATTTGAAATGAATTTATTTGAACTGAAAATTAAAAGAAAAAAAAAATTACATGTAATAATAGATCTACAAAATTAAAAAAAAAAAAATAAATAAAATGTCATAACACAGATACAATTATTCTTAAAAAAAAAACAATCTTCTTTCTATATAAAAAAAATAAAACAATATGAAAACAGCCCCCAAAAAATGATACAAAACAAACATTTTAGAAATTAAAACACCGCAAAAATTTGGTACATATTGACACAATTTTTAGCCAATATAAAAAATATCAAAATTCCTAATCAAGATTTCTATCTTGAAAATAATATTAAGAATTACAACAATTTTTCAGACTAAACCAAAACATATGCCTTCATCCACATTTCTTGTTTTCAAACCTGTAAAAAAAAGTATAATTTTGATAAAAATTTCAAGCATAAGTATATATTTTAACTAAAAATTCAATTAAAAGGGTCTTTCACAACTTTGTTTTTTTGGTACTTTTCCATTTCGTTGGCGCAAATCTCACAAAGCAGGCTTTATTGGAGATAACACACAGTATACATATTCCGCTTGGTTTAATTTAGTTTTTTTTTTTATTAACGTTGCACTAGAAGCAACACGAGGGATATTGGCAATGGACCTTGTAATTTTGAACTACGGTCAAGTGACAAGGACGACACCTGAGCTGGCACCCCCCTCATATTCTGCTTGATGTCCGTTGTATCATTATTGGCGACTTTATTGTTTGTGCCGGTTAAACGGAGAAGTACAGCTTTTTTAAGGGAAAGAAATTAGTAAAGGCAATAGGAATTCTTATAAAACAAAACGATTACAACAATCTACTATCAACAAGAGGGGAAAAAAAAAGGCATTTTACAATGATCTCACTGTGCATGCAGTTTTTATTTTAAAGATACAATTAATTAAATAAATAATGGGTACTTGTCTATTATAGCGACCCCCGTCAAATTATGATTACGCCAAGTCGTCGCCTAACTCGTGAAGCCTATCTTTGGATACAACCTACTTGGTGATATTTCTCACTCACTTAGCGATTAATCATCAGGTGCCACTATAATAGACAAGTACCAAATATTGTTTGCAAAGGAAATTAACATAAAAAAATAAATTTCTTGCACTAAACATAGATATTCTTCCTATTAAATAATTTATAGCTTTTTCTAAAAAACTTGCATCAGAATGCTTATAAATTCATTATTTAAGGAAAGTAAAACTGATATACTAATGAGTAAATAGTCTTCTATGCATGATTCATAATTCTTCAACATTACAGATACATCGAACTCCTTAAAAATTTTTTTTGCTGAACAAACTAATTTGATTGGATTCATTTAATACAGTTAAAATACTATTTAGGTACTATATTAGTTATGAATGCAATATGGAAAAAAGAATATTAGAAAATAAATAAGATAATTTCATGATAAGAAGTTTTTAACTTATAGATAATGGTTCAAAAATAAACTTGTAAAACTTTAAAATTAAAAAAAAAAGTTAATTTTTAATGAGTATTTATATAAATAAAAATTTTCACATCATCAAATTTTCCTTACAGGAGATATAAAAATAATTAAACATATATCATATTTTTCAATAGTACGAAATTAAAATGATGATTCATTTGTACAACTTAAGATGATATTGTACATTACATTCAATTTAATTTCATCATTGACTGAATTTGATTTTCCCATATCTACATCATGAAATGAAAAATAGACTTAAAACAGCACATAACAATTGGATTCAATCGCAATACTTATTTTTAAGAAAGAGTTTATTTGCTCTTCTTTCTATAAAAGATTAATTAAAATTTTACTAAATGTATCCTCTTCCAGTTATGAAAAAAAAAAAAAAAAAAGAACCAAGAGCTCTTACTGATAGATCGTTCATAAATAAAATGAATGATAATTATGTATGTATATAACAATTATTGAAAAAATTAAGAAATGTTGTGAGTACTAAAAAAAAGCTGAAGAGAGAGATATATACCAAATAATTTTTTACAAACACTATGTACTTTTATAAATGAAAAAAAAAATTAATGTATACTTTTAGTATTTTCAGAGTTTGATATCTATAAAAAATGAACTAAGTTTTAAAATACATATTTTATTTTCCAATATGATTATTACAGAAGTTGATTGATTGATTGAAAAAGTTTATGGGCAACAACGGCCATTTTCTTTTACAGGAAACAGGAACGATGCAGAGCAAATTAGTAATGCTTTTCAAGTGGCAACACTATAATTGTAGGTTTTTTTTTTTTTAAATATTAGGTTCATGTTTTAAGTAAGCGAAGCGCACTAAAACTCAGATTTCATGCTGTATCCTTTCCTTTTCAAAAGCTAAAAATGATAAAAGAATTCCACGATCTTTTGTTTTTGTAAAAGCAGAAATACAACTACAATTACCGGCTGTCGTTTATTGTAATGTTTTGTTTCGAACTTTCCCAGAGCAACAGAAAGTTCAAGAAATAAATTAAAAATCCTCAAGCCTTGAAATTCCGTAAGTACCTCAGCAAAATTCACCCAAATCCCTGCGATTTACGTAGTCTCGTCTCGTTATCGGTCTTCCGGTTAGGATGTGCAGCAATTTATAGACGCGCATGAAATGTAACCGTCTGTTGTTGTTTTTTTTTAAAGCTGCGTTTGAAAAGAGAGAGATTGGCAACAATTTGAAAGATGGGTTTTGAAACTAAAATATAATCAAAGTAAATAAATGACTGTAAATTAAGTCTTTGCTGAACTAAATTTGTCACTTTGCATCGAAAAGGATCTGTGCGAAAATATGCAGGTTTGTAGCGTTTGTGGATTTGAAAATTCGTCTCTCGCATCTTTTGCTAAACATTTATTTACTCATCTTAATGATTCACCTTACTTGTGTTTTATCTGTGCTTGTTTGTTGATGCAAAACCAGCCAAAAAGTTATTATGTAAACAATACATTTTTTGTATGTGAAGAAGTATCTCATACTAGAGAGTCAATTCAAACAATATCTCATCTCTGTGGAGAATGTAGTTGCAGTTTTCAGCAATTTGAGAAAACTGTTCTCCATATTAAAAAAAAAATTAAAGAAAACTTTTATCAGTGTTCAGTGTGCTTTTTAAGTTTTTCTGACAGTGAATTGTGCATGGAACATACAAACACATGTCAATTTCAACAATATAATTGTTCAGAATGTGGAATTATTTTGCCAACAAATTGTGAAAATTTCATTCTTGAGCCTGTGCTGTTTTATAACTTGTCTGATATTCAGCCTGGGATCACTTCTGAAAATCTTTTTAAAAAATTTAAATTAATTTTTACTGTTTTTAAATATCGAATAATCCCTGATGATTATTTTTCTGTTGATCCAACTTCAGTACAATCTGCCAATCATGTAAACACATCAGTTTCAAATACAATACCTGAATGTTCAACTTCGGATTCAGGCATAATAGAAGATGATTTGCATTCCACTGATAGTGATAAACCTGTTGTACCAGTTTTAATTTCTAAAACTCATGAATTTGAAATATTAAGACAAAAAATTAATGATTTAAAAACTCGGTTAAGTAGTACATTTTCAAAAAACATAAAAAACAAATGTTTAACTAGAACATTGCCAGAAAGTAAAGTGTCAGATTGTCATATTTCTCTGTCTGACGAAAATACTTGTAACAAAAATGTGTCTTTGCTAGAAATCATACTAAGGTCAGATAACACTGTTTCACCTATTAACTACAATAATCTTGAATCTTCTACACCAAATTCTTGTTCAAAAATTTACATTAATTCTTCCTTTCCTTTGATGGATAATGCTTATGAATCTAAGTATAATATAAAGAATTTGTCTGTCATCTTGATCAGACTCCCAAGTTATGTTATTGATTATCAGTCTTTCAAAATCTATTGTAAATCACAAGTTTATAAGACAACCATGCTTAGAAAACAGAAACTTGTATCCAAGAAAAGTTTAATTTTTTATCAAAATATCCTCCCATCATTTGTTCCTCTTGATGATGACACATCACTTGTTACTGAATGTGAAACATCTGAGCCTGTTAACTGGGAAGTGTCCTCTAATCATGTTGAAATGTCATCTGACAGTGATGGAGAAAATTCATTTGAAGGTCAATTTCAAGAATCCTCTAATCAAATTTCAGTAATATCACAAGAAAACTCACCTTTAATATGCAGGAGTTTTGAAATGCCTGATAATACTGAGCAATATTTAAATCCTCAATCTCTTAGTGATAGCTCAAGTGAATCTTGTACAAGTTTGAGCAATTATAAATGTTCTGCATTTGTTAAAAAACCAGTAAAATTCCAACCTCTTGATGTTAGTTGTCAATCTGCAACAGAATTAACTGAACTGTCTCATGTTCCATATGATACAAATGAAATAATGCAAGTTGATACCGATGAGTCTGACGCTTTAATCATTAATGATAAGTCACGCAAAAAATTTAAATCTGTTGACAAAAATAAAATCGATAATATTCCAGATTCTCTTAACTCAAAACCATTTATGTTATGGAAAACAGCTGAGCAGTTAAAGTATTTAAGGGATCGCATAAAATATATAAATGCAGCACTGGAAGAAATTAAGGAATGCAAAAAAAAGGAAAAACTCCTTGAACCTCGAGTTTTGTTATGTAAATTACCCGATATCATGATTGAACAATTTAAAAGAAACCAGGAATGCTGAATAATGTTTTGCCTAAGATTGTTAAAATGATTTCTGGTTCTGGAAGAAGAACCAAAAGCAGTCTATAAAGGTTGTCTAGAAGAAGTTTTAATTATCTGGATGAACTTATTTTATAGATTGCTTTGAAATCAATCCATTAATTAATTCTTTCATGTTTTTCTTTTTCAATCATCTTTTTGTTATTGCTCTTTGAATTCATTTGTAGATTTCATCATTTTTGTGAGATGTGTGGATCTAAAAATCTGATTATGTGGTAATTAAATGTGACATTTTAAGTATTTATTTAAGAGCTTTTTCATTATGTACTTTTTAAGTAATTGAAATATTATTAAATTTTTTATTAAGTGTACAAAGTAAATTTTTGTTTTAAATCAAATGAAAATCAGAATATATTTTTATCAAATTCATTTAACAAGCTAAAGGATTTTTTGTTTTTTGTTAAGACTTATGTAAATTGGAGATTTAGAATTATTGACATACCAATATATTATTCAGTATAACTAAAGTATAACATTGAATTCTAACTAAAATGTGTAAAATTTGAATATTGTCTTTCATTTTTGGAATTCATGAAGTATATAAATTGACATGAAAGGAAAATATGTGTATTTTTGTAATTGCATATAATTTTAAAATCTTCATGTGAATTTCAAGAAAATGAGACAGAGAGAGAGAGAGTATTTTAAATTTATTATTTTATCATTTTCATAACAGAAAAAAAATTTGCTTATTAATTTGTAATCCTCCCAAAGAATATTTTTGATTGTCAGCATGCATTTTAAGAGCTTATAATGTAAAACAAACTCGAAGATGTTGGGGTACATCAGGTTATATATTGATGAATTTGATCAAATTACTAAAAATAATAAATGAAGAATGTTTTGTTTGGTTTTAACTGAATTTTTTTTCTTAAATTTGATTCTTATGGTTAAAGTCGGGAATAGGGTGTCCCCTTGGCAATTGGCGACGAAATGTGGCGACTTCCTAGATAGGTCGCCAAACATGTATGGCTTAAGCATTAAATATGCTTAGGGTTACCATGATCTAACTCATTATCGCATCCAAAAGTTGTCAATTGTCTAGGAGATACCTTATTCCCAACTTTAACAGATTCTTATTATTGTATATTAAGAATACAAATAAGAGTAGAATATGAATTAAAATATTTAATATATTTCATATGTACCTTTATTAATTTGTTCCTTTTTCACTAAAAACACAGAAATTAATTAAACAAGTTTATCACTTAGTATTTAATTTTTGCAGATTCTAAAAACTAAAATAAAACATAATTATATATTTTGTGTGTTTTAGGAAGAGTATATTTTCGTGTATAATATCATGCATTTCATGTAAAAGCATTTGATGGAGATTTTTTTTATTAATTTTTTTTCCTATAAAAATATTAAATACTTTTGCCAAAAATTCGCAGTACAAAAAAAATATAAAAATCATTTTGAATATATGTAATTATATAAAAAAAAAAGAATACTAGTATTGAAAATTACCAAATATATTTTATTTTCATTATCTGTCGATAAAATTAGAAAATAATCTTATTTTTAGTAATAGCTCAATTTTTATGTTTTTTTTTTTCTAAAATTCAACCAATTTGAGTTTTTCTAAAATGTGTATATAGTGTTAAATTCCTTAGAATATCTTTGAGGTTTTGCACAAGGAATTGAATGAACAAGTGGCTCTGAGAACAGTGCTTTAAAAAGGAACAAGAACAGAACAAATAATTGATCCTAAAAACCCCCCAAAAATTTCCATTCCTTATTGTATTCAATCCCAATAGTCTAGCCTCTGGCTAGACTATATCCATTCATGTAGATTATGTTGAAAATGTTTATAGTATTATTTTTCTCTTTCTCTCTCAGTAGATTTATGTAATAGCTCAGATGTTTGGTTGAAATCAAAAAGTGTGTTCTAAAGTTGCTTATTTGTTGTGAAAGGAATCATCATTTATATCAGTTTCTTTACTTTTTAATATTCATTCATAATAAATATGAAATTTTAAATTGAAAACTTATTTATTTTTTTGCAGCATGATTCTAATATTATCTTAATGGTTTTAAAAACTTTTTAATCATAATCTTGTAATAAGTTAATATTTTTTATGAAAAATAGTGTGTACTACTGTTTTTTATTCTTGTTTGCTTTATTGTATACAGAGTGTGGAGCAGGAGTTGAATAACATATGTTTGGAAGTTGTTTACTGTCTGAAAAATTATTATTATGTTCTTGTGTGTTTATATACTTAACATTCGTAAAATAACTAATTAATTTATAATATTTTTTGTTTGTTATATTTTCTAATTATTCAAACTTCCTGTCTGTGCTATGTACCATACCTCTGATGTATTGCATAATGCTATATCTTGTTATTTTTTTTTCAGTTGTTAAATTCTAAGGAAATCTCAAAATTGAAAAAAAAAATTTTTTTTTTAGGAGTTCTGTTTTATTATTAACATTCAATGCTTAAGCTCCATTAGCAATATTTTCTTGTGATATGTAATCATATTTATCAGGTTAGTAATGAAAAGTGTATACTTGTAATAATATTACAACTTTTTATTTTCAGAATTATTCCATTTCAAAAATAAAGAGAGTAAATAAATTACTGTTACCCTAATTCAGAGTTTAGTGAAAACTATATTTTAGGTACTTATATCTTTTTTATCATGTGTGTATTGTTAATTTCCATAATTTTTATGCTGAACAGTCACATGTTGAATTTTTTTTAAAATTAAATTTATAATTATATTTGTTTCTGAAGAGGCAGTAGAACCACCTAATAGTTGAACTTATTCCTTTTGCCTAAGCATGTGTTTTATATTCAATGAAACATCAGATATTTATATACTGACCATTTTGATTGCTAAGCATAGTATCAATTTATGAATAATTAAATAGGTGATGTCAAATCTATATTTATAGAGATAAAAGGTATAAACTTCATTTCTTTACCCTGTTATTTTATTTTTGTTATAAATTATTTACCAACGGTGATTGATTTATTATTGTCATGCTTAAAATTAGATGTAACATTGCTGTTGTTTCCCATGAATTGATGTCCCTCCCCCTTCCATTTTGATGATTTTTGTTAATTTTAAGTTACTTGACATGAACGTTATTGAAAATATTGAACTTTAAAATGTGAAAGCTTTAAAAGTCAAACTTAATTCATAATGTATAGGGCCTTTTTTCTTCCAAAAAGTATGATTAAGCCACTATAAAATTATAAACGTATTGATTTTGAATGATATTATTTGCATTTTTTTGTTTTTTGCTGTGTTTTGGATAACATGTGAATTTAAATATTCTCTAAAGCTGTATATATCCATGTTATTTTACTAGAAAGTACCTGTTTTAGTACATAAATAAACTAAGATGTTCCTAAACAGTACAATTTTAAAGGCAGAGTGACTGATATTTTAATATTATATATATTTTTAAAGTTTTCTTCAAATGTATATGAAAGTTTTTGCAATGACATTCACTTCATGGAAAATAATGTTATATATGTTTAAAAATTAAAAGAAAAATATTGTTAATATGATATAATAATAAAATTCAAAATATGTAATTGAATGTTGATGATAAAAAAAGTTTTATTTATTGTTATGTTAATTGTTGAAAACAAAAATAAAAGATTTTTTAAATTAACGGTTTTGGTATTCATGTACATCTGTTTCTCTGAAGGAGAAAAAATTAATGAATAAAATAAAAAGTGACAAACTACTTTTTTTAAAAGTATTATTGTATTTCAGGTGAAATATAAGTTTCAAGAAATAAAGCTTGGGATTCATTTCAATGAAAGACTATTAAAATTGAAATGAAATTTTTATAACTATTGAAGGAAATCTTTTGATAGATCACTTTTAATAGTCATTTAACCACTTCCATGCTGTGAATTCAATCTCTTCAAATAACAGTTTAAATTTTAAAATAGTTTCTGTGCTTGTATTTATACCCTTTTGATAATTTTTGTTTAATTTAATCTAGATAATTATTTTAGAATGTGATTCTATGTGTTTATATTCAATTAATAGTTGTAAATTTTATAATTGTAAAAATATTAAGAAACTGATGTTAACTTGTTAAGTTAAACAAAGTTTATCTTGAAAAGTATAGTTAGTATTAATTCTTTAATGATAAAATTTATTTAAAAAAAAAAAAATTGTATTTCATGAAAATTAAATGGAGCCAATTTTTTCCATTACAGTGATAATATTTTAAAGACATTTCTGTGAGACTTATTTTTAATATTGAAATGAAAATATTTGAAAAAACATTTATAAAAAAATTTAAAACATTGTAATAAATATATTATTCAAAGAGCTGCTTAATATACTGAATAGGGAAAAATATTACACATTTATTCAAGTTTCAGAACTTATTTTAATTTGATGTATTAGATTGATGTACACATGAGATAGCTTCTGAAAATATATGAGAAAACTAAATCAAAATTCTGAATTGTCATCTTTGAAATAACTATGTCACCTTGTAAAATGATATAAAATGTAATAAATTTATTGACCTTAAATTCAAGTTAAGAAATAAAAATTAAAGAAATTTTTTTTTAAAGAAAAGTATTTATTATAAATCTTGCAATGTTTTTCAAAATCTCGAATGTGTCATCTATTCACAATGACTAGTAAACTAATTAATTTTTCTGTAAGTCATGAATTCTATAATTCTGTGATTCATATTGAAAATAAATATATTAAAAATTTCAGCAAATAACTGGATAAATGATATATTTGTCATTCTTAATATATTAAGGTTGTCATTGGCTAACACTTAAGAATAAGACTCAAAATACTTTGATCTCTTTGCCATTTAGAGAAATGCTCCAGTACTAATAAAAATTATTATAGCACATACAATTATTTATTCGATAGCATTCGCATAACTTTGAAATTTTTAAAAAATATGCAGTTTTTTGCTTTAATACAAAATGAATATTTAATTTTCTTTATTAAAGTATAGGTGACAAAATAAAAGAACACATTTTTTTATAGAACAAAAATTGTTGATTTTAACAGAAATGAATAGTTAAGAAAAGTACTTTTTTTTTTTTCATTTCTTCTAAGGATAGCATAGCCAGAATACAGTTTTGTGTCGTTGTTAATCAATTTACACAGAATTCTGAAATGAACACCTCCATCCACCCCCTCTCAACCAGCAGACCAATCATAACACTTTCTCTCCTGCTCACTACTTCTAGCAAACACACTCTAAATATCTTTTCGACCAAACCACCACTCATGAAAGGCAGCAACCCCATTGGTCGGCTGAAAAGTCACCTCCACACCTGCTCTTCATCTCAATAAACTTAACGATAAACTCAATCTTTACCCTGAATTTTCTCAATCACAACTTTAAATTATAATTTAAATTTTTAATTTTTCTTACACATTTAACATGAAACTTAAATATAAATTACTCAAAATCCAAGTATTCAATTAACAAAACACAGTTCTGGGCTGGAAAATGCTGATGTAATGTTAAAAGTGAGTTCCTTGATATGGAGATTAAGGGCCGAAAGGCTCGGGTGCTTCAGCGTCATCTTGTCAACCATTAATCAATTTCTTAAGATTTCCAAGTTTTTGTTTATTAATGATATATTTCGAACTATCTACGACAGATGGCGCCAGGATATTTGTTTCCTTCAAAAAATTAGCTTTGAATGCTTATTTTTGGTGAACATACACAGTTTCATTCTGAAATGAAATTGTGACTAACGAATGATATTGGAATACAAATTGGATGATTGATGGAGCAATTAGGTCTTCGTCCTTTAATCTGCAGTCGATGTACTGTTCAATGAGTTGCTTCGATTAATTATTTGCCCGTGATTTTAAAAAAAATTATTCACAAATTTTAAAATTACTTTGCCTCGTTAAAAGAAATAAATTTAAAAAACTTTATACATTGGATAAGATGTATACGATTCACTAGATTGATACAAAAAATCCATCCTATTTGGAATGTTTGTTTTGTATTTTCGAAAATTTATTTTTATGGTAATTTTTTACATTTGTTATCTTGTTCTGCTTATTTTTAGGGGATTTTTTTCTCTGTTTGTGTGTTTATGAAACCGAGATTCTGAAAGATGATGAATGTTTATAAAAATAGATTTTAAAGATGTTTATAAAAATAAATTTTAATTCTGTGAGAATGGAGAGAAGAGAGATTCTGAATTAAATTAACGTAAAATTTCTCCGAAATTCAGCAATTAAAACTAAGTTTAAAAAAAATGGCTAAAGAGAACCGAGGGTGACTGTAAACCATAATGTGTGGAAAACAAGGTTTGGTATTACGGGGTCTCAGAGATTACGGCCGAATTGATTTAGATAATTTACCATCTATAAGAGGAAGCAAATATCAGGACAATCTTAAAATTTATTATTCATTCTGGAGACAAATCCCTGCAAGATTATCCACAAATTACAAAGAAAAAAGAACTATACACACGTGTCGTAATCCAATACGAAATACATGAAACTGCCAGTTCTCTCACACAAGCAAAAATTAAAAACAAGTTAAAAATTGAAATATTTCTCCATCTTGACTGATGCAACCTTTGAAATTTCAATTATCGAACATGTGTATTTCTGTCTAGGGAATTTCGACCAGAAATAGAGGAAGATTTGTGAACATCTTGTGTTTCATTCTACTTCTTACAACTGAGTAAAATATTTCATGGTCAACTTTGAAACCCTTGAAAGGTATGGATCTGGACGTCAAATACTATGAGGGTGCTCGAGATATGAGTAGAGAGCTTGAAGGTACGCAAGCATATATTGCCTAACATCAACTTACAGCTATTGATGTGTATTTTACGTCACACTGTTACATTTTTGGAATATTGGATTCTTTCCAAGTCCAAGACATCAAAAATTGTTTGATATATTAATTCTTCCTGATCGTTAAGAGATAGGAAGTTTTATCAAAGAAAATCGATGCTTTTTGCACCGAATAAAAAAAATGCATTTAAAGAAACTAAAGCCGCAAGGTGGGTGTAAAGGCATGTTTCTAATGTGTTTCACTGAACGCCTGGCTGCTGTTTGCGGTGTTTTGGCTGAAATTATTCTTTTGACTGACCGTGACACATCGACTGTTATGCCACTAGTTTAATCCATACCACCCGCATTGTGAAATTTATAGTTTTCATTTTTGTAAATGAATTCATATATTTAAATACAACATTTTATTAAGTACATATCTACAATATGAATATTTGTATATGGCTGTTGTGGTTAAACATGACCAGATGCTTCTATATCAATTGTTGAACATCAGAAAGAGTACAGGGGATCATTTTGAGACACATTTTTCAACAACAAGAGCAATGTGAGAGAAACATGAGATGTCAATCAATATTCCGAGGACAAATAAACGACAAGTTGCTCGGTCCAGCGTGAATAATAATAATCCTGAATAGTGTTATTCAACCTTTTCGTACTACCGAATCGTATTTCTACCTTTCTCCCATTTTTGGATGTCCTAATTACAAAAATTCAGAATAGGTTTTCAATTCATAAAGCTATTCTAACTTCCTTTCCCGTTTGGTATCTGTCTCATGAAAGGTAAATGGTTTCGACATATGAGGACGACCTTCTTGAAAACGGCACCTTTCTCACCACTGAGCAATTGTTTGCTGAATATTTGCTATGGAAAAGACGATTAAATTCCCTGACACCCAAATCATAGGAAAAGAAATGTTAAAAAGAGAGATGTTTCCCAACATACATTAATTTTTATAATGGTTTAACACCAGTGACAACAGCAACTCAGAAGAGCTAAGTGCCTGAAGATGATTGAAAACGTATTTAAGGAATATAACAAAGAAAAATACTTATTGTTCTGGTACTTATATGAATATTTATTATAATGTAGACATACATGATAATAAAGTGCTCAAAGAGCTTATAATTTGCTTTCAGTTTCTAATTTTGAATGTCAAAGTATTTTGTAGTATTTTTGATATATATATAACAATAAACAAAATATGATTTATTTTTTCCATTTCTATATCATCATTGTCCGGTCTTCAGGTATCACTTAGGTTTTTTGGTTCAAATCGGGAATAGGGTTTCCCCTAGGCAATTGGCGACTTTTTGAAGCATTGGCAATTTTTGGGAGCGATAATTGGCGATTTAGGTCATGGTAATCCTAAGCATACTCAATGCTTAAGTCACGCACGTTTGGCAACCTATCTAGGAAGTCGCCAAGTTTCGTCTCCAATCTCCTAGGGTACACCCTATTCCCGATTTAAGTTTGCATACTAATAATCTTTTTCTTTCCTATGGGGTTTACTGTCTTTTGTAAACCCGGGTGGTGGGTAAACCCGGGTTACTCAAGCGATCCTTCTCTACTTTCGACCCTCCCTCTTGTCAACCAATTTTTTGTCTTTTTTTTTCAATTTTTCTCACACGTCTAGACCACAGTTGAATCTTGTTTGGCGCAGCATAGCCCCATCTGGCTCTTGCGCCAATAACATTCATATTCACTCACTCATTCAGTTTTCTTTATGGCAGTGGTAGTCTAGTGGTCATGTTCACGGACTCACGGCCGGCGTTTCGTCGAGTCGAGGGTTTGAGCTCGATACCACTAAATAACAAACCGAGTTCCCGGGGCTAATGCACGTTAAATCTGTCGAGGCTCAAAGTCCTCCTGTTGGAGTGGTGTGGACTCTTGGAGAGGGAGGTGCCAGCCTGGGTGTCGTCACTTGACCGTGCTTCAAAATTACGAGGTCCGTCGCCAATAGCCCTCGTGTTGTTTCTAGTGTGACATTGATAAAACCAATTAATTCAGTTTGCCCAAGCATCTGACATTAATTTATGATAATATATTAAGAAAACACCTTCCTCTCCAAAAAAGTTTGGGGACATTATGCCGATACAAAAATTTTATTACCTCCCGGACCAAACTCCTGGATTCGCCACTGCCCCGAGTCTATAGAGTTACTTGCTAGAAATAGTTAAACGTTTAATTCAATGTAATTCAAGTTAATTACATGACATAGCTTTGATGCAGCATGAGGCCTATTGGCGACGGACTTCGTAGTTTTGAATCACGATCAAATGATGAGAACGACATCTGAGTTGGCACCTTATTTTCCAAACTTACACACCAATATTATGACTTTTAGTTTCGACAGGTTTAAAGTGCATCAATTCCTCTATACGACGGGACTTAATTGGAAACAGCACATGATCCCACTGAAGCTATATTAGCTCTGTATGCGTGGGCATGATCATCCGGCTACCATACCTGTCATCACACTGGATTGTTTCGTTTTTTCTTTTTCTTTTTTTTTTCTCAAATACCTTTAATATTGCGTACGTAAATGCCACGAGGAATTTTCTGAATGAATCTAACTACAATAATTTTTTTTTCTTTCTGTCAATAACTTAAGACTTTATATAATTTTTAAAAAATTGTAAGCAAATTAAATAATTAACTTGAGTTTGTAACAAATATTTTTATTATTTTAATAAAAAAAAACTTTTCATGCATATCAAAATTCGACAATATTCATAATTTTTCTTTTTACAATCTAGAATTTTTTAGAATATATCTCATCTTGAGTAATTATTGAAAAGTATCTGTCTATGTTTTGATATTATTAGATAAAAGTAAGTCTTGAATAGATATCGATATTCTGATCTTACACAAATTTAAACTGGATTCACACTTAATATTATATATATATATATATATATATATATATATATATATATATATATATATACGCAATGCATTTAAAGTAAATAACCAATAATAACTTTATAATCAGGAGTGGTTCAAAAAGGGCTCGTTTTGACGAAAGATGCATCGCTTAGGTTTGTGTTACCACCTGTTAAACGGCTCCACGCACAAAAAATATTTAACACTGATTTATTATTTAGTTTTAATTTGGAAGCCACTTGTTGCCAAACCAAAATTTGATTGCTGGCTTGGCCAGTTGTCACTTTGAAGAGACCTGGATTCCTCATTACAAACCAAAAGCCAGTCAACATTCAAAACACTGGGTTGTTTCCATGGTATCTGCTCCAAAGAGTACGAAGACGATTTTATTAACCGAGAAAGTTGCGGCAACGATTCTCTTGGATCCGATGGGCATCACGCTCAGCGATTTCTTTGAAAAAGTACAAAGCAATCAATGGACTATTGTCTTCGTAATACTACAGCGAGTATCTCTATTCCTATTTCCCGTTCCTAACTCGGTTACTTTTTGAACCACTTTCTTTTTCTTCTAAGTATTATGCCCTCAGTCTGAATCCAGTTTTAATTTAAAATGAAATTTTATTGAAGATAAGTTGCATCTATGATTAGACTTCTTACAATAGGTACAAAGCATTCTTGTTTCCTGTGGTAAAAGAAAAATCACTGGCTTGACAACGATTGTTAGAAAGTAGTTTTTGTTGTGCGATTATTTAAATCAGAATACAAAAGTTATACACTTGTTCTGAAGATTATTCACAAGACTCGTACTTGAGTTGATAAAATATTTGAAGATTTCTTCGTGTAAAGATCGAAGAGTTGACCGTTGGTTTGTCTGACCAGCAGGACATACACTATAGGTCTTTTCAGGGGTGAATGTAGAGGCCGCCGTTGAGAGGAAAGTGTTCGGGTGAATCATCACACTTGACATTGTACCACCAATCGCAAATAAAAAGCTCTTGCCGAAATACTGTGCCATTCGGACAAAGAAAGCTGTGTTTCTGTAGTTCTGTGTCACAGTTGTGGAACACCTGAGGAAACAAAGGAATATAAATAGGCCATTTATATAATTGTAGCTTTTAATGTACTAACATGTGGTTGCTTCGAGAAAATGGCGTCAACAAAAATGCGTAGGTATGAAATAAAGGAAATATGGTATTGACATTTTATGCATTATATGATTATAATAATTGCATTTAATTTGCTTAAGGTATATTTAATTTAATAATTTATCGTCTGCATTTATTTTGGTATCTAAATTATTTATTTTGATATTATTGTTTTCTTTAATAATTTATCGTTTGTTCTTATTTTAATACTTTATTTAATAATTGATTTTTACGATAGAATTACACATTCTTTTTGTTGTTAACATTGGCAACATTTTTGTCTTTCGAATATTTTGCTTGTGAAAATTCAAAATTATCAGGAATTCGAAGAATATATTTTCTTTTCTTGATAGTTGTTTCTTCTACAGATCCTGGGGCTTGGAAGTACGCTTACTTTACACCAATTAATATTCATTTCGAATAATTCTACTTTTTGAAAACTTAACAGAAAAAAAAAGGTTTTCACATGTTAAAATGAAATTAGAAAAGCCAGTTTCAATTTTTGTATTTTCTCCACTTTCCATGTCTTTTCAATGTACACTAACTTAATTTCCGATATTTAAGGTATGATAACATTATGTTTTGATAAACATTACAGATGCAAGCGTATTTGTTTTCATTGGCCTTTAAGGAGGTAACCATGAGATAATTTTGGCCGAATTAGAAGGTGAGAGAAGAATTGTACGTAAGAAGTCCGAAGCCTGAAACATCCACTTCATTAAGGGTAATATCCCTTTTTTTTCGGGTCTTAACTTTTAAATCTTTTACACAATAACATATTGATAATAAATATGTAATATTAAAAAAAAATTTTTTAAAAAAAAAAAAAAAAAAATCTCTATTCGTTGTATGGATAAGTGAACTGAAATGAATTAAATATAATACAAATAATATGAATAATTATATGAAACACAATTTCAATGCCAATATTTTTATGCAATTAGCTATTACAAAAGGTATGTAACAGCTAATTTTAAAATATTATTTGTCAATTAGTTATTTAAAAATAATTTTAGCTAATATTTTGCGATGTGAAATGTAATACAAATCCACCCCGCGCGTAGGATGATCGTTGTTTGAATTCTTCGATTTAATTTTCAAAATTTGTCTTTGGTGCTCTCAACAGAACAAAATACATTAGACGAATTTTTATGCTTGGCCAAAAAACAATTTATAATTTATCTCATATTTGCATTGTTAAAATAGTTACAATTAAAAGATTCTTTTTTACCTGACATCCTGCTTCCAGATCTGCATAAAATCCTGGCTTTTTGAATTCCTTACAATTGAAATTGGTTAAAGGGATCTCATTGTAGATTGGGTAATCCTCTCCCGCGAGACCTGGAACATTATGACCATCTGACTCTTCCACATATTTTGTCTTCTTCCCCTTGGACTTCTTTGGCGTCACCTTCCTCGGTGTCGATTTATAATTGTTATTTTGTTGCACAGCATAAGATGCTGAAGACGAAGATGAAATTGGATGAAATGTTGCATTTCTATGACCCTGCGCTGTTACTTTTGAAGTGGGAGCAAAATGGTGCTGAGAATAGACTTCTGTTACGGCACCGTAAGGATCATCTTTATAATGTAAGCTTTGATCAGAATATTTTCGATGAGATTTGAATGAATCTTCATTCCTCAGGTTTGCGTCGTGGAACGTTTCGATGTTGATATTAGAATTGTTTCGGAAGGATAACGGCCTGTCATCTTCGTCGTAAGCAACAGTCACAGGATTTAAGGCATTTGTTGTAGAATGGACATTTTGTGGAGCAAAAGGAATTTGGTTAGAAAATTCTGGATATCGACTTGTTTCTTGTCTTGGAACACTCTGAGGAATGTTTCTGAAGAAACTCGTGCCAGTAAATGGAGCAGAGGAAGGCCTTTTCGTAGTTATGAGTGCTGGTGCTTTGAATAACAGGTACGTTTTCTTTTCCTCTTCTTCCAAATCGGCATCTTCGTCCGGATTCGGCAAGAAAACAATGGGTTTGTCTTGTAAACTTTCATCAATGTCATTCAAATTCAAAATGGAAGATCCTTCTGGAGCTTTGACCTTTAAGGCGATCTGTACCATCGGAAGTTGAGGTCTACCGCTGTGAGATATCTTCGAATGGTCGTCTTCGTGATTGCTTTGTCTTTTTGCAGTCCTTGTGTACACATTATGATCATTATTCAAAGATGTATGTGGATTTTCAACAAAAGTTGCCGGTCGTCTTATGCTTTCTTGCCCTCGCTCAGCATTGTGGTGTTGATTGTTAATATATGTGTTTGTGTCTTTGGCTCGAGCATTAGGATTCTGTTGACGATCTGAGTTTAAACGAATGTCTCCATTGTGGAAAGGAAAGAGTGGTGGTTTGAATGAAGCTACCTGTTTACTTTTCATTTCTTTCATCTGTGAAACAACATGAGACAGCCCCTGATTGTGATGTTCAAATTTCTGTTGTCTGTGGCTTTGAGGGGATCGTAATTCAGAACTAAAGAAATGGTTTTGGAATCCATTGTTAGAATATTGCAAGCGCTCATTTTCAAGTTTCGAAGAGGGTTGTTTTGACTTTGGGATGTGAGGTACAAATCCATATGATAGAGGGGGGTTTGAAGAAGCAATTTCTGGATTTTTACGAATGGGAAACATACTGGTGGAATGAGGTTTAAGATCTGGAGACGTATTAGATGCGCGGTAATTATTATCATGGTGCACATTGATTGTTGGATTTCTGTGAAGGATCTTCTGGACTGAAGGTTTCGTCGGATGAGGGGGTACTTTTGAAGTAGAATGAAGAGCTTGAAAAAATTCTTCTTCTGGAGAAACATGTAAGTAAACTGGATGTAGTTCAGAAAGAGCCATTGTTAAATCGCTCATTAAATCCTCGTGAAAAATACTAGACAATTGTACTGGGTTAAGATTAAAAATCTGAAAAAAGAATAAATTTAATTAATCTTACGTTGTTTTCATATAAGATAACTGCATTAGAATACTCGAATAAATGTATACTTTTTCATAAAAAGGAAAATGTTGATAAAAATAATTTCGTAATTTGGATAAGTTAATTGATGTGGTTTATAAGATAGCAAAAAAAGCAGAACATGTTAATCACATTGTAATCAATAACTAAAAGGAAAAAGAAGTACTTAAAAATTCTATGAAAATTTAAGATATTCATCCAGGGTATCCAGATTTAAAGAGCTCTATTTCAAAGTTTCTTACTGGTGAAACCATCCATCAGAGTATTGAGAAATTTCGATGAAAACTTAATGATGGATGGGAATTCCACATCCGCACTAACGAGAACACTTTGACCATTGCGGATTTAACATTCACCAGCCGCCATGACACGATACAATTATAGTGTCTGTCTTTCATTATTTAACTCGGTCCAATTAAATAGTCACTAAGTTTACAAATCCAGCTGAAGACTCACTCTCACAATCAATTTTATTACCAATAATTAATTACAACAATTTACAAACATCTCTCAGCTTTTCGTTTTCATCTGTCTTTCTTCTCATTCTTTTCAATTCTGTTCCACTTATATATCGCTATCCTTCAGTGGCGTAGCGGGAGGGAGGGTGCAGAGGGGGCAATGGCACCGGGTGGAATATATGTGGGGAGCTGGCTAATCCTGTCTGCAGCATCAGGGCATGGTCATTAGATCAGATAACTGTATTTCATCGGGACTACATAGGTACTTACGTAAAATTTCAAGGCAATTGAACAAGTGAAAGTGATTCAAAATAGAGTTGTAAGATTTGACCAAAAATATATATTTACAATTATATGAGGTTAAATATAAGTTTGTCCAATATTTAATTCAAAATAAGAAAACAAATTTCATTTTTTTGAATTTCGAAACGGACACGATCCGCTGTTGCCGCACAACAAATATAATTAGTGTGCCGTTTTGATTTTTGAATAATTGTCCTTTAACAACACATAGACGTGATGGTAAGCAGGTGACATTTAATTTCTTCAACTTTTTGCTGTTTAGAAGAACTGTGCAGCGTTAATATTGTTTATTTTATATTTCGATATTTGATAAAGATTCACGTGTTCCTAAATTTGTTAGGATTTGCAAAGTCATCTTTGTTTGTATCATACGATTCACCAACAATATAGGAATGTTAAGGCAATTGTTTGTATTGTTTATTTTTAAACTTTTCAATGGCTTTGCGGTTTATTTTGAATATGATAAATTATAAATAAACTCATTTTACATGCGCGCAATGAATTCGTATATATATATATATATATATATAAGGGCGGTAAATTTAGTAGGGGGAGAGAGCAAAGAAAGTAGAGTTCATACCGGATGGCAGAAATTCACGCTACACCAATGCTATCTTCAATTCAATTCATTACACTTCTTAGTGTCATCTTATTTACCTAATTCCGTTTCATTTGGTTGGCAAGGAATTGTAAATTTTTGCAATTCAAATTATAAAATGTCTTCAAAGTTAATGGAGAAAAAACCCTGCTTATCCCATAGTCTAAGATTTACAAACAACCATATCAAAGCAAGACTTGAATTATGATTTTGGGCTAAGGATGCATTTGAAATATCTGGTAAGTTCATGAGTATTCTAGAATTTCACTTGATCTTAAAAACAACATTTTACGTCACGTGCTGAACATTTCCCAGCACGCTCTTCGATCTTCGATCATTTGTGGAACACAACATCCTTGCAATTTCAGATGGTGCCTGAAAATGATGTCATCATTTGGAATACGTATTACTGTAAAAATCGTCTGCGGGGAGCTATGAAATATCGTTCATTAATTCTAGACACCCTGTACATACTAAAGTTTAAACAAATCTTTAATTAAAAGTAATTTTAAATTGTTAAAAGTATCTCTCAAAACACTACGGATAGTACTCTCTCAGTATACTCCGTAGTGTATACTCTCAGTAGAGTAAACACTACGGATTTTATATTAAGTTACTGACTCAGTGATAATTATGCATTATTTACAAATAACTATTAGATATAATATGATAAGGAATGGATATATATTTCATACATGTAAAGTCATTATATAATCAATCTTATAATTATTATATTAGAGTAATTGTGCACTAACCACTTAAAAAAATCTCCTGAATTTTCATTAAAAAAATGGTTTTAATGAATACTAATTAAAAAAAAAACAGCAGAAATTTTACAATTTGATTCAACTTAAATACTGAATTCCACATTTAAGAAAAAAGTAAACGAGTGTCGAATTTTATTTGAGATTACTGTTCGAGGTCATATTGTATTAATATGTTTAATAAAATAACTCAGTAAAGATCAATGTGAGAAAAATATTCACTTACTGGAAACTCTTGACATGATACTGCCATCAGAAGAAAAAGACCTGTGGAAAATTTAAAAGTTTTCGCTTCAACAGTTTCTGCGTACTTATAACATATTTCATAAAAACATTATCTTGAAATAAATAATTATTCTATAGCACGTAAAATATACATCTATTTAAACGGAAATACGAAATTTCTTAAAATAATATTTTTAGTAACCAAACTTAATATTATTTTAATCTTAATCAGCATATCACTATATGGAATAGCAAGTATATATCTGTCACGAAGAGGCAGAGAACTACTCCGCGCGTTATTGTATAAACAATAGATATATTACAAGAACAGAACAACATCACAGGACTGCCAACTTGCCCATAATTCAAGGGACTCAGCCTGTATACACATATAGATTTAGATTAAAAATTCAGTCCTTGTATGATAGTACCATTGTTGCGATTCGAACCACAGACGAATGGAACTACAGTCCTATGCTCTGCCAATTGAGCCACGGAGATTGGTGGCTTTCCTGGGTTTTTTTTTTGGCAATATGATGGTAGTGTTAGCAATAATAATAATTATAATAATTTGAGATAAAACTCAATTTTTTATATGGTGGCATTTTCGTACTCATTGCAATTTTATATCATTTCGTACTCGACAAGTAATTATAAAATCTCCTTATCATTTCGTTAATATCCTCATCCTATATTGTTATAAAATAATTGACCATGCAATCCGTGTCATATTTGGTAAGTTTAAAGATATTTTCAATTCTGAATTTTCATTAAATCTCAAATTTATTTTTCAGATTAATTTTAAGAAACTACTGAAATATTAGTAAAAACTTGTCGCAAATGTCTATATATTGCATTGTTAGGCAAATAAGAACGATTCCCAAAGTTTCAGAGCTCTAGCTTGATGGGAAGTTGGTTAAATTAACGATCAAAAATTTGATGACACACTGATACACAGACAGACACCAAATGAAATACATAAAAACGTTGTAAAATTAGATTGTTTGAGGTTATGACACAGTTCATCCAATATTATTATTTACTGTATTTTAAGAGAAGTGAAACTTTTTGAAAAGTAGCTTTACTGGATTACATCTCAACGTAAGTAAGTTTAGAAATGCCACTTACCAAGAACACTAGTCCTCATCGGGAAAGAGATGAAGAACACCTCCATTATTTTCTCTTCTTTGTTTACCAATGCAACTGAAATGAATAGAAAAATAAATATCCTTCATTGAATTGCTTACTCTTTGATAAAGCATTCGAAAAGAACGGGAATAAATTTAGAAAAATACGAATGAAAAAGAATAAAAGGAGTGACAACAAGTGCTGCAGAAATATATAAATGTTACAAGAATAATATTATCAAAAAAACAATACTTTAGAACATCTTTTCAATTGATGTGCTTATTAGGAGGACATTTCAAAATGTGTCGCTGTGTTAGAAATAGGAATGAGATAACTCACCGTAGAATTGTCCTTGGATCGTTTTTCATTTTTGTGAGATGTCCACGAATATGAAGCCCAACGCAACTAAAAAAAATCGTCATCCTAAGATTTCCGTTCGATGAGATCGTCCTCGCCTTCTTTGAAATAAATTTACTGGAAACAACTTATTATTTTGATTGTTACTTGGTTTCCGGTATTTAATGGTGAATCCGGGTCACATAGAGGGTTACAATTCGAGGCAAAATCACGACAATGTGGCACTAATCAAAACTAACTCATGAATCAGTATAAAATCTGTTCTGGAGTCATTTAATAGATGGCAGCACACAGTGCTAACATCAACTTGCCTTAGCAATACCATGTGTCGTCCAACGCAGGTACTTTTAGAACGCCCCCTCGTGTACACAAAAAGAAGAAGGTCAGCTCAAATCAGGTATAGTCACTAGGTTAAGAGTTCGAATTCAAGAATCTTGAATTTTTTCTTATCTTTATCATCATTTTATCCAAAGTATTGTGAACTGAGAAGCTAACGACTAAAGCCGGTCAAATCAATTGACTCAAACATCAGTTTTCGTTTTCAATGTCCACAAATATGTGTATATATATATATATATATATATATATATTTAATAATATAATATTAGAGCAATCAAAGAATTTCCAAATATTTAACATTCCTTAGAGCTTTATCCAGATAATTCATAAGTAAGGAAAGAAGTAGATTATTAACCTTCAATCTAAATTTTTTTCATATGTCCAAAAATCATTACCTATGGGAAAAAAAAAAAACTCTTTCAACTGCTATATTATTTCCAGGACTCACGACGTAAATTCAACAAGAATAACTAAATTTTCATTTGAAATGGGTTTATTTTTGAAATGGTTAAATATTTCCACCTATCTTTTATCAATTTCAACATGTTGATTTTCCCATTGATCTAATTTACCAGAGTTTAAATATACATTCAGTTTCTAATTTCTTCAAACTGACAATTGTGATCAATTTTAATATCTGGCATTTCTTTCGATAAGAACTTAATACAATTTTCAATATCTGCCCAATTTATTTGCGATAAAGTCAAAAAAACACCTTTGAAAACTGTTATTTTCTGAGGTATTTGTTTCAGACCATTCTTTTATATATTGGAAACACGTTTGTAAAAAATTCTGCACTTCTTGGGCGCACTTTTCCGTTATGCTCGGATTTGATCCTTCTAAGTTTGACAATTTTCCTCTTATTATTGAAGGAATAAATTTTTCTTCAAATCCTGATTTATATTGAAGGTCAAAATCGTTCGAAATAAGACTAACTTCAGTAGCTGAAATATGTTCACCTTCAGTCTTTTGAATCATTTTGTGAAAAATAGATGCTTGATTATGAACAAAATATATTAATAACTCCGATAATTCATGATTGAAAAAAGATTCAAGAATGTTTGGACATTTGTCTAAACTTTAAAAAAAAAAATAAAAAAAAAAACAGAGAGGCTCAAATAATCGTAAAATACGCTCTATAGTGTTAGTGCAAGTCATCTACCTTTTGAATATCGTAAAAGTTTTTTGTATTGCGTAACAGTTTGGAGCGGCATCTCTGAATACAGAAATTAACAGATTAGTTTTAAAATATTGAAAAGGAGGACAGAAGGAGGACACTTTTCATGGAAGGACAGAACCTACAAAAGATGGACGGTTGGTCACCTTAGTAATAATAATGTTCCATATTATCTCCCAATGAATCGTGCAATCACGGTTGCTTAGTGATCATAATCGCGAACTCGCTGCCATCGTTGTTTTCATGAGTCATGGGATCGAACTTTAATGCCGCTGATGACCCGCCATGTAGTGAGGCTGATGCACGTTAAATCTGTCGAGGTCCCAAGTCCTCCCGTAGGCGTGGTACGGAAGTTTGCAGAGGGAGATGCCAACTCAGGTGTCGTACTAGTCACCTGACCGAGGCTCAAAATTATGAGGTCCGTCGTCAATCGCCTCGTGTTGCTTCTAGAGTGACGTTCTAAACAATCAATCAGTCAATCAAATTCTAAGTGCGACGTTAATAAACAATCAATTTTCGTTAAAAGTGTATGTATAGCGGAGTACTTGTTTTTGGGATGCATAACCCTTACGGGCTTTAATTCCCAGAATTTACGTCAAAAGTGATAATAGCCTTTGTTGCTCTATATCCTCCAAAAAACCAATCAATCAACCATCGGCAATAGTTATAGTATTGCTTCTAAAGGCGACATGTTTGTTTATAGGCAGTCGTTTAATCAACCCCCACTGATCGAATTGATTTCACTCTATTAGCTTATGAAATCAAAGTATCTACCAAAACTATAAACACCATACCATAAGAGTCTTCTCAGATTTAGGTGACGATTTCAAGAAAATAATATTTTTTTTTTAAATCTCACACATATCTCAAGAATAATTTTTTCATCTCTAAAAGTAAAGTAATATGTTCAAGAAGATTCTGAAGATAAAATTCAACAATATTATTCGAGGATTAATGTTTATTACTCGTATTATTTTCAGAAATGCTAAGAAAAAAGTTTTGTAAATAATCGATTTTCCTACGTATAAAAGTGTGTCTCATGGTCACTATACAAGCATAAGAGATTGACTGAAATCTTTCTTTGGGAGTTAAATGCATAATGAGGAAGTTAAATGGTTTTTTTTTTTTTTTTCAATAAGAAAGATTTTTGTAATGCATCAAAATACAGTTCCTTGAAGTTAAAAGTCTTAATCAAATCTTTATAAATTTTTTCTTACTAAAAATATAAATCAATAACAACAAAAAATAAATAGCTTTAATATTTTTAATGTTCAACATAAATAACTTGTAAACAATCACTAAAATTAAAATAAATACATAACAATTATAAAAATGTAGATTAAAGTAGTAGAACATTTGTACTTCTGACATGTAGTCGCACTTAAATATTTAATTAAACTTGATATCTTATTAAATCAATAAAAAAGAAATTCGGACTCTTACGAAAATGCGTAACATAGAACATAATAAGCTCTTTTGAACATTTACTGTTATGCAAAGTTTTTGAGTGAAATAGAAAGAACAATTAAAAAGTTAAAGGAAGGGAAAATAATGATAATTCACTTAAAAATATCAAAATTGTTTGAACCCGAAACAGGTAAAAAAAAAAAAAAAATGATTAATTATAAATAAGAAGAAATAGCTTGGAAACCTTGACACAAATTTAATGGCTTCCCAATTCGCAATCAAATAAATTATGAATACTTTCTGAATTCATTTCTAGATTTCTCAAATACATATAAATTAAGGTTATCCATCAGCCGATTGTTTAAAATATGCTTGTGAATTTTAGCAAGAATTCTTAAAGAAATTTAGTATTGTCAAATATACCTTTAAGAATTAAGTTCAGTTCTGGTGAAAGCAGACATGAAAAGTGACACATATACGTTACGACTTTCCTGCTTTGTACACTTAGAAGATGAAATTTTTGACACACTTTTCCTTGAGAGGAGTATTATGTTATGAACCGAACATATCCAGACTCTTGAAATATAATGTTTTTGATTCTGATCATAATTTTGTGGTGATTTACAAATTATTTAAAATTCGGGCATGAAGTTACACAATTTTAAATTAGACATATGATGCTTTCTAACATTTAAATTTTGCCAGTCATTTACAAATAAAATTAAAACATAATTTAATCTAATTAATTTTGAATATAAAAGCCTTTCTTATATCAACCTCATTTTCATGTAAATGTGTTCTCAAAGAAATAAGCTTCGTAATTTGGATTCTAATATAAAACTTTGAAATAAGAAAGGCATCTAAATGACCTTTTGGAACATTATTTAAAGAAAAGAGCTTCTCATGCTCTCCTCTTACAGGGTAATTTAATTCCAATTTTGCTTCTTCATTCAGAAACTAAGGAGAAAAGCAATACTTAGAAATTGCCTGAGCTCTTTATCAAGCTTTTACCTATTTTTAGAGAAATAGAGTATCCATACTACTTTAGATTAGATTCTAAAAATCTTATTCCGAACACATATCTTTCATTGTTCTCGCAATCTTGCTGAATTACATGATACGGACATGGAACATGGACCTAGATGCTTTACTCTTGAATATATTATGTAAGCATTTTTTCGGCCACGATCTTCTCAGAAGGTCATGGTCGACCTTCTGATTCATTAATATCCTTTTGTGCTCGAAAGAGGCTAAATATCTTGGGAGAAGATCTTTAGATTCGACCCCAAGAAAAGAAAAGCTCATAGCATTTGAAATTGGACCGCTGCTATTTTATCTAAGAAGTCTTGTTATCAGCAACAGCTTCTGTTCATTGTGAATGCTACATGTGATATCAATTCACTAACGTAGTTTGTTTGTATAGCGAGATCCCTCTCCAGTTCCTGATAGGATAAACTAAAGGGCTTTCTCTAATCGAAGGAAGTAGCAGATTTTTGATTTAGAGGTCTCTCAGAAGGAAATTCGGATTGAAGCCCGAGATGAATACTGACCTTTCTTAAAATAATCGTTTTAAGAACGATTGATAAACATTTCTGAGTTTCCAAACCCAGAAGACAAATGCATAAAGAATATTCTGATGAAATCAGTATGTAATTAAAACATGTTAAAAAATTCATTTTTTTAGATAACATTAAAGTTAACATTTTTGAAATTGATATAAATTGGTTAAATGAAATATCGAATTTGGTCAATGATGTAAATATTCTTGGATATATTAATAAGCATACGAGTAGTTTCATTCACACACACACACAAAATTCAAGCAACACTTATTTCTCATATTTTCTATAAAATGCGCCTGCTTAGTAAATTTGAAGTTCATTATACTTTTTTGCATTTGATATCAAGGGGATGTAAATTAATATTAGTAAAGAAGAGCATGATTTTCATTAGTATTTTATCGAAGCAGAGAACGACATTTAAACTTGAGGATTTGAAATTTTACATCAATCAAAAAGATATCTCAGGTTATCAAAAATTATAACCAATGCTGCACTTAAAATTTTCGGGCCTTTAAGTATAATAAAAAACATAGGGAAATGAGCTTGTTCAGGAATTCTTTATTTAAAATTGTTGTATTTTTGCTCAAAACTTTTTTTTTAAAAATCTAATTTAGCAGATAATAAAAGAATAATTACAAAAAATGTTTTGCAATAAATGAGTCTTTCTCATTACAAAAGAAAAGTAAAAATTTGCTTGAATTTTAAGAAATTCAGGCCCAAGTAAATCGATTAAAACACAGAGAACATTAAAAGAACGCGCATTAAAAGAATTTTTTTAGAGAATCAAATTTAATAACACCGGTAAAAAACGAATTTTGAAAACATGGGTTTTTCTTTCAAACTTCACACTTTGCGTAATATGATTTTTTATACCTTAAAATTTTACGTGAGGATAGTTTAATTTGCTGGTATAAATATTCAACTGTTTCACGTTGTAAAATATGGAATTATGAGTAAAATTTAACTCTTTAAATAATTAGTTTTAATCAATTAATTTTATTAATTATGGTTAAACTATTTATTGTATTGTCATCCAAAGAAATCGAGTATAGAAAATTTCAGCTCAATTGAGCGCTTTAAAATATGAAAAAAAAAAAAAAAAATTTAAGTTTTGACCCAGACATAGTTACAGTGTGAGTAGAAGAAAACATATTAAAAATGACAGTTTAAATAAGTTCTTTTTAAAATTTTCTTTTAATTAATCCTTGGAATTTTTAAAAATCGAAATCAAAGTCAAAAACAAATTGATAGAATCGAGTTCATTAGTTTATCCTCTGATGTTAACTTTCCTTAAGGTTAATTTATCTCATGTTTATTTTAATTAGAGCAGAAAATTCAATCACGCAGTTTGCGTCTTTATATTTTCCTTGGAATGGTATTCATAGTTGTAAAATGTGAAATCTAATTGAAGTCTTAAAGTATAAAATACTGTATGATTAAAAGTCTTAAATTAATTTCAGAATAGAACAAGAAAATGGCAAGTAGAGAAAATGATGCACTTCACACACACACACACACACACACACACACACACACACACACATATATATATATATATATGTGTGTGTGTGTGTGTGTGTGTAGGATTTTCCAGCTAATTATTAAACAATTAATTTTATTTTCCAATGCACTGTAAAACCAGTTCCTCCGACACTCAATAGATGGCACCACGAATCAGAGACCTGTGATAAGCTCATGCAGCGCCACCTATTCCAGAACAAAAACTGAGTGACACTCGTTCTCTCTCTCTCTCTCTCTCCCCACTTTTCCGCTTCGCATTAACCGCGTCGGAAGTAAACTTAGAATGCCCGAGCACGTACCAGCGCCCATCGGCGATATGGAATAAGATTAATTAGATTGCCATCTATCCTTCTCGGGAAAACTGTTTACACCTAATAGAGATAACCTGTATATAGTTCAATGTGTAAATATCTTCATCTCTCCAAATATTAAACGAAGTAAAACAAGTTGAGTCTCATCATTGAATTCCTACGAATCGTAACAGAGTCCGGTAATGGAATTACCAACATAGACAACCAGCCCTTTGCGTAAGAGCAAACCATCGTAGATTCGAGATGAACAATCTCATCACTCCACTGTCTACACACACACAACATATATATATGAGAGTATACATCTGAAAAAATATAAATTATCAATAAGATTTACTCTTTGTTTTAAAGTATTGTAAAATAAGTTAAATATCATTCTATATTTGAAGGCAAATCTTAAGGCTCCCATCTACCGGCCATTTTGATTTCGTGAAAGTCAACACTAATTATACAGAATCTCTACTTTTGCTCTCAAATCTTTACCATACGATCTATTTGAATGCGATTAAGTGCATCTGAAAGAGCAAAAAATAATGAAGGCTTCTGCGGAATTACTCTTTTCCTCCGAGTTTTAAAAATATTTTTAAATACTTTTAAGAACTGGAAAATTCAAAAACGAATCTTTAAAATATGGATAAAAATATTTTTAAGAATCGATGAAAAAAAGTAATTCCACAGTAGCCTTCATTATTTCTTCGCTCTTTCAAATGCACTTTATTGCATTCAAATAGATCAATTAGTAAAGATTTGGGAACGAAAGTCGCAATTCTATAGGATTATCATTACTTCCATGAAATCAAGATGGCCGGTAGACAAGAGCTTTAAAACAAAAACGCGTATTATATTCAAGACATTTAAAATCAATCAAAAAAAAACTTTTCTTGTTTTAAATACAATGTTTACTAAATTAAATTAGTCAAATGACATAAAAGGATATATATATATATATATAATATTATATTTGTGTGTGCGTGTATTTATTCGACCCTATGCTCAGAAATATCTTTCAGATTTTTGCATCTGTTTTTCTGTTTAGTGACTTAATTAGTTCAAATAATTTTATGAGATATTTACTGCCTGTGAGCGATATATATGCGACCCATTTCGACACTTAAATCTTGTGAATGTTGCTCTCAATGTCAGTGGACTTTATTGTTTGTTATTCCAAACCTATGTTTGGGGGAGAACGTGAAAGACGTAGAAAACAAGTAAATAGAGCAAACTAAACTTGTGCGTCGCTTTTCGGTTTATTAATAGCACAAAAGTGCATCGTCTTCATTTTACAAGCAACACTTTTTTTCCCAAAATATTCACAATAATTAACCTTTTTTTTAAACGTTTTTCTTTCCCACTTCAAAATTCATATTTTGTTTGGAAATTTCATTTCGTTTTTTTTTAAAGGAAAATTTATATTAAGAAGGAAATCTTTTATATTTTTTTAAAAAAAATATACATATATATTTTTAAAGAAATATTTTTTTTCTTTTCTTTCTTTCTTTCTTTCTTTCTTTTTTTTTTTTTTTTTTTTTTAATGGATGCTTCTGAAAAGATGAGAAACAATTTTGTTTTCAAATTTCTGGAAACCCAATATTAAGTGTTGATAATTTTCTGAAATATTTAGAGTACAAGTAGGTAAGTATATAACAATTGTACAGACCAATTGTTATAAGGAAAATAATTACATCAACAAACCCAATCATCACAATAATGAAAAAAATTAATTATAATTTCTTGAAACTTGAATTGGGTCAACTTATTTGTAAATTTTAAACATTCATTTCGAAACTCTTCGTAGAGCTTGAGTTATTTCTTTTATGTTTAGAAGAAAATTTTAAACTTGAATTTTTTTTAAAAAAAAAATTTAATTTCAAAACATTTGTAATACGTATAAGGATTTATTTGTTTTAATTTGAAAATAAACATTAGTTTTTCTTACGTTATTAATACTTCTGCTATCGAACATTAATAAAAAATTTTAAGACAAGAATTTAATACATGAAAATAATGTAAATATTTTGAAGGATCGTACGTAAATAAACGTTGTAGTTATAACGTAACCCTTACAAAAACCGTTTCCAAGTAATTTTGGAGTTATTGTAACAGCAGCGTGTCTTTTCACTAATTTATGTCGCAATTAAAAATATAATTTTCTGTCATCGATAAATATTATTAATTACAGATATTATTCTATCTCAGGAGTGGGCAAATAGCGGCCCGCGGGCCACATGCGGTCCATTAAGAGTGTTTTTGTTTTGTTTGTTTGTTAGTTTTGTGGAACGTCAAGAAAACCAGAAAAATCCGCCTAGAACTGGCATTTCCTTCCCGTGTGTGAAATCATTCAAAGCGAAACTAGGTCTTCTAGGCAAGGCAAGCAGATGGCAATTTTTATTATTTCTCTTTATTAGAAAAACAGAAAGCGCCTGAAAGTGTTTCTGCCAAGATTAGCGATCATCTGTAGAGTCTGGAGGACGAGGTCACAGAAAGATTTCAGGTCTTCCAGAAAATCGAATTTGAATTCAATTCGTTCTCTTATCACATCGCTGCTGATTCAGACGCAACACCTGAGGAGCTGCAGTTTGAACTTATTGGCATGCAGCCAGATCACACTGTGAAAGAAAAGTTCATGTTGTGACAAAAGTTGCCTTTTACACATTCTTGCCTGCTGTAAAACTTCCATGTGTAAAGGAATTTTCTGGGAAAATGCTTTCTATATTTTTGGATCTGCATAAATCTGTGAGCAAAACTTTTTTTGCTTAAAGATCAACAAGAGTGAATGTAGATGCTCTTTAACATACGTGAACTAGCAGGCTGTGATAAGAATCTTAACAAGCAATCTCACTCTTGATTTTAAAAAAAATGAAGAACAGTGTAATAGAATACATTTGCTTTATTATACTGATTCCAAAATTAATTCTACTTGCAGGCATAAATGTAATAGAATTAGCATAAAAATGAATATAATAAAAGTGCTTCTATTTTATATTGAATTTATATTTATTCAATTTAATGGTACAATTTATGTCTTTTCTGAAATGCAAAGTTAACTGATGAATACAATCATTTTAAAAGATACGACCCGCTGCTAGCCTCCGCTTCTACAAAGTGGCCCCATAGCCAAAACATTTGACAATGCAAATTCTATTTCATTTCAAATTTATCTCATCAAAGAAGATAAACATTTTGTGGATTATTATGGAAAAATTGCTTTTATTAAGAAAATAAATTTTAAAAAACGAGCGTTTATTTTGCATTTAACAAAATACCAATTTATTAAAAACCTTCATAAATTTTACAAATCTTAGATTTTAATTCATCGGTGTAAATTATATTTCTGAGAATGTTTTATTGAAATTTCTTCGACGCAAATTCGGTTGCATATTATAAAGTCTAATGCATCTTTCTAGAATATCATTCTAAACAGCCTATGAGAAGCCTTTTATGTAAATTTTTCGCAATTTTATTTACTTTTATAGATAATTATTTTCATAAAAAAGAATTGTAATCAATCGAAAAATCATTTTACTTAAACATGTTTCAAGAATATTTCGCCGTTCATGTCAATTCAGTATTCATAAGTTTCTTTCCACGGTAAAATTTAACGTATTATAATTATTAGAGAAATTAAAATATCAAATAGATAAAAATATATAGCTTAAAGATACTCGAAAATAGATAGACACATATTTGTTTCGACCAAAGGCTACATAATTCATTTAAACCAAAAGTACTATTCAAAATACTACTAGTACTATTTACTACCAAATACTACTTAGTATTTATAATATAATCTAACAGCTGTTAGTGAAAACGTAAATAAATAATCAAAATTAATAAAGCCTACGAATGTTGTAGTTAGTAATGGTCCAGTCGTGAGCTTGATTCATAATGCGAACAAATATCAGAATATTGGTAACCTCTAGCTGGGACTTTATACGGTCCTCAATTTTGTCTTAATGGGGAAGTATCAATTCAGCTGTCGTTCTCGTATTTTGATTGGGTTCTAACTTATGAGATCCATCACATAGAACTCGTTACATTGCTCTATTTTTGAATTCACTACTTATAAAAAAAATTTAATTTTTGAAATAAAAGCCAGCAGTAGAGTTTTTTTTTTTCTCACAGTATGTCCTGTGTAGGAATATACTCTTGCTTACAGAACCTTTTCATTACAGAAATTATCTTATAAGTCTTAATATCATATGGTTTGTATCATAATTTATAAAGAATGATTTAATGAATTTTGTTTAATTTTTGTGTTTTGTTTTTTAAAAAAATTGTGTTTTAAATTATATTATTTAGTTACAATAAAATAAATGTAGATAATATAACACAGGTTTTTTTATATATACTTACTCGTTTTTTCAATGAAAATAAACAAAAACTGTTGAAGAAATATATAATAAAAATTATATTGAATTCGTTTAAAGAAAATTCTTGATTCATCATCGTCATTTTATAATGATAATAATTCAAATTCTTATTTTTCCATATATTAACAATCTTCTTAAGTATACGTTTATTACATTAAAGATTTTCAAAGAAATCTTATTTTATCAAATTCGTTTTAATATAATGTCAAGTAAAATCTTTAATGTTATCTGCTATGGCAAACCATTTGAAAATGATATTTCAGGAAAAACTCTGAAGATTAACTGTTCTGAAATAATTTTACAAATAAATTTAATTATCTCTTCATTAATAATTTACTTTAAAATTACATTCACTTGAGACGTTTAACATCATTACAACGAAAATTTGATGCAAAATTAATTATAAATAATTGTAAGAAAAACGGTAATAAATAATTATAAATGTCATGGTTATAACATTTTTTTCTTATTAATCTTTGATCTTATCTCAAGTTGATAGGTTGGTGTAAATGAAATATTCTAAATATTCTAGCGTGTTTTCTTGATAATATTATTCATGGAATATATTATCAGCAAAATGTTAACCTAATACTCTTTTCTATTTTAATCGCACATGTCATAAGAATTTTAATGAGCATCTCTTACACGCATCATCACATAATCCAAATGACTTAAGTATCATTAATCATTCTATTTGAATTCTGTGATAGAAACAATAACAATAGATAATGATATTCTGTTCTCTTATTTCTTTGTAATTGTTTTCAGTAGCCTGTTTTTCCGTAGCTAAAAATTCCCTCTAGAATTAGTACGTCCTTATAATTCTATGATCAGATATCGCAGGCAATACTTTACCTGAAAAAAAATTGCCATTCATTTTCGACTCACGCTAACAAACAATACTATTTTTACTTAAACATAAATAAATAATGAATAAGTATTTCGATGTGATTCGGCACATTCTACAATCAGGTATGTATCATCCGCTTTCGGAATTTTTCGAGTAGACTCGGATTTAATTCTTCGTATGAACCTTATTGAATCCTCAAGAGGCCAGGTTCAGTCTTGTGGAACAAAAAAGCCGCGGTTGCCTTGTGGTCACGGTCGCAGACTCGCGGCTGGCGGTTTTCGTGAAATTTTGGGTTCGAGCCTTGATACCTCCAAAGGTCCACCGTGTAGACGGAGCTGATGTGCGTTACCTCTGTCGAGGCTCAAAGTACTCCAATTGACGTGGTGGGGCAGTTAGGAGAGGGAGGTGCCAGCTCTGGTGTCACTTGATCGAGGTTCAAAATTACGAAGTCCGTCGCCAATAGCACTCGAATTGAATCTAGTGCTACGTGAATAAAACCAAACCAAAAGCCGAATGAAATAAAAATACAACTTTGTGGAACTTATAAATTTTGCGCATAATTCGTAATAAATTTTTGGCGATGAAATCTTGACAACTCAAGCAATTTGATATCAGATATTTTTTTTTAAACCGTTCTTCCCATAGAATGGCATATTTACTACACGTTTTAAAAATGACTCTATTGTATTAATTTTTCTTTTATCCCCCGTTTTTTTTTATTAATATAAGACTAATTAATTAATATTTAATGTAGGAATTTTGTAGTTGTTAAAATGACGAAATATTTTGTCGGATGTTTATATCGTCTACACAGATTCAGAACGAGCATAATTACATTAAATAATGTTTTTGATGTTTTAAATTTTATCTAGAGTACGTATTTGTAGTATAACCGTTGAAAAACTATTCCGATCGCACGATAATCCGGCAAAATTGTTAATCCGACATTGTTATGGTCCCACACGTGCCGGATTAAATAGCGCTGCTGTATCTGTGACTCAGAACTCTTCTGAGTAAATTTAGCTTTTAACATCTGTGCTAGATAGACTCATTATTGCATTTTCTTGAAATTTAAAATAAATTAATTCACAAACTTTAGATTTTCTGCATCTCTGGTAATTTTTTAAGAATTTAGATTTTAGCTCAAGAAACCTTTGGATTTTCTTTTTGCTGGAATAGTCCATTTTTAGGACATTCATTGGGCATTAGAAGCAGTATAGGAAGAAAATTTTTGCAATTTATGCAACTCATTTTTTTTCTTCATGCGATATCGAAATTTTCTGTAAGTTATGTACGCTCTTCAATTTTCATCTGAAGCCAAAGAAAGCTTATTTTTAATTTTATTTCATTCATATAATTTATTGAGTTTTAAAAGTATCAATGCTAGTGTAACTAACATTGTCCTTTCCGATTAATTATTTTTTATAGTAATAATATCCCCCAAATATTAGTATTCGGATTTCAAAGCATTTGTGATACAAATTCTTGATAAATATTATCAGAAGAAGTTGATTTCAGTTTCAATGATGGAAGTAAATCACGACATTTTCATTCACTACTGGATAGGCAAATTTGGTGTTATGTAAGTAAATAATATAATTATGGACACATTATTTTCGAAGTAAAACTTTCGTGTAAAAAGAACCAATTTACAATAACAAAACAATTGCATTTTAATGCTATTATATTTAATAATAAGACTTCTATTGAAAGATTAATGCTCGTTAACAACATTAGTTTTATTTATAACAACCAAGACGTTTTATTTTCAGCAATATAAATACTGAAATAAAGAGGAGAAATATCGAATGAATTATATTTTCTTGAGAATGCAAGTATGTATGCACCAGAAAAAGAAAATTAAGATTGTATATTCACCCAATTTCAAAGAACACCAAAAACATAATTTAATATAAAAATATGCCCCAATATTGTGAAAAATTCGTGTAATTATAACAATTATATTCGTTTCTCGTTTATTAAGTGTTAAATCTTAAAACATTCAATAAATACGTTATTTTTCGCTTTTGTATGTACAAAAAAAATATCTATGGGTCATAAAAGTATGCATGACAAAACATGAAACTCATTACATACCAAAAAGAAAAAAAATAGATTGATTTAATCATAATTGAAAAATTAATTTCAGAACGTCATTGAAATCAAAATGCGATAATCTCGAAGTCTATTTATCTCTGAAAAATATTTCGAGTCTTAGTTCCGTTCTTTGACATGAGCGAAGACAGTTTTGACCGGTTCGAAGCAAAGAGATTAAGTAACTTTCCTACCTTTTCTCGATGTAAGTACACCGCCAGGCTGTCTACTGCAGACGATGTTCTATCCAAAAAGCCCAAACGATTAGATGTTCTTCATATAGAGTAGGCAAGGGAAGATCAGGGTCACTCGGTCAGTCGGCCCGCCGCACCCCCTCTACTCGCCACTTCATTCATAGACAACTTTCTTTTATAAAGAGCATTTTCATGAGCGCACCGTATGAGGTCAACTACACCAAACGATCTGTGTAATGGGTATCGTGTTCTTTGCTTCAATCTAATTTAGTCTAAAGGAAATGGTTATTACAGTTGGGGGGTCCTTATTACGTGAATTCGATGCATTACAGAATAAATTTTTTTTTGCAGAAAGTGATAGGTTTATTGTGTATACATAGTACAGTTAATTTGTAATTAATAGATGGTAATCATTTTAGTCATTTTTACAGCAAATCGCGGAAAGAAAAACTTTTTTTTTAATTGGGATGTGTATTTTAAGGCATCTGTATAGTTTTTTTATGTCACACTTTTCTTGTTCCCTCAGTGCTTTCCAAGCTGTTTTTGTTAAAGCTTACATCCTCAACTACAGTTGAAATAAAAGATTTTCTATCGCCATTACGCAAGTTTTCATCGATTTCTAAATATTCTTGTATTTGAACACTGTCACTGATTTTAATAAGTTCAACTGATTCATTTTCATCCGAAGTATCTTCACTGAAGGCACACGAACTGAAATTTCAGAGCATGCTTTCTTAAAAGGCATGCTTCCCATTAGTCCCTGTCTCAGATTGCTTTACAAATTGCTAACACTGTTTCTTCCCCTTACTGAGAACTGTAGCAAGAATAACTAGATTTTGAATTCTGTTATTGAGAAATATTATTTTGATTGCACCCTAACTTGCTTCGTATTTCTGTTTTTATTTATTTATTTCTCTACCTCTATCTTTTTTGAAGCTAATCTTCAGTGTTCCCTTAAATAAAGCGTTCTTTAATAAAAAGTAAACCCAATGAAGTCCCCCTATTCAAAGGGATTGGGACCAACAGAATTTTCCATTAAATAGATATGTCCCTCAGAGGAGGTACTTCTGTATTTTTAAAATTGTACAATTTTTTTGTTATATGTAAATATAATATTACTATTTATATTAAAAAACTAGTCGATTTTAATTAGTCTCTGTTGGCAGTGGAATTTGCCAGAGCACTTAGAGATTGAAAAACAGATGACTTGGATAACCAGTTCCTGATAATCCAAGTGGTTTCTGTGGCCCATAATTTCTTTTTTTTTTTCCTTCAGTTCATTGTTAAAATTGTAAATTTTTGTTAATTAAATATACTCATCAAGTTAGTTAGCTTAATTTTTAAAAAACTTTTAATTGACATGCTATATTCATTTGTATGTCTTTCTCAGTTACAAATTTGTATTTGAATTTTAACCCATTTCCTGACATCCGATCGAGGTAAAATGTTATATATTCATGCAACAATTATCTAACATATTAACGTATTCATCTGATTACAATGTAAAACTATAGTACGCTCAAGCCGTGACAGGCTTGGGAGGGGCTGCATGGGGACTGGGGTCTTGTACTTAGTACTCAAATTTTATTAAAAAAATGTTTTTAACTTATATTTATTCATATCAAACTTAAAGACTCCGTATCACAACTAATTCCAGGACCCACATATTCTTTCTGTCGCCCTAAAATCTATCAAGCAAGATAACTAATGTACAATCATCCAAAAAAACTTAAATATTTTTAATGACTTCTGAAATTCTCTTTGCAATTGAATAAAATTGATACAAATGTTCATAGTTCAAAGGGAACTAAATTATGGTGTAGAAAGATCAATTAGTTAACATCTGAAATAGAAATTTTCCATTATGGAATCCGATTTTTTTTTCCTTGTATCTGATTTCGCATCTTAAAATTCGCCTAAATTTTAAATTTCGCAGAAATCTGCGTGTAAGTTTCTGAGTTACAGGAGCTTCAAAAATGGGTTCTTTAGCCTTACATGAGTGTCTTAAACTCTCAAACGATTGAAAAATTTTGTACGCAATGCTTTTCAAACATGTTTGCACCAGATAGCACATGATTTTTTTTCCAATTATAAAAACATAAAAAAAAAAAAAAATGAACTATTATGTACAGTTAAGAAAAGAAGTTCCGACACACCTCACTTTTCGCATATTTTGGTTTTTCATATCCCCAAACCCCTGAATCTAAGCTTTTATGCTATTCCCTCCAGAAATTATTCAATTTTGAAATTACAATCGGACATCGTGGAGACTTAAGGGACCGTATAATACCCTATAAATTTTAATTATCGGTCCAATAATCACACAATGTTAAGGTACGAAAAAAGCAGAACGATTCGTTTTTCGAGAAAGAAATAAAGTATTTAGTTCTGTAATAATTTTTCCGAATAATTTATTTTTAGTTCTGTAATCCAAATTAGAACATAGGCTAAGGCTAATTAAATTTTTCTGTACTTAATTCTAAAAATAAATAAAATCGGATATCATGTTCTTAGAAATTTTTTTTTAAAAAAAATTAAGTGTTTGTTAATTAATTAATATATCAAAATCATAATTTATTTCTGTCCGAGTCATTAACAGTGATGCTAGTAGTTTTGTCCGGCTGAGATGGAAGTTTAGGAGAGTTTTCCTTTTTTCTTTTCTTTTTCTTTTTCTTTTTGACGACTCAACATTATCCTCAGACCAAGGACAACAATAGCAATACGTAGCCCCTAAA